>QEWY01003761.1:2614-102253 GCA_006503575.1 Baylisascaris schroederi
TATATATATGACAGCAATTAGCGCGATGACAATAACACAGAGTGATGTACCATAATACAAAAACTTTTTCAGCCTCCGTCGAACTTATGGTAACATCAGCAAACGCATATGGCAGCGCGCCTCCCTGATCTATTAGGGACATGCCTCATTTTACGGCGGCTCACAGGTTTAATACTAGTAAGATCATCTCAACACACGGACCCGTCGCATGGATAACGGAGAAGAAGTGAGCAGGAAGGGCTCTCCGTTGGAGAAGAAAAAATGATTCGAAAAGGATGCAAGCTAATAGACAATGCTTCGCCTTTAACTAATCCGAAGAAACCTTGAACCTACCTTCAGTTACTCTCAGTATTATACCACCTGTATTTAGATTGCAACCTTTGAGAGTTAATCTTCCCCATTGCACGACAGCAGAACCCATGATGCATATATTTTTTTATCAATATATCAATTCTCTTTGCTTTATCATGCACACAGATATTCTTTTCACAAGCACTGTCAAGGTACAGTAATATAACTGGGAGGTGGTCTAGCGTTGTGAAATGATCTAGAAGCCATAGAAAAAGAATGAAGAATCTTAATAATTTACTGATATAAAAGATTACCTTAATACCGCCATTCCCGCCCCCAAAACAATTAAGGGAATGTAGTCCCCGGACGGAATAGAACTGACTCACCTCACCCGCGAAGTGAAGGTATATTTCGATTGAGCAATATAGGGAAAAGTTTCCTTACCTTGAAGTTAGAGAGGAAGAAGCAGATCTTTGAATGAATTGCCTGATCTTCGCCTTTTGCACTATGGACTTTAAGGCAATAGAGCAACTGACCTTTCTGTAGTGTAGACGACTAGAGTTGAAAGGAAACCGTCGATCACCCTTAGCACATTTCGATCAATAAGTTAAACGTCGTCCACTGGTGTTTTCCTCCGGGCTCCATCCAAGAGCGTGATGTGAACGGAGGGCATCGAAGAATTGAGCGACGATTGGGGCCACAATCCACACAAGAGTGAGGGCAGATAACAATCAAAAGTAGCAGACAGCAAAAAAAATGCGCTCGTTCGTAAATTCTCACCTTCCAACAAACCTGCTTAGTATTGATTCAGTTCCAATCGCGTTTGACGTAGCCACATCGACCAATAAATATAAACCTCTTTGTCAGCAAGCACTGCACAAGTGGTTGACCATATCTACGCAAAACCATCTTGCACTGCATGCCATGCTTCAATACGAGGTTCTGAAATGTGTATGGCCAATACTGAAGCAGTATCAAAGGCGACCAAATTCTTGACGCAGCTACGCTTAAGCAATTAAAATCCCAACCACTTACTGCTCGCCCTCTGGTTCGTTCACATAGTGACTGTATAGTTCACATCCACCAGCCATACCTTCTACTGATGAACAGATCGAAAGCATCTATAGAGCAATTTTTTGCGCATGTTCTGAATAGATAGCTATAAAGAAAAACGTAGCATAGGCCATGTCGTAAAAGCAATGCATCCAAAAAAGTGCGATAAATACAGGCATGCACCCAGATGAAGCGTTATTATTTCGATGTTGAAAAGCTGACTTCCGAGTTTTAGAAATTTTGGAAAATATTTCAGGTAGTTTTGTGAAAATTGCCTAGTCGCTTCTCAAAGCAATACGCAGGCACGAATATCTACAAGCAGGTGCCTCATAAATGTGGTATCTTTAAAAGAAAACCTCTTGAGAAAGCTACTCCTCCATGTTCTAGACGAGCATTCTTTACTCCTAGGAGACCAAACCTGTATTTTATACTGAATTTAATTGAATTTATCAATCACCTGCTATGATCATTTCTCGTCTCCTCTATGGTATCCAAACTATAAAATAAAACTGACCGTTCAAACAGTCTCTCTCCCCAATGCAGTTGCGCTAAGCGTTGCATAATTCTTGTCTGAGCTTTATAAACCAGGAACTGCAACTTCTTCTGCAAGACCTCTAAGATGACATGAGGATATGACTGAATCAAGGAAATAGTTCCCACCGAAAATAATCAACAGTGGATCCTAATTGAGCAACGGACATATATAACACACGTGGCTGCTTCATCCTTTATTCTCAACAGGATTGGTATATTATTCGATGTACCTTCTGTGAATCTTTAAATATTCCGAGTTGCATTCTTAATTACTGCAGCAATGTAGAAAAATAGACCACATTCCTAACAGAAGATGCATAAGGAATTTTTTTCGGATTATGCCCGAATCTGTTTTGGCAGACCTGAACAGAATTATAAAAGGACACTGCAGAGGAATGCCTGTCAGCAATGCGTGCAATAATTGGCGGCATTGTGTGGCTACTATCAACAGATATGAAACAAGGCAAGAAACTGCAGCACACAGATCGACTAACGACGAGGGAAACAGCCATTGCGAAAGCGGCAATAGACGACAGACGATGCCACTCCTCAGCACATTACAGATATGACGACCGGAAGCTGCTCCAGAAAACGCTGGGGTGGTTAGAGCAGAAGATGGCAACCGCGACGAAACATATTCCTGCCTACAATAACACCATCATTTCCGAGGGAGCACTAGTAGAAAATCTGAGGCTAACCTGAAAACTGTGATGCACACACCAGTGATCAAAAATTACTATTTAAAACAACGAATGAACCTAAAAAAAACTGGACTTGCTAACCAATCGTTCAAGGCAACTGCAGTTGATACTCCGTCGCGATTTCGCCCATCAACCCCGGCTCAGCCGTTTTGAAGCGCTTTAGGTAAGCGCAACAAATGTCCGCCCGGCGTGCTTCCTCCATGTCGTATTGCCGCTTCCTTCGTACAACAAGGGAATAGTATGTTTGACCGAGCAAAACCACAAGTCAATACTCCAGTTTAATATTGCTACATCAGTATAACCATATGCCCACATTTTATATCCCATTTCAATTAATCGAGTCCACAGAAACGAGGCAAGAAACAGCTACAAACCTCAAATGAAATAAGTGATCGCTAAGAAGAAACAGCTAACCGGGCAGCAGGATGTGGCTGGTCGTTCTCATTAGTCCGTCGAGCCACGCCATCTCTGCTCGCCGTTGTCGTAAGGTGGTCTTCGAGGCGCCAATACAGCGCTCTTTTTTGTGCGCTGTTATAAACGCCTGAAACGAAGTCACAAAAAATCTTCACTCATTGCAAGCCTCCATGATCATAGAGCGCTGAAAACTTCGACTCACAGCAATAAAGAAGGTGTTAAATTTTTCAAAAATAAAAGACCACAAAAAAGTCTCACTAATTCCCAAAGTCTATGAAGAACAGTGATTTTGGAACGACCAATGACGAAGAAAGCGACTAAACCTAATTCCCTCCGTAGAAATTAGTCTGTTATTGAACGAAACCAACCGAATTCATTTCACTGCATTAGAATACTAAATAAATTTTAGCACCTATTTCAACAGCACATCTGTCCAATTCCTTCCAGTGTGCGTGAATATTTAGAGACCAAGAAAATGCAACAAAAGAAAGCTAATTAGAACAGCGTACCTTGACGTTCGCTCTATCAATTCCGGGGGGCACGATCAAATGGTGGCCGCACGTGCCACAGAATGCTGAAACATAAAATATTAATCTCTCATCTTAGAGACTATGAGAGAGGATTAAATGGACCAGTTCGAACTCACTATTTGTTAGCAGAAGGTCGAAGTGTTCGAGTCCCACTCGTGATCGTGAACAACTTCTTACAACACAACAGTTATCACTAAGAACCGATTTGTCACTTAATAGCGCTCTACTTCATGAAATGAGGACAGCCCAACAATCTTTTTCAAACAAAATTTATTAGTAATTAGCTCGCTTAGAAAAGAAGAAAGAAAGCGAAAAAACATAATGAAAAGGCAGGTAGCGAAAGAATGTCGCTTACCGTCCTCCAAATGGCTACGGGCGAGAGCGACGTGTTTCCTCCACGCGGCAACCGTCTCGAATTCTCTGTCCGCCACGCCGCAATGCGCCAGACGGCACACTAAAAAACAACAATCCTGGACACTCACCGTGTTCACGGATGCCTGCGAGTGCTTTGCTACGGTCATTCGCCAAGCTGTCCATCCACTTACGATCAACTATCAGAAAACATGCTTCCAAAGCACTACTAGAAATTTCTGAATAACTCCTTGTACAGCTCACTGTCAAGTTAGGTACAGTGAAAGGTGTGTTTACGATTCCAGCTCTCACTCGTTACTGAAGTCCCTCGCGAAGAATATTCAAGCGCATGCTACGAGCGAACATCTTTCTGCAGCATTCACTACTTCCTCTCTCTCAAGAAAGTGTGGAATGCTGAATAGAACCTCAGAGATCTTGGAATACACATTTCAAACGCAAAAAGATTAGAAGAAACACTTACAAATCTTGTTGTTCCGTACAATATAGGGTGGCGTTATTGGTGCCACCAGTTCAGCTGCCATGTGAGCAGGTAAAGCGCTGATGTCGGCCGGTCTGAAATCCGGCTGCGCTTTTGCCACTCTTTTTCGAGGTAGCCGTTCCGCTGGCGCATTTCCTCCAGTCCTGGGACGCCTGCAGCTATTCGGAAAGTTAACCATTTATTTGAATATGCTAACATAGCGTCACAGTCATTATTTTGGGACTCTAATACCCTGGTATAGTCCTTTCGGTGCGATTTTTGCAACTTTTTTGCATAGAGCCACTGCGGCGAAGTCTCATCTGTATGTGTCGGTGTATTTTTCTACCTGCCCGTCTGTCTTAACCAGGGAATTACTCGAGTAATAACTACGAGACTTCTTGTTTAAATAAAAAACTTGGACCTCACTGAAAAATCTCGCCACTTATTTGTTCAGGATGAGGCCAAAAATGGCTCACTGTTGATAATAACCGTTTGAGTTTGTTGTTTCCAATGAATGCTTGAGAATGAAGCTCAGTTCAATTCGATACGATGTCGAAGTGGAAAAAGAAAAAAATTACTAACAGCATTGCACGATAACGGGCTTCGAGTTGCTCCAGCCATTGTACCCCTTCGTTGACATCTTCCGCTGGGACCGTGTTCCTCTCCGACTGCTGTTCCGCCGGCCTCCTCTCTTCCGATGCAATCGACCGCTCACTACTCTTGTCCCGCGGCAACTCGTCCGCATCATGAGGAAGAGGGCCATCCTGTGGTACCAGCACCACCTCCCTCGGTGCAACCTGCACCGGCTGCATAATCCTGGGCCGTTCTTCGCCCCTGCTGCTGGTGCTGGGTTCGGTCTCACGGACCACACGTTCGTACCACTGCAATCGGGAAATTCATCAGCTTACAAATATGCTCCGACTGTTCATTTATGCAGCTGATACTGTCTAGAACATTGAGGCAGCTCTCGTATTCACACGTAGTATAGAGCTAAAACCAAGATATACTCACCGGTAGGAGGGGATCTACTCAGTGCACCATTCTGTTTAAAAAAGACAGTGTTGTTCACATAACCGGAACTGATAAACCCGAGGCCAATAACAGAATCCTTGCGCATCGCTGTAATATGCATGCAGACTCAAATATTGCAGCAGCTCTACGTTCCTTTTTTACAACTCCTTCAACCATTCATCAATTTCGAAGACAATGAATTCAGCAAAACGAACCGAAATATTGCCGGCCGCGAGCGTGGACGTCCATTGCCGCGAACGTATCCTCCCAGTGCTGCTCTATGAACAGCTCTACATCGCTGTAGAGCCGCTCTTCCTCAACGCGGAATAAAGCGGCGGCGGCTGAGAAGGCGTCGCGGCAACCCCTCGCCCCTACGAGGCCAAGAAGACCCATAATTGTCACCAGCACGTCTGGCATGATATCCAAAATTGTCGCCATTTCAAAAGTCGACGAAAAATAGCGGATTCTCCACTGCAACCACAACACTCGTAGAGTATGAGATTTCATATAGTTTCTCCTCCACTGCACACGCTCATCAGATAAGAGTTGATTAAAAATGCAGTCACTGATGTAGGTGAATCAATCAACTTTGGGTTAATTTAATTTCAATTTAATAAGCCGTATCCACATTTGCGATCACATCAACAGCACTGCTGATGAAACTTGAAGAAATATTTGAAGGATTATGGCAGCAACGCTAAATACATACAAAAGAACAAGAAAAGGTACAGAATAGAAGCAAAGTACAGAATGTGAAAAACCTCGATGTAAGCAAATAAACCGACCGAATGAATATAAAACGCGCACAAGAGAACATCGTATCCTGTCAGCCCACAAAAGCTAACCGATTTGTTGAGCTCAACACAATTTTTCACCCGGCTACCTTTCATAAGTCTAAACGCTGAACAACCTGTACAGATACCGAGACGGACAAGCTTCTCCCACTTCCCATATAAGACTGCTGAAACGGTGCTGTTGACAATGACAGGCATTCGATGATCACAGCATAGCAGCTACTTCTATGGTACTCAAACCTATAGCTTGAAAGTTTCTCGGGGAAGGCCAAGACTCATCGAGGGTAATGTTTTCATACAAGTTTGCTGCTCCTCCTTTTTTACCACCTAATATTGCTGAGTGGATTGCCAACTTCCTCCATAACTGCGTCCCCGAAATAACTCATTTGGCAAAACTGACGGGTGCCAAAAAACTTATGAATGCGACAACCTAGAATATGTGAAATGAAATACTAGCACAACAGTACATGACTAAAGCATTCAAAGGAGCACAATGAAACATCAGAATGAACCCATCCTCCGCTCCATTTTGGTACTTTTGTTGCCCATTACCATGGGTACATTCCACAGTTTTCGCTGCCCCATCATTACTGATTGCGGAAGCAAAAACATTTCTGCAAATGATCATCGAGCCACGATAAGTTGGGAATACCGTCTAAACCACATTCTTTAGTCTTCGGTGGCTTATTTCTCAACCATATAAAATGAAGGAATATAACTTACAAATAGCGCAAGTTGCGCTTTCTGTATACTCTGTCGGTTATTCTATGCACTAACAATATAAAGTTCACAATAAGGACATGCAAGTTGACAAATTTCGTCTTATGCTTGATTGTTTTATACTGCATTAACTAATATGCAAAAAACTTTTGCAGTGTTGAATCAATTACCACTCAAACGAATATCTTAAAGCACTCAACCAACACTTTTTTCACAAAATTTAAAATGATAAGATAGTGATAAAATGATAACAAAAAGGCACTACGTACTAGAAAACAACAAAAAGGACAGAGAAAAACTGGGAGGTTCGATACGTGAAAAATATGCGTCACATCTATGACAGGGGTCGATCATCATGTATACCAATGATCAGACACGGTCACTTCTAGCAGCAGTGCGATTAATGCGATGACGCGCCTACCACTGTCACATTAAGATCTGAGTAGGTCGCATGCAGTATGTGTATATCCTCACACAGATCCATGAATTGTCACTCAGTATAATTTGTATCTTACAGAGGTCGCGCTAAATCCAGTATTTCGCTGAGATCGACGACGTGCAGATGGCAGTTTGTGCTTTTTTCCATTTTATATACACATAACGAATGCTATGACTTGAATTAGCCATATCGTCATGCTCACTTTCAAGTAGGATATCATGTGATTTGAGCTCTGTACACGCCGTATTATTTCAGTGGATGCCTCCGGTTTGCTGTATATCCCACTACACTCCGGAGGGACACTCCTCTGTTCTCCACAGTTGGATACGCATACAGCACGCAAAACTTCTTCTGCTCCAAAGGTGCCGTTGTTGGTATACAGCGACACGGCGCACCTCTATAGCAGTGGCATCGGTGATGGATGACCGCACCGCATCTGTGTTTCCCTCTATTCACTGACGTATTTGTTTTCCTACTGCATTTTCTTCTTGATTTTTTTTTCTCGTTGCAGTGATTCTGAATTATTTTTAAACTGATACCAAATTTTAACAATTAATGCGGCTATAAAACCCTTTTTGACCCTTCGATACCAGCAACTAAGTGCACTTATTGAAACATTTGCTTATTGAAGAATTTGTTTAATTGTTAAGTGCTTACCGAGTTACGTTTAGTGTGTCTATACTATACTTGCCATACTGCTATTTTTCATACTCTGCTAATTATACTACTTACTATCTTATACTTACTATACTACACTATTTGCTGTACTCTATCTGCTTTTACTTTGCTTTTACTTTGCTTATTTACTTTACAACACTTATTTTAACTCTCGATTATAAGTGCAAGTAAATGTATTCATTGAAATACATACTTATTGAAACACATATTTACTTATTGAAACGAACGTTCGGAATTTTAAACCGGGAACCTTTGTAGTTTGTGTATATATAAAAGTATGGGTTATGCTTGTGTACGATATATGTATGTATTTCTTTCTTCCTTTTTTCCACATGTTTTGCTCTTTCGTTATTATGCGTTACACATTCTTCGCACGGTTTTATCAAATTTATGAGTTTTAGGCGTTAACCAGACAGCAAGGAGGGAAACTTTTTCGAAGAACAAAACGAGAGGTAAGTCATAAAGTTTTGAAATTTGATTTCGTTCTATGTTTCGTATTTTGTTAATTTGACTCTTATTCATATTTACAGGATGCTGTTATAATATTATTTCAGGTTCCTCCCACCCTTTCCCTCCTATGTGTTTCTTGTTTATTATTTTTGTTTTTGTTTCATTTACATAAATGCGCTCGTTTGTTGAGGTCTCACTTCCAACATTCTTTGCGTCCGTCTTTTGATTTCGTTCTAATCGTTTAATTCAGCAGACGCATTCGGTGCTTGACAGCCAATGGGATGTTTATGAGTGGGAGTGATCAGCAATAAAATGGAGACATCTGCTAGGTGGTGTTCGGAAGTGCTCAGAGGATCTCGCGCAGTTCCGTCTCGTCAAAGGTTTCGACATGCTTCACAGATTTTTCCTTCAATTTTCTTAGTGCAGATCAGTTAGCTACAGACTTGAGGTGACTATGGAAAAAAGGAGTTCATGGATTTTGGTGGGCAATTGGAAATAGTGTAGATAGCTGTCAATTAGCTCTAGCCTTATTAGCCCATTTTGTTTTTATGATATCGGCAGAGTATCATTTACTATGAGGAATCATTCGGGCATTTTTTGCTGTTTAAAGGATCTTTTGCTTGAACAATGCATGAAACTCGTGAAGTTGCAACGATGCTTGTTATTGGAATTTGCATAAATTCCAATAACATAAATCCCAATAAATTGGAAGTTGCACAAATTATTCCCAATTTGAAAACCTTCGTAAGGAATTTGACTGCGTCGCTGAATTGAGTAATATCTTTCTTACAAATAAGCTCCTTCGTTGCCCCAAATGTGCATCGACATGGATACACATTCTTATCCATAAAAAGATAAAACGTAGGCAATTATGATACTGCAAGTTTCATGGCTCAAGTGTTCGGCGGTGGGCTCACTTGCTTCTCATAAAATTGTTATGTATTTCATTCGTGACGCATTCTCTTCATGCAGAAAAAATGGATTCATTGAAAACATACGATGATGGGACCCTTTTTTCTGATTGTTGCACCCTTTCTAGTACACTTTTTGAATTCATTGCAAGATCAAGCGCCTCTACAAAAAGCAATGCCGTTGGCATTGCGAAAGACGAGCAGATTCACCTACTGCCTTGGAATATTCACATCGCATTTCAAAAACTGCAAAGTATGTTGTGGGATTCAAAATGTGATGGTCAAATGTTAACCCCGACTAAACATTTCGAACCCTCCCCGTTCTTATAACTTCTGAATGAGGATTCGAATCAGTTTGAAATGTTTCCTGAGGCCACTTTCGAGAAATCCCATCCGATATCCTCTCCGGTTGTGCTAAAAAGGTTTACTATGATTGCGAAACCCCAAAGTATTTCCTTCATTTCCGAGAGTTCAGTTGATATTCAGTGAAANCCCCCCCTCTCCCCATCGAATTCAATGCCCACGAACAAACGTTATAATAAACCTCACTCGACATTCCTTTCGACTGAGGAAGCAAAAACGACGGTGTGGATATACCCAGCCAAAAGCGCAGGCGCACGAGAAAGGCGGAGAGATATCGCACGCGTCTTCAGCGAGCGAGCGGTGCTGGTCACTTGGAAATAAATCTTCGCAATAAATGTGAAAATGTATAGTAAGAAAGCGAGGTTGGAACAACGGATTTCAACACACTCGAGGGAGCATTAAAAGATCCATCAGAGTCATTAATAATCTCGGACAAAAACAAGAACTTTTTGATAAGATCAATTTCTTATATGCCGTGCAATTGACGAAAATTGCATGGTCATCGATGAATCTGGGTTAATAAGTGCATAGAGGAACAAGATTTGGGAGAAGCGACAGGTATATTCGAAAGAGCATCAACAGCTTCATCAGAATCTTCAATAATCTCAGACAAAAACAAGAACTTTTCTGTAAGGTCAATTTTTTATATAATATTCGAAAGAGCATCAACAGCTTCATCAGAATCTTCAATAATCTCAGACAAAAACAAGAACTTTTCTGTAAGGTCAATTTTTTATATTACGTGCAATTGAAGAAAATTGCATGGTCAACGACAAATTTGGTCGTATAAGTCTATAAAGGATGAAGATTTGGGAAGAGTGACTAGGTACATTCGTAAGAGCATTAAAAGCTCTATCAAAATCAAAAATAATCTCGGACAAAAACAAGAACTTTTCTATAAGATCAATTTTTTATATGATGTGCAACTGGTATAAATTGCAGTGTTGCCTTACCCATTATCTCATGGGTTATAGCTGTCAGCGCAGACCTATTGCGATGCAAGCTGCGCCTTTTCGCACACTTTTATCAAATAATGTCCGCATAAGAGAGCCGAAGTGTGAAATCACCAGTCCGCATAACAACGAAGACTTTATTGTCGTTATTTGCGATATTTGCTTCTGATCGTAGCAGCTTTCTTCGTTTTATGAGCAAATAAGTTTGATTAAGTCATTGTTTTTTAGTGTGATGTATCGGACGGTTGGCCCAATTTATTTTCTTTCGGCGATCTCATCTGTGGCTATTTTCTTCCCTGTCGATAAAGATTTTCATGCTGTAAGTGCTTGCGAGCTCCATTGGCATAACACGACCTGTTCAATTGATCAGCGCGTGTTTTGGACGATGTCTAGAGATGTGAAATGACATTACGACCAGCTCTACATTCGAAGAGGCTCAACGTTTCTCCTTAAAGACAGCTGCAAGAGTCAACGCAATCTGGTTTTATGGAACTTTCCTGTTTAGCGGATCATCCCGTTCCAGACTTCCCCATTCCAGAAATCTCATCACAAACATCTTTGTTTCATTTTCAAATTTCGTTTCCGCCTTCATGTTCCGAATGAGTTCCTCAGAAGTTTTCATTTTGCTCGAAGACAAGCATTAGGTGCTTTTTTATCCATTCCGTCGGTCGCATAGCAACAAAAGAGCTTTTATCTTGAACTCAAAAATGAGTAAGTTTCGGATCGCAAAGGTCACTACAACTAGGTGTCGATAACGAAGTTCCGGCTTCCCCAGTCTTCAAAATCTTTCGGTCTCAAGAAGTACGACATCATGTGCCCAGGGGTAAGCATTTTTCTCCAGAGAAGTTCCTCGAAGCCAACTCCTTTCCTGATCAGTATCTTCTGCAAAATACACTGCGACATAGAGCGAGCAAAGAGGGTTCAATTTTTGCACGAATGGCTACAGCACCAAGAAACATAACAAACCTCAAAGATGGTTTTGTCAGATTGGGATCCGTATTCGGGCGCCCTTTTTTCATTTCGTGGGAGGATATATATATAGCACGTTCATTCTCTGCTTATCACAATTAAATCGTGATCCCGCTCTTAGGTATGAGAATTGGCAACTTTTCTAAGTGACTGAGTGCTTATTACTGTGAAGCTGTTGAAGGGACAGGAGCGACTATGGAATTGTCGAATTGTGGTCCAGACGAGCGATAGAATGAACCAAACAGCTAATATGACGAGAGATTGCGTGCAATATTTAATTAGTGAAATGGCACATGCAAAGTGTATAAAAGCTGTAGACAATGAGGTCGTTCTTGAAAACTATAATCGAAGCGGTTGGTCGCAGTCATTCATTATTTTTTCGTCAATTGGAAAGTTGTGTTCAGAGACCGTTGTATGATTTCGAGGTGCGCTAGTGGGAAAAATTTTAAAGATGGTTTTCAAACGGTTCGTCATAAGGCGGCTATCGACGATTCCCCGAAATTCTGCAAACGCATTGCTTCTTGCTGCTGTAAAGACGAAGGACTGAAGTGCTGCTACCGCTCTTGAAATAGAACGACGGAGGAAATGAGACACCTGATTGAAGCTGTGAGGATAAAGGCCAGTTACATCGCTATCAAAGGGGACAAAAACAGCAGGTAACTGGACACCCTAATCACCTGAAATGAGGGAACCGAACAATGAGAGCTTCAAAGATTCATAGTGACAGATGTTATGTTGCCACAAGGGAGGAACGGGAAGAGCCAATTAAGCAGTGTAGCAGCTGCTGGTGTCTAGTACTTCTTTCTTATGTCCCATGCTCGTAACAATGAAGCTGAGGATTTTTTATCGAATCGAGAATCTTGTCGACAAGCTGCAAGTCCAAAATGCACAGAACATGATATACGTGAAAATTTCACCCACCTATTATCCACCTCTTCGACATGAAATAAACAACCATCCATAGAAAATTATCGAAGTCCGTCTATCCTGCGACAGGGAATGCCTCACCTAGCAAGCCGGCTAATCGACCGAAAATGGTTCTAAAGCATAAATATGGGCCGTATGACAAGGATATCCAGAGCTCTTACAACAACAGTTTGTTGGCAAACCGGAAACTCATGTGTGATATAGAAGAGACGTCTACGTGGTGTGATCAACAATCATACTTGCAAAACCGAGGTTTCTCATAAGAACGAGACCTCAGTTTCTTGGAAGTAGTTATACAGTTTCAATAATGCTGACAAGGGGATTGAGGAGATGCATGTGGAGAAAAACAAGGGAGATCGTGAGGTTAGTGCTAGGTGGGCAGGAATGAAAGGGATTAATTGCATGGCAGTACATTACCATTGCCAATGCATCGATCACCTATCCTGACACCATTCCTGCACCTCGTGAAAATAGTTCGGAGGAGCGACTACACGCAAATATGGGCATGATTGCACAGTTGCGCATTGAGCGCAGACACCTGTGCCCTTATTTTCCTGAGTACAAATAACCACAGGAATGTTCCTGATGGTGCTGTACCAGATGCTAGGATGACCTATCCTATCGGCACAGTTCCACAGATTGACCGGCACACTCTTTGGAGTTGTACGGTAAACTGCATCGTAAAATGTTCACTTAACTCCGCTGGGAATGCAACAACTGTAGTTCTCTCCATTGCGAATGTTGCCTTGTAGGCGAAATTTGTTGCCATTTTCGAGAAGTCGAGGAGAGAATGTGATCACAATGACGTTTACACTGTGTTTTCGTGGCAGCTGTTGATGTCAATAGGGTGAGGTATGGACTGTAAACGATGCACGAGGGATGGACACACGTCTCCAATAACGCTTGTGTCTTGCGTGAAATAAAGCAAAAGGAAATAGAAGAACCATTATATAACCACAGGCCTTAGTCATTCCTGCAGTTTCATCCATATGTGGTTCTGTATCATCGTTGCTGGAGGCAGTGGCAACTGTTTTAAAGAATTCCTAATCATCCCTCACTTCATTACATTTGAATAGTAACAGTCCTCGAAATGATTGCCTTTTGAATTTTCAGAGAGCGGAAGTAAATGTTTAGAAGGTCTCCAAAATGTGAAAACATCCCAAATACGTTGCGGTTACGAAGATATCAAAGAGATTCTCAGCCAAAATTCTATCTGAAAATGCAGAAAGTCGGCAATTTTCCATCTTTGGTCCATCGAATATCACCCATTGCGGCATTTTCGGTGTTATGAAGAAAATGCAAAATTTACCGAATTCTATCAGAATCCCCTCGTTAATGAGCAACGATCGAGCTTTCTTGGGTTTTTTGAATCCGCCAAAAACTTCCAATGTTTATTCAAATTTTTCTGTGACAATTTGAAATTATTCAAATCATTCAAGTTTCTGTAAAAATTCTCCCTTTTACTCATAGTAACAATTTCGTGTCGCAATTGGTCATTTTCAAGTACTTTAACAACAGAAAGTGCCAAGTTTTTACCCCTATATACTGCACTGTTTATGATTATTAGTCTATGAGTAATGTTAGACTGCGACTACCATGCTACCTACCAAACCGACCGCTGGATGAGGAACCCGCATATATTTTGCAACTTGACAAATACCATTAAAGCGCGGCGCCGGTCAGCAAAACAGACCTTTCGAAACTGTTTCTAACTGTTCGGCCGGTTCGGTTAAAATATCAACGCAATGTGTCTGGTTTTTTATTTCTGCCGAAATTGTGAAACTGTTTAAATTATAAAATTAGTGTTACTATTTGGGTTGCAAATTTATAAAACTATAAAACACAATAAATCGTAAATTATAAAACTAGTTTTCGGAACTGCAAAAACATCTCGCTCCCATAGCATTTAACTCATGAATTGAAGTATAAGATAACGATAGAGCAAAAACAAATTTGTTCGCTTTGTGTGGCCTGGTGTTATAATACGGATCAAAAGGCCGACAGTACTTCTTGTCGACAGGTGATTTCTTGAAGTGCCGCTTCACTTATCTTCCTGTTTTGCTATGCATGTGTACCAACATCGTCTTTTGCTATGTATGGTCATCCAATGCGTCACTTGAGAAGCGCACTCATATGTACCACTACACTATATGCACATCCGAACTGCGTAACCTCATGTTTGAAAAAGGTTCTGCAGGCAGCGATAGAAAGGTGAAACGTGCCGTCCCCTCCTCTCGAAGGAGAAAGCCATGATTTGGGTATTGAAAGCCCATTTGGAACGTCTCTTGGTTTTGAGAGGAAATAATTGTTGACGCTGCTTCCTTAAGTTATCAAGCGATTTAGGTGTTGTCTGCGACGAACCTAAGGCCAATAAAAATGCCACTATGGAACCTCTGGCCGAATCTGCTGATGCACAGTCAGACGGTACCACCGAAGGATCAAACCCATCATTCAAGGGCGCTGTACGTGTGCGCCAAGAGCAAAAGCTTTTCACACTCTTTATTCGGCTGTTTTTTTAAGCTTAAAATGGGTTCTTCCATGAAGCACACTGAAAAGGGGAGAAGGAAATTCATAAATTACTTGAGAGGGCACTGCGACCACTATGCAGCAATCAGAAAACGTTCTCAACTCGTTCGTGAGCACGTGTTATGCTCAATTCTCCGTCAGACAAGATTTCGTTTCATTTTTGCACATATATGAGCAACATGGTGGAGGAGAAGTTATGTATATCAGCTCTTTTAGGGGAGCACCAAGTTTATAAGCAAATGAAGTTGTCGAATACTAAGTGCCTAGTTGCAGAAATATGCTTATAACCGAAGGTATTCGGATGTTTCAAATTCATTGGAGGCAGAGCATTATGTGGCGATCCTCAGCACTGCATCAGTGATACAGTAACAGCAGTACAGTAGCATCGTACAAATCTTCGAACTATTTTTGTATAATCAGCCTTCCACAATTACGATAAATTGATCAAATATTTGCGTAAGAATCACATCCTTAGAGGGTTAACACGCTTATTTGCTGTTTTGCTCTCATCTGTTGTGGTCGCATTTCTGTAGAAATAATATCACACAATCTACAGCGTGGGCAATGAATTACAACTAATGGGAGAGCTACACTTGGATCATTCCACGAGTTTTGTCAACATTCAGCTGCATGTGACCCCCTTCCGCTGCAATTCTGAAGGATTCACGATGGGGAACAAATTGCATCTTTAGATTCAACGAGTCCAATAAGGAGAAAATTTTCACCCTAAGAAACATCCACATGGATCAGTGTAATTCTGCGTGTATCTGTTCACGTTAGTGCATGTTCACGTTCTATGCAATGGTTTCGCCTAGGAGAGTCTGGGTTACGAATCTGTGCACATGTCGTTTGAAGCATGTAAACTTTTGAATGCATGAAATTCCGAAATTTAGGATTACAATTGTGATGACAAAACCCCTATAAAATTTGGAAATTTTGAATGTATTTGGAATTACAATGTGTCTCGCTCTCTACGATTCTATTGGTGTGACCAAATCCTCCATTCCGCACCGACAGAAAACTAAGGCTACACTCTACCTTATGAGTTACTCTACAGCCTATTTTATTTTTCCCTGCTATGCGATAAGTAGTGACCATTGATTAAAGCTCGAATTGGGCGAATTCTAATCATCAATGATAATTTCTTCGTGTTTTTACAAATTTTAAAAATACTTTCATCGCTTCATAATAATTGCTTGCTCGTCCCTCTATCTTGCTACTAGTACCGGAAATGACCTTTGATTCGCTTCAGTCTTCCGCATGGATGTCTTTGCAGCCGAATGAAGGGAATTCTGGAGGGAAGGCAGTGTTCATTGCCGTCATATTCGTTTCTATGGGCCTATTTTTGATTGCTGCAGCAATCGCCGCGTCAGCGGCACTCCGTCTCTACTACACAGCTCGTTGCCCCACTGTGTTTCATACCGTTATCCGATCGAATCACCTCAATGACCAGTATCCAGAGGTTTGTTTTCGAAATCGCACTAAAGACGTCACATAGCCAGAAAAATTATGAGGGGTGTTTGTGTGCAACAGTCACTGCGTTCGCGCCTAAAAACTTGATGCTCCAATTCCAATATGGCTTAATCCTCGAATTGCAATGTGACTTCACATAGCTAGCGGAGTGCTGATCTAAACGATCCACCGCTTCTCCTTTTCACAATCTCTTCTTGTTTTTCTTTCTGGGGCTAACTTCAGTGTTATTTTCCAAGGGAACTTCATATCTCTCACTCAGCTATGAGTGTGCCAGTCATCCTTTTAGACATAGCGCCGAACTTGTTGCCTGCTTTTTTTTTGTTCCGCCCACTTTAACCGCTCTCAGCGGGCTGGTCGTTTGTTATCTTTTCTGCAGTTACGTTACATGAAGTGCAACTGTGCTAAACAACCATCACTCAGCACCATGCCTGCTACGAGCAGTTCTTAAAATGGCCATAGCTGGAACGCAAAGCATTGATCGATTTTAAGTGGTCGATGCTTACACCGAAAAGTATGCCTTATTCGGTTTTTTGGTCAGCACCGAAAATCGGATCTTTCGGGGTATTTTCGGTTGGTGATTGATCGACGTGTTCGAAATATGTTCGCTGCAAGCGAATGCATTCGAGTGGTTAATGTGCTGGTGAAATTTCGGTTGGTATCCAACATCAAGCTTAACATGGTGAACATTCGTCACTAGTCGTTTCGACATAACGTCATAGCCAAAAAGCATATGAAGCACCTTCGGCTATGTCACTCTACCAGCGCTGGCAAGTGCGCTAGTTGACCGTTCGGAGAAACAGTGGAGGCGCGTTCCGCCCAATTCCATATCCTCTGAAAAATGCCGTGCACAGTAAACTAGCCCTTTTGGCTTACTATTGTACTTATTTTTGTTCAAGCCTTAAGGTGATGCATTCTTTTCAAGTTTGAAATGTATCGTCCGTTGCGAAAGCACCTCAAACTACATTTAATTTTGCATCAAGAAAGAATGCTTCCATTTAATGTTGTCATTGGTTGCACTTGCGCGTGTTTCCACTTCGGTTTTTGTCCCTGTGTCCATCCTTTTGAACAGTGGAGCTGAGATATCATTCAGCATCTCAGGTTGTTTTTAGTTCTGACGCTAATTATTTTGTAGATCTGCAATATTCCACCGCACCGATTTCGTTCTCCTTCTAATCAATGGAATGTACTAGTTAGGTTTTGCATTTGTGAAGGAGATGCTGAACTTCAATGCAAGTTTATTTACGCGCTTGTGTGTCAATTCTATAGAACAGGATTACGGTGAAGAACAGTAATACTGAGCGTCTGTGTATACTCACTTTCCGCTTTTTCAACTGATGAGGTGTAAGATATTGTCCGATATCCCAACATTTCCACAACTGGCCATTGTCCTTATGGGTTAATGATGCCTTGGACAACGCAAAGTTTCCGAGTGAATCTTGTTTAATGATAGGTCGAGTGCAACACAAAGCGACTTTCCATCTGAAGTCTTTTATAGTCGACAAATCGCGCGAGAATAGGGCATGCAAGTGATAGGGACCTTTCTGAATATGCGTGCAAGTTGCTGGTTCCTGCTCGTGATTGAGGTGCAGTTTGAAATATGCCAGATGTTCTACAGGAGAACAGCACGCAATCATCGTGTAGTTTCGAATGCGCCGATCAAAGAATGTCAACACATCTTGGGAGCAAGAGAATCCTCAATTTGAGATGTGCGACTGATCCTTTTCGATCCTCTGTGTCAGCTGTTATGAGGTCGCCTACCCCGACATTTTCCGTAAGAATGTCTACTTATCATTTCAAAAGATACATATTGCAGCATTAACCAAATGTTCAATGTCATTAATGGGGAATCAAGTGAGTGAATTCGTTTATCCAGGTGCGTGCGTGACTCATAAGGATATCACTCTGTGCAAAACACAAAATAGAGTCAGGATCGGTGCCAAATGAGAGATTTTCCGGCTTCTTACGGATTACATAACAATGTGACCTCAAATATTATAACCGTTTATTCCGCTGGAACCATCAAAAGCAATTTTAAAGACTACTTTCCCAACTTCTGCTCTTCAACATAATCGTTCCAGTGAATTTCTCAGTTCAGTTTTTATCTCCTTTCTCAGATGGCCATTCTCACTTGGCTTAGTGATTCAACGTTCTGTAATAGTCGCACATCGCGTTAGACGCCACAATTGACCTCAGTCATGATCGGAGTAGGTGCACAGGTTGCTCGCCCTCAACCTGAATTTCTTTCTTCGTTCACAAATGCTCTTATGCTTCTTTCTTCATGTAAGGGTTTCTCATTTGCGTAATCTTTTCTCTCATTTACATTATCTCTGCATCACTTAAGGCAAATATGGACATTCGTGAACATTGCAGTTGTCGCGGTATCAAATATAGTGGTTCAGCAGCACGACCTTCCAATCCCTTCACTTGAATTCCTTTCTTCATTTACAAGTACTTCCTTAATGCGTGATATTATCCTTGCAGGAGTTTGAATTGCAGATATTTTCATTACGATATCTGCTAAGAATATTTCTGCATATCGCCTCAGCCGTTTTCATAATAAACCATTTTCGAGTGCCCTCACTAAAAGGAAATGTCCTGCTTTGAAGCTCACAGCGTTGTTATTCTTTCGTGTACTCACTGTTCGCATGCATCGTCATGCATCAGCAATTTCTTTTGACGTCTGTCTTCTGTGTTTGTGAATTCGTCCCCTATTGAATCGCATACGTTCATATCGTAGTCATAGTACTACTAATGCAGATTTCCCAATACCAAACTTCGATTTGTAATTTTGGCATCTATTTTATTACCCTCCATTGCGTTATTTTGGCTATGCAACGGCATTACTGTCGCGAAAGGGTAGGAAGAAGCAGAAACATTATTTCTGGGAGGGCATACAGCTGTACATGTAAGTTTTTTGAGCATGTAACCTAATGAGTTTAAAATTTCCGAACTAGGAAAAAAGTTTGCTCCCTTTTGTTAGTCAAAAGAAAAAACAGTTTAGAAATCTCAACAATCCATAACGAGTAACGTGCTCCGTCACATTGCCACCGCGTTTACCGATACTTCAGTAATTGCAAAATGTTTATGAGGAACGAACTATTCGCCTGCATTATGTTGCCGCCTACTTTTCAACCTGAGAAGTTAAGTAATAAGTTATGGGGAATGATTGTTTTTGCAGGCTTTGTCAACATCATTACATCTATTTAGAATCTACTGAAAAACCTTTTTGGTGAGGTCTTCCGTGGTCCAAAGTTTGCTTCATGGCGCGTTCTTAAGGTACCCATAATACCCTTATCAATCGAAGTATAAAATGCTATGTTCAATTGAAGGATGAAATGCTGTGTTCACTGGGCAGCGACGTGGAGCCGTGATTCAGTGCCACCGCATATTTCGTTACGAATTAGGGTTCCATGGGAACGATAACGGACATCAAGAACATATTGTTTTTCCTCTTTTTTTTGTCTGCATCCCTTTGTTGTTTGAATGCCATGATCGATAAACCGCTTTCCCTTCGCGAATACGCATCAGCATACTGCAGCGCAGATTCTTCGAATGACTACTGGAAAACATTGTGATCCGTTTACTAATATGGTGACGTCGTTAGACTGGAATTTCTTTCAGTAACCGAATGCAGATGGCCGCATGCGCTCAAAAATTGGTCCAAACCAGGTGCGTCTCAATGACTGGTCACCTGCCAAAAACTTGTGGTCAGAGACGAATTTCCTTTGCTGCCAAAAAAGATGACAGATCGATATTTTTCGGGCAATGAAAACTTAGCTACCGTGCATATACACTGCTTCGAAGAATTGTGGTAGTATGACATTGAGAAACAGCGATCTTCAAGGAAGAAACCAGAATCACCAGGCTGTAAGATGGTTTATAGTTGCAGTCATCACAACAGTGAGGTATTTCGGTTTGGATCCCCGCTACTCTCCGCACGTTTAACTTCTGCCTCTCTCCTCGAATTTTAAGCTGTTCAGTATTCGTGTGAAACGCATCCCGACATACATATTGCGCCCACTCGTATAACCTCTGAGCAAACCTTCGCCCTTCTCTTGCAAATCCTTGCCTTTCTCTTGTGTTCTTGTTTACCGTGCTATAAGTTACTGCCGTAGTGATTTGTTTGCTTAGATATCAGCACAACGAATAGATGCAGCAGCACACTTGGCGGAAGGCTGCGTTTCTTGTCTATGCTGCCTTCCGCCGTTTTCGCTTACACCTCTGCTATGTTAGTGATGCTTGATATTGATGTGAGCGGTGAACATGACTACGGTCAGAAGCGACATAACCAGTCGTTATACCATCTTTGCAGGAATAAACTGTTCAATGACGTTAATGAAATGAATGATGCATATTGATCTTTTACTCAATTTTGTGAATGTTTTGAGCTGAGAACTTCCGTCGGAGAGGAGCAATAAATGTGTACTAAATTAAAGGTGTTGAATTTCATTTGATATTCGCATTAGGGAACTGCTTGTGCAGTTAACATAAACAATTGTGAGCAAATTATTCGTTGTGTTCAAGATCCAACTAACCGCTGATTTATTATTGCATTCAACAAGCATCAATCGAGAAAATCCACTGTTCTCATATGAGCCAACGCAAATATGACTGATAAAATTGATATGAGAAGTCATCGAGCCTATGGAATTTCAGAAAAATTCAAAGCACTTAACTGCTCTATTTCCAAGTTCGTGAGCCCAGTTGATAAAGTCAGGTCATAACTTCACCGTCTTCAGATCGCCACCGTTGGCGTGCATACTCTGTGCCATATGTCTGAATTACTTTTGGAATTGGGGGCAGCAGACAATTTTGGCTACGTTCTATCTGAGGTGTCTGATCCAAACTTAGTCAATTAAATGACAACACCTCAGAAAGCATCTTTATCCACACTTCTACGGATGCCGCCCACCACTCATCATCTGATTTATTCAATGTGTATTCTGCATTCAATTTTTGGCTGCAAGTTACGCCCTACCACAAAAACGTCACCTTTTGGAATTTGCACATGTGGATGGAAACGTTGCGCTGAATTTGCTTGAGCGGGTGTTCCGGTGCCCGCATGTCTTTCTCCAAAACTTTATCCATGATTTGCTGTTGAGGTTTCGCGTTTGGATATCCCCGCTTTGACCTCAATTATATGTAGATGCTCTGCGTTGTTATGTGAAGGATACGTTTTCTTCAACAAACATGATTTAATTCAGTAAATGAACAAAATAATTCCTAATGGAAGGATGTGGCAGTCTGCTAGGACACCAAGCAAGGCGAATTTGTTTTAAGAAGACGCATCGTCGAAGTCGAGTACTATTCCGCAAAAAAGTGGGTAGGGAGGAAAGTTGATGTTGGCTTTACGACAGTGTTTAATTGGACCAGTAAAAAAATGAGACCGCGCGTAAAGAAGTTATGCATATTTCGAACTTTGCCTGACCTTCAAGGCTACTGGAATGAAAGGTATATGAGCGCGTCAGTTCGCGGGTGGAGGACCAGATGCCGCTGTCTATCGAAATGCGCTGTTATGTCGATTGCACTTGCAGTCCTGCGCATCTACAGTTTTTTCGTATCCCTCAGCTTACGTGCTTCTCCTCGTGTTGTACGCTGATCTCTCGCTTTCGCTTACCTTTGTTCCCCTCAGCAGGTGTGTTTCGAAGAGTGAATGCGAAGCCAGTTACGAGGTGATCTCTAGATTATGATGCTGTTTTCATTCGTTGCTTATTAACGTTAAGTGTCTTTTGTTTTCATGTGTCGGATGGCTTCACCAGTGAGGTCGACGGAGTATGCGGTACATATTCGAAGGTAAGCTTTTAAATCTTTTCTGAATTCATCGTCCTTGTTAAACATTCAGCCTATATGATGCTTATTATCATTTCCTATTGCATATTTGTACTGATTATTATTGATTATTGTTTATTATTACTTCTTATTATTAATCATTGTTCAGCATTATTTATTACTATCCATCTATTACATTTGCTTATTATATTTTATTATTTAGTTACTGTTGTTTATTATTATTTATTTTTTGTTGTTTCCTTTCCTTTTTTCGTTTTCATTTATTATTATTCATCATCATTTATCGCTATTTATCATTTTTTGTTATTATTTACTAGTGTTTATTTTTGTTTATTTTTATCTATTCATTATGATTCATTATTATTTATTGCCATTTATTATCATTTATTATCGTCCATTATTATTTATTATCATTCATTATTAATTATTAGTATTCATTATTAGTTGATATTATTTATTATTATTTGCTACTATTTATTATTGTCTATTATTATTTAATATTATTTAGTATTATTCATCATCATTTATCATTATTTTTTATTATTTGTTGCTATTTGTTAATATTCTTTGTTATTTATTATCACTTGACATCATTTGTTATTATGTATCACTATTTATATTACCTATTACTGTTTAAAATTGTTTATTATTATCTACTATTTATTTATTTATTTCAATTGGTTATTGTTTTTTGTTATTTACTATAATATCTAGTTCTGTTTATTTATTATGATTCATCATGATTTATTGCTATTTGTTAATATTTATTTATCTTTATCATTATTTGTAATAATTCATAATTATTTTTTATAATTGGTTATTAACTATTATTATTTATTATGATTCATCACTATTCATTACGATCTCTTACTAATTGTTACTTTTGATTATTATTTATTATCATTTATTATTATTTATCATTATTTATTATGGTTTATTTTTAATATTTACTATGATCCATTATTATTTATTGCTATTTATTATCTGTTTTTATTATTCGTTATATATTATTTTTCATTATATTCGTTTATTCCAGTTTCTGATTATTCATTATTATTTATTTAATATCATTTCTTTTCACTCATTTGTAATTATTTATTATTATTGCGTATACCTACTACTATTTATTATTATTATTTGATATCAGTCATTTTTTTTATTGTTTATTAATATTTATTATTATCGATTGTCATTTATTACTGTTCATAATGATTTATCATTATTTGTTAATATTTACAATTATTTATTTATTTTTTTTATTATTCATTATTATTTGTTATCATTTACTATAATTTATTATCATTTGTTATCATTTATTCTTATTTATTTTTATTTATTACTTTTTATGTCATTTCTCATCATTTCTTCTATTTCTTATTATCTACTACCACTTGTAAGTCATAAAGTTTTGAAATTTGATTTCGTTCTATGTTTCGTATTTTGTTAATTTGACTCTTATTCATATTTACAGGATGCTGTTATAATATTATTTCAGGTTCCTCCCACCCTTTCCCTCCTATGTGTTTCTTGTTTATTATTTTTGTTTTTGTTTCATTTACATAAATGCGCTCGTTTGTTGAGGTCTCACTTCCAACATTCTTTGCGTCCGTCTTTTGATTTCGTTCTAATCGTTTAATTCAGCAGACGCATTCGGTGCTTGACAGCCAATGGGATGTTTATGAGTGGGAGTGATCAGCAATAAAATGGAGACATCTGCTAGGTGGTGTTCGGAAGTGCTCAGAGGATCTCGCGCAGTTCCGTCTCGTCAAAGGTTTCGACATGCTTCACAGATTTTTCCTTCAATTTTCTTAGTGCAGATCAGTTAGCTACAGACTTGAGGTGACTATGGAAAAAAGGAGTTCATGGATTTTGGTGGGCAATTGGAAATAGTGTAGATAGCTGTCAATTAGCTCTAGCCTTATTAGCCCATTTTGTTTTTATGATATCGGCAGAGTATCATTTACTATGAGGAATCATTCGGGCATTTTTTGCTGTTTAAAGGATCTTTTGCTTGAACAATGCATGAAACTCGTGAAGTTGCAACGATGCTTAGGAAGTGCTCAGAGGATCTCGCGCAGTTCCGTCTCGTCAAAGGTTTCGACATGCTTCACAGATTTTTCCTTCAATTTTCTTAGTGCAGATCAGTTAGCTACAGACTTGAGGTGACTATGGAAAAAAGGAGTTCATGGATTTTGGTGGGCAATTGGAAATAGTGTAGATAGCTGTCAATTAGCTCTAGCCTTATTAGCCCATTTTGTTTTTATGATATCGGCAGAGTATCATTTACTATGAGGAATCATTCGGGCATTTTTTGCTGTTTAAAGGATCTTTTGCTTGAACAATGCATGAAACTCGTGAAGTTGCAACGATGCTTGTTATTGGAATTTGCATAAATTCCAATAACATAAATCCCAATAAATTGGAAGTTGCACAAATTATTCCCAATTTGAAAACCTTCGTAAGGAATTTGACTGCGTCGCTGAATTGAGTAATATCTTTCTTACAAATAAGCTCCTTCGTTGCCCCAAATGTGCATCGACATGGATACACATTCTTATCCATAAAAAGATAAAACGTAGGCAATTATGATACTGCAAGTTTCATGGCTCAAGTGTTCGGCGGTGGGCTCACTTGCTTCTCATAAAATTGTTATGTATTTCATTCGTGACGCATTCTCTTCATGCAGAAAAAATGGATTCATTGAAAACATACGATGATGGGACCCTTTTTTCTGATTGTTGCACCCTTTCTAGTACACTTTTTGAATTCATTGCAAGATCAAGCGCCTCTACAAAAAGCAATGCCGTTGGCATTGCGAAAGACGAGCAGATTCACCTACTGCCTTGGAATATTCACATCGCATTTCAAAAACTGCAAAGTATGTTGTGGGATTCAAAATGTGATGGTCAAATGTTAACCCCGACTAAACATTTCGAACCCTCCCCGTTCTTATAACTTCTGAATGAGGATTCGAATCAGTTTGAAATGTTTCCTGAGGCCACTTTCGAGAAATCCCATCCGATATCCTCTCCGGTTGTGCTAAAAAGGTTTACTATGATTGCGAAACCCCAAAGTATTTCCTTCATTTCCGAGAGTTCAGTTGATATTCAGTGAAGAAACAATACTTAAGTTGGACATGGTGGACGTCAACAAAATAACATGTGGCTGCGGAGTCCTTTGAGATGTGAGGTTGGGTGAGTATGAAGTGATTCCTTTGCTTGGGAATTTTGATTTGAATTTCATTATTAACTGCTTTGCTTCATGAGCACAGAAATGCAAGGTAGTCCGATCGTAGTTTTTTTTTCAAGTAACGCGAAGTTGTTCCAAGCAGACCGATAAGCATAGAGGTCCTATTCCTAGGCCGTTTGATGAGCAGAGAGGTTCAATTCCTGGACCTGTTTGATTGATGGTGATGCGTGCACAAGACGGGCAATCCTGTGAGAGGATTGCTTGGTCTTTGAGCGGCGGCTCGTGATGTTTGCCTGTTTGCATGCATTGATTGTTCGCTCCATGAAAGGCGACTGTGCGGTTACTCGAGTGTGCTTTCCTCAGCTAATCGATCCAAGTGATTCGTTCGCTATTTCATTGCTCCATGTATGCGTTGCGAAACATCTGTTTCGCTGTCGTTTTGCTGACCGTACTATTACCGTACTATTTTCATTTTCAGTGGTCTTTTGCGTTGATTATTGTAAAAAAAAAAAATTGCTCGCCTTTGAATTGTGGTGGTGCGGCGTTCTCCTTCCCTATACATGATCGTTTTTATTCTAAGCATATTCGCATCTTTTGATCCTGCTTTTGTTTTGTTGGCTCAATTTTCCTTTTGATTTCCGATTGCTGAATGCATCTTTAAGAGGAAGAGATGAGCGCATCATTTGAAGGTTACAGCAAGGGATTACTGTTCATTACGTTTACCCTGCAATGTGTGGGCTAGTGCCATAGATTGTTCAACGAGCACAATTTCAGTGTTTATATTCATGCGGCAGCTGTAGTTATGAGATTAATTTGAACTGTAGCTTGATTCGGAGATATGTTGTACGAATTCTTCCATGTTTTCATTTACGGTCATCCCTTCCTTTTCTATTTCTGAGGCGCCCGTGTCCTTATGCTGTGTTATTATTCACTGTTTGCTAATAAATAAAAATAAATGAGCATTTTCGTTTCGCGGACGAGAGGGAGGGATGATGAACGAAGAATGTTGCTTCTTTCATCACCGGTCCGATGGCATCCTGCTGAATGCTTTGCTCACATGCCTCACTTTACGGGTTTGTTAATGAAGCACGTGTAACCTTGAAGTGCTCATTTCATGAAAGATGGGATTTGCATGCCGGCTTGGTGCTCTCACTCATGAGGATAGCTCCTAAGAATGTCCGGAGATCATCACTATAACGGTGTTGTCAGGGTTACTGTATGCGGAATTGCATGATGGATGAGCTTTTGTGGTCCTTAGAAGGTTGAACTCTCTGATGTAGGAAGAAGGGGGAACGTGTGTTTCATTTGAATCATGTAGTGCTTCCTTCAACTTTGAAGCGTTGATGGAGGTTGATTGCGAAATTCAGTCGCTTTATAACGGTGTTGGATCACTGAACTGCACTATTACTGCAGCGGATATCGATGGCGTGTGATAAGTCACGTCACACGCCTGATAATTCCATGTGTTGCTTGTCGAATAATTGAAGAAGGGAAATGCGCACACACAAACATTTAGGCCCCTAGCGAAGCCGTTTACGGAAGCATTTCCACGGGCGCGATTGGGTTCTATGAATTTGAGCGTAAATCGCATCAATAAAATTTCCGCCATATTGCAAAAATTGAAACCGAAGCTGGGATACAACTGAGTTTCCACTCCCTTTCGGTTGTCGGACATATGACTTGCCTCTCTTGGTTTGCCATGCAATTTTCGTCAGTTGCACGGCATATAAGAAATTGATCTTACAAAAAAGTTCTTGTTTTTGTCCGAGATTATTAATGTTCCTGATAGATCTTTTAATGCTCTTTCAAACGTGGTCAAATTCGTTGCTAAAACCTCGCTTTCTTACTGTATATTTTCACATTTATTGCGATGATTTATTTCCGAGTGACCGGTGCCGCGTCGCTCGCTGAAGACGCCCGCGGTCTCTCTCCGTATCTCTCTTGCACCTGCGTTTTTGGCTGGTGTTATCCACACCCTATTAAATGATTCAATATCCAACAGTTCACCTGTTTTCGTTGCGAAACCAAAGAGGCATTCAAACGTTGTTGAATTGGGAACGTCACATTCAAACAATTCTATATGACTTTAGAATCATTCAATCTCCAACTAAATTATTTTAAGCAATGACCGAAAAATTAGTCTTTTGAAATAAATTCAACTTGAAATATTTTGTCAGCCCTTTATGGTAACGAATACCGAATGCAAGCTAAATACAAATAATGAAAGCAAACTTTCCAACATTGGAAAACTGGAAAATACAAGAGCTTTTCTCCCGATGACAAGTTCGCAGCATAAATAAAAACCGACCCATGCAGAATACAACAAAATTATTCCGTGTAATTGATTCGGTCAGAAGCCTTTCCTCGAATTTGCGAATGACATGAACCTTGCCTTCTCCTCTGTTAAAATAAACCCGGTCTGAACTATACGTTGATTTAAAAATGCGAGTAACCGGGCTTTATATGCTAGAATATGGTACGTCGTGAATATATTCGAGCCGAATTTTTTTTATACTACACCCCAGTAGCAACACTTTTGGTTTGTAACAATGATTGATGAGAGGTTTCCGATGATCTCTTCCGCACTAACAATTCACTCATGTCACGCACCATTCCCTACTTCCTAAGCTTACCATCTAAGCTAAGGGTGTTTTGGTGCCAAATACTCTGCACTTTCCAATGTACCCCTCTGCACCCTTTAGGTATCGTCGACTGTCATGAATTCGAACCAAACTTACGTAAACCACTTTCTGAATCAATCCGATTTAAGAACACGCAATCGAAATTCGTTTTTTTTTGGCCACATTCAACTGGCTTTCAAAGGTAATTTGCAGGTAGTTCAAAGGTAACTGACTTGCAGATAATTTGGCAAGCGATGAAGGGAAGCTTAAATTGTCCCCATCTGCAAAAAAAAAAGAAAAAAAAGAAATAACGCTTCATAAGAAAAAAATTCAACGATATAAACGCTCTTTTCAGCGGTATGTTACACAGTGATAGACAATGAATCCACAAAGATAATAATAAACAAAAAACACCTCATATTAAATTTTCTCGTATACATCCGGAACAACATATAGCACCAATATAAACATTAAACATGTCGAAATCAATTGAAATAACTCGTTGGGAATGGTCCATGATTGAAATAGGATTTACACAGAGCGCTGCATCCTTTACCTTCCCTCTCTCTTACAGCCGTAATTGATAAACTGTTGAATGATTAGTGGATGGGAACGTTAATGAAACATCAATAGACTTTGATCGATCCATGGAGATGACGTAGAAAATACGCGAAAGAATAAAGAAACGCCAAAAATTTGGAATATTTCGATCGAGAAGAAACAGGGAATCTGAAAAACGATAATGCCAAGGGGCAAGCGCGCTCATTGGTCTTCGGTATGTACTCGCATCTAACTTCATCTAAGGTCATGACCGATGTAGCCTTACTATGATCTTTGCACCTCTTCATATTGGAAGGGAAAGGATGAGATTTCGAATTGTAGTTTCATTTTTCCATAAAATTTTTGAAACCAAGAGTAACTGCTTTGTAGAAGGTGATAGAAATGCAGCATAAATTGACGCAAAAAATACAACGAAAGCCCATAGTAAAAGGGGGAGTTGTTTCAAGCATTCATACAATAGTACTACCACTGCGACAATAGATTAGATCGAAAAGAAAACCTTACTAACGCTGCGATATGGGTATCAAAAGTGTGCATTACAGCATGTCAATCCCATTACAACAAAATAAAGTCGATTCGAAAATCGCATCACTTTTTTAAAATTTAAATACTCAAATATGTAGGTTAATTTGCAAATTATGTATGCCAAATTTCCAATTTCTTCCCAGATATATTTCTAGTTCTTTCAAATACCATGGCCAACAACCCCCCTCCCCCTCACCGTCCACTTCCCCCTCCCCTCCTCCCCATTCAGCGTTTAGAAATTTCAACAAGACAGTAATGGGAAAATGCAAACATCAGATCATATGAATTAATAACAACGTTTAAATTACATCGAATAAAATCATCAAAGAGTATGAACCGTTCACAAACGGCTAACCAATGTATTTGATCAAAGGACGATCAAGTAAACAATCCTTAATGCAGTCCTTCTGTAACCAGCCCCTCCTACTATAATATTTATCAAATAAAGTGGGCATTTAAGGTTTTGATATAGCAATGACTATAGGAGATACCTTTAACAATCCATTTATGATACAGTAAAATCCAAAAAATCCAAGAGCCAGATCGACATCTCAACCAAACGATCACTCACAAAGCCGTCTATATGTTCTCCAAGTGTGGATATTCGCCTCAAATGATGGATCGTACGAATTATGACTGGTTGTTTTTCTCCGAATTTCTCCCCATTCCCTGCCAGGAAACCAAGAATAATAGTAGAGTAGTAAAATCCGTTATGAAGGCCGCTCAGATCCTTAAAATGATGCATCGATAGGGCAATAATAATACTGGATCGGCTCATACAAGAGGTACATTTCATAAAGTATTTAATAAAGGAAAAAATTATTATTGCAATTTAGAGGCAATGAATGTGATTTTAGCCTCATATTTTATACAACTCGAAAATACACAACGCACTTGAAATATATACGAGTGACAACATCGTATTTCTCCATGTTTTTAATTCGAATTAGTAACGCACATAGTAATATGATCATATAGTTGCCCATTTACTGCCTCTTACTCTCTCTCTTTCCCCATCCCCTCTGTCCCATCCTTCCGTCCGTCCAGGAGGTGAACTAGCCAGGCTCGAATAACTTTCGACGCCCTGAAAAGATTGATGTCATCGAACAAGAGGGGCTACTTCGTCTCAAACAAACAACAGTCAATCTCATTTAGCTGATTACAAGTATTGTGAGGAAAGGGTGTTGTCATCAACGCACTGATAGACAGGGGTACGTCAAGAATCCTAGTGTCAACTACCATTTCCTCCCATATACCTGTTTCTTGAAATAACAGTGAGTACTCATCAGTATACTACAAAAGAATACGCTTTTCTATTTCAGTAAAGCTGATTCTTATTACTCAGAAATATTCCGCATTTTTCCCGTCTCTATCAAGAGACGGGAAACAACTTCCCGCCTTCTTTCCCATCCCTACGTGCTAGTGAAAAGCGACTCCAAAAGCTTAAGCTTTAACAACAAGCACAGAAACGACATCTCAGGCTTGAAATTAAGAAAAAATGCATTATGGAATTAGAAGTAAATTAGCGTTGTCGAATTGATTGGCACTAGCCTGCGGTTTAAGGAGATGAAGAAGAGACGATGAAGAAGTGGACTGTGTGAGAGAGACACATGCCGGATCTGATACTGGTATATTGGCACGATGTTGTTCCATAAGTAGTGTATTCTGGAGTTCGATGATCATTTGTGTGAGCAAATCCACTTGTGCAACGAAGTGATCCTGGGTACGATGCATTTCCCATAAAGTTTCGTGCATCTCGTTTTGCAACTAAGCAAAATTTTTTAATAAACTTCGATAAAGTCAACAATATTTTTTGTGGTAGCTAAGCGCAAGTACCATATTCCCACGAATAAAAGCCCTCATCAAATCTTAAAAACATACAAAGAATTGATATTGTTAATGGAATTTTCAACTCTAAGACATTCTTTAAGTAGGCTTGAGGTCACCATTCCTTTACAGTCTAAAGAAGAAAAATTAAACAAATAAAATGACATCTCATGTATAGTTGCCTTTCCCTCTATTAAATCATTTCACAGTCCTCTATGAAAAGCAGTTGGAACATAAATATATGCAACTTTGCATATGAGATTTTTGGCATATAATTCAAATAACTAAGACTTACGTAACGTTTTAACATTTTGAAAAAAAAAGAGCAATTATATACTATGAGGATGCATCTTGTCTGAGCCGTACATTAGCTGTTTTTTGGCGGTGTGGGTTCGGCGTGGGATTCGGAAAGGGACAGGAATGGGGTGAGAGTTGCCAAGGAAACACATGTTTCAAATGATGGCGGTACATGCCGAGGCGTTGGTTCAACTATAAAAATATTTTCTATTTTCTCGCGTTCCCTTTTAACAGCTCTATCAACATCAGTGGAAACAACAACTCCCTTAAACGTCACCAAACCTCTGCAAGTGGAGAGATGTACTACGGCGATGAACGGATAAAAATCCACACAACATGAAGTTGTTGTACGTGGATGATTTATTTATAGTATGGATATTGATGAACTATGGATACAATATGAATATAATTTTAAGGTGTGGATACAATTTGATGAATGAGAAAAAAAAGGATGAAGCCAAGAAAATGCGCGCTCATAAAATTCGTTTGCAAAGCAAGCTGTAAAGAGAAACGCATCTCAGCATTAATCACTCATAGATTTAATTTGCCAATACAGCAACTCCGATTTAAAGGTTGAGCTGAAATATATAAAAAGAATAGTAAACAGGAATATATAAAAATAATGCTGATCTTTACCTTTCCTTACTTTACCGTATCTCCTGCCTACTTCCCCTATTAAGTAACAGCTGAGAAAAGTTGCTAACTTCAGGTTAAAAACTCTAGTGCATAGATTTCCACCTCGCAACATACCTTCTAACAGAACACGAAGACTGCGCATAGTACATCCGCTTGACGATTCATGTACATGAAATCTAGTGCTATAATATGCGAGCATATTTGTGCAACAAACCCCATCAGAGCTGCAACCATTATCCGCCGTTTCGTATTTTCAGCCGCATTCGACCTACGATCGCCGGATGTTGGTGAAGAGCCATTGCGATGAGACATTTGTTCTACTTCACCCAACATTGGCTGCGTCGAAGTAAGGGCAGAGGATGGTTTCAATGAAGGTAGCCGTTAAGCTTGAAAACTACTGCTTTAGACCACAAAAATTTCTCAATATCGGTATCCTTTTTCCGTCTTCTCCAAAAAAAAATCAAGATTCAATATGGATATTGGTTCTCGGGGTTCTTGGCTGGACTGCGGCTGTCCGCTATGACGTGCTTCATCAGTAGCACCCCTTTCCTCGAAATTAGGGGCAGCAGTCTTGATCACTCTGGAGTCCGGCCGTGGCATGGAGAAATGCTCAAACTGTCTCTTCGTGAAGATGTTTCATGGAGAGGGTGAGTTTAACGTCGTATGTAGTTTGGGAATGAATGCCAGAGAGGGGCTCGGAAGCTGCGTTGTTTCAAAGAGTGTTGCCGCACTATTCCCTCAGTCGATCACATTATTAGCATAAAGGAAATGCTTTTTTCATGAGTATAGCTATTTCTACGGCTTGGATGCTTCTCCATAAATGACCCACTTGGACAGTGAAGATTTCAGATACCTTTTTAGTATCTAAAAGTTGTGATCATGAGTAACGTTAAAATCACTTTCCACCCTTCCATCAAACTGCTTTTGTCTTCTTTCGCCTCGCATTTGAATTGCCTTGTCACGTAACTGCATGGTTTGCCGTGAGTCGCCTATCATCGCATCAACAGTGATTTCGACAGCTGATTTGAATTTGTGACTGAAAAAGAGAATTCTGTTAAACAAAGAGCCCGCGAACAAACACCGGTCGGTATAGGAGCTGAACCTATGTCTCCCGCCAACCCACCTACTCAGCTACTCGCATGTGTTAGGAGGTGTAAAAGACGGAACCTCAGCCTACGTGTTGTGTGCTCAAAAATTTAGGAGCCGAGAATAGCCAAAGCGGTTGAACTCTCGATGGCAAAAAATGCACCCCTGACTGATTCGCTTGAACGATGCTCGGCCTACGAGAAGGATTGGTCTTCGAGCGTAACTGCTGATTTGAGTGTTTCTATCATATGTATCGATGTGGAAAGGGGGGGAGCGGAAGGGAAGAAATCAGCTTTCTCTCGTCGATGGAAGTTAACAGATCGTGTACCGTACCAGTCTCTCTAATGTGCCCCTCCATCCATCCACACATTGAAGATCATAAGCTTTCTGTCGACACGAAAAGTTGGTTTTCCAAAAAGGAGAAGAATGACTCTTAAAGCTGAGCACTACAACCTAGACAGCATTCCCTTACCTATGCCACTTAGTTTTTCAAAATCGAAATGTGTTCGAGAAGTTAACAGAAAGGGTGGGGGAAGTGACCATTCGAAGAGGGGAGGAACGGTTTCTGAGCTGAATAGCTACTGCACACAGCTGAACAATGCTAATAACACTGCCAATATGGCACTTTGCGATGCGGAACGCTAATTACCAATGCGAACAATCAAAGTCTGCCACAAAAACTTTATTAGAAAGATGACACCGCAAGCATAATAAATACCAAGATCACGCAATCTTCGCTAGACCAGCTTATCTTGAAAATACGATCCAATTTATTTTTAAAACAGTAAATTCCCGTTGCGACAAAATCTCATCTTATTTCAGACACAAATTTGCCGGACGTCGTTGATTTCTAAACACTTTCTAGTCAACCACTTATTCCTACCTGCCCCATTTTGCAACCACAAACCTCAACGGGAATAAATTGCTGGATACACGACGACTAATAATATGTAAAACAAGTGACACTTGACGTTCCTATTAAGCATTATTCGTTAGACTCACCTATGGCACCAAGCTGTCTTTCCACACCGGGCTTCGCCTACAGCTACGAGGATGTGAGTCCAGACAACGGCCCTAGTCCGGCCAAATCAAGACCAGGTTTAATTCAGATCAAAATTTTTCCACGACATCTAAGAAATATTACACGTTGGTGTTTGAGAAGAAATGATACCTTGGAAACAGCACAATGGAGCATGATCCAAACCCTTACTACTGACCGGCCCCCAGATTCTGCACTGAATCCCGTCACTTCATCGGTCTTGACGTCAAATAAGAGGCATCTCAGCAGGACATAATTATTGAATTCGGCCTGAGTAGAACTGCTGTCCCATCGTGATAAACTCCCGAACACATCGTAACGTAAAGAAACATTTGCAATGAATTCAATAAGAAATGTAACACATAGTTGACGCTGCAACGTGGCTCACCGATTTCCAAAATCAGAAAGTGATTTCGCAACATTAAAAGCAACATTTTTGTGCAAAACGCCAATATTTTCTTATTTGCAGCCTTGGCCAGCAATCGTTGCAAATAAATGAGAGAATCAAGTTGCATTCCAAATGCTCATCCGGAATCGGCCATAAGCTTTCTATACACATATCCTACGCCATTGAACAGGGTTTTGCGGCTTCTTGCACACATTTGCATTAGTATACATATATACAAAATCAAACAAAATGAAGAATAAACAACACTAAGGATAATAAGAACAATGGTACTAATGGCATTCGAAAAGTTCATGTTCACAAAAATTCAATTCACATCACATCACAAGGTGCCCTCAACACGGCTGCGGAATAGAAAACTCTACAAGACATGAAGTTCTGAAAAAAAAAGACTCGCGACGATTCAACTCCCGCAGGTAACCAATCGACAGCACAACACAACAGCAACCAAGAGAACTTCATATGACCAACTGAAAAAAGAACATTTCCAATGAAATTATATCATAAGCAGACTGTAACGATCAATGCAAACAACAGCAATTAACATAAACGTTTCCACAGAGCTGAGGAACACAACACACTTCAACACTGCACTGCCCAAATACAACTGTACATAAGCATACAACATAACCATGCATTACATTACTTAATGTTGTTTCAAGACTAAAAAGAATGCCCAAAGTATGACGAAAGTCCTTTATTTTTGCTTTTCCTAAGCATCTTCGCGTGTGGCGATCCAGTTCTCTACCGTTTTTTCTTGCTCTGAAATCTCTAAAATAAGCATTAGCAGGAAGCATACCGATAAGCACATAATGCCAGTTGAATTCAAGAATCAGAACCAGTGATACTGTATCACAACTAGAATATCCAAACTATTCGATTACAGCTTCAATCGGTGTGTTATTCATCTCCGCTGATAAATCGCTTTGTAAAACTGTCGTCGTTGAGCAACTTCCGTTTCAGATGACCAATCCTACAATAAAACTGCTTTAACGCTTACTGTTTTATCAATGCTGCATTCATCAACTCGACACTCTTCAGTCTCCGTCACATATTCCAACACATAACAAGCGAAGTGGCCAAGAATTGTGGCACGATATGCGCTTTCGCATTTTACCCACAGATCTACCAGTTTCGCAATTCAAGAAAAAATAAGATGCAGAATAATGCTCTCAAATTTTCGCTGATATCACCGTTCGTGCAAACCTACGAAAGATTCTTTTCTTTCGCTTTTGTAAGTTTTATATCCAACCGCGCACTGTCGCTACTTAGCGCACAGGTGCGCATCGTCACTCTGTTCGTCTAGTAATCCACTACCACTTTTCCTGTTGATCCATTAACTTCAAATGAAATCACGTTTCGCAAACGCAAATTTGTAAGAATTCATAAAAATTGCAATCGGTGGCTACCTTAAGGAAATATAATATTTCATCCAAGCACCTAATGTAAAATTCATCATAACACTCCACTTATCCATTATCATATTCGGTTACACTATCAGAACAATTAACAGACAAGCTTAAGAAGGTTGGGTGTGATTTTGAGCAGAAGGCATTCAGAATTCCCTAATAACTTGAGCTGGAGCAGGCCAGAATTTCGCTCGAGGCGCCTTGAGTTCCCGGGCATTTCCAAATGTTTTCTGAACCATTCAGACAATTGTTAGATGGTGTCCTACCCATCTTTGTTTAGCACTAAAAGCGTCATCGCCCGAAAGGCAGGTAAAACCCATTTTTCCGATTCCTCCGAAAAACACATCATCAACATTTCAAACACCGAACTCTCAATGCCCGGTGCTTTCAACCACTCCGAGCACGAACTCGAAACACTTCAAATTTTAATTCGAGAGTTTTCAAGGTGTCAGGCCCGAATCCAACCCTGCACGAACAGAGACTTATGACCCTCCTGCTCCGAATTTCTTAGCTCTCATTCCCAACTGTCGGACACCCTCGCTTGGGCATCTGGTCTTTAGGAGTCAGTGGACATGCGGGCTTCGAAATTTTCCTGCAACTTCTCAGGGTGCCTAGATTTGGAGGTGTGAATCACTGGGACACTCAAGCATCAAAGTGCCTCGACCACTGAGCCTTTCCAAAAACGCTAGAGGTGATCCGAGCTTTACAATCAAAATCACCTTAAGCCTAGATGCATACCAACACTACTCCGAAACCAATGAAAGTTGCATGAGACGGTAGTATGTCATAATTACAAACCTTTATGCCGTGCACTAAAGAATACCCTACGATCACAGAATTCCAAAAGTATATTAATGCTTTAAAAAAAACACCGCCATAAGCAAACCTGACGCTTCAGTTTACAAAGGCAAATGCAGACTAACGGAATTAAAACATAGGGAAAAAATAAGCATCAGACGGTAAGGGAAAAACTAAAGCAAAAAGTCGTGGTATGCGCTTCCTAATGCTCTACAAGCTATGTAGGTGCCAGTACCACAGGAAAAAATATACATCTTTCTAAAAATCGGATCGGTTGCCGACACAAGCCTTAAAATATTGACTTGTCGCGCGTGGTCAGGTCTTTGAGAGCGAAAAAAGCAAGTACAGTGGTGAATGTTGATTGTGCACACCGAATTCTGTGCTTCTACATTCAGAAGCAGACCCATGAAAAGAAAGACACGTGCCCTATATGTAAATGCACAGACGCATAGGAAAAAGGAATGGAATACTTACACTGCTGTCGTACCGAGATGTGGAGAAGGGGTCGCCGGAGATGTGAAAGAGACATTCCGTGATGGTCGGGGTGACTGAAACCAAACAATCTTTAATTATTCTGATGTTAAAGATGGGAGAGTAAACATTGCGCACTCATTTCATAGATTATACTAACAGTGAGGATGTGGTTCAAAAATAATGCATGCATCTGCAGTTAAGAAATAGGCAGCACTATATCTCAAATTTTATATTCCTTAACCAACACCAACAAAACGTGCATTTATATGTAAAATAATATAATATAAATGTGAAAAGCACGCAACTGGCGATCCAAATAGGAACCCTTGGACAAATCACATATAACTTGCAGGTTTGGGCTGCACCACTTGAACGTCTGGGCATGATAATATAACGAGGATCGCTTCATTAACAGCACAATCACTAAAACAGAATGAACAAATATTTCGACATCTGCGTCATCAATTCTTACCACCTCATATGAACGCGTTTTGAGCCAAATCTATTTCTAGTTACAATACAACGCCCAATTATTAATAAAAGTGCTTTGCAGCTGTACAGTATTATTGTGGATGTCTTTGAATCCTGCTCTCCAGAACCTATGTATTAGCTATCATAACATCAACCAAAGATGACCTTAACATGCTTTAACTAAAGATGACCTTAACATGCTTCAAACGAACTTAGAACTTAGCCATCAATACGCTTCAAAAAGACATCAATAAACATCAATATACACATCAGCAACAACCGATCACATTCCAAATGCACAAGCATAGACAGTTCTGTGGGTTATTCGCGTAAATATATAGCCATAAGAGGGAAAGCTTATATAATTAACAATTTTCGGAAAGCCAACAAAGACAGTTTGAGATGCGCACTTAAAAAATTATAATGGAGGACACAACGCAGCGGAATCTTCCAAATCAGCTAAAAATTACAACTTTGTCATGTCCCGTAACGCAACGTGATCACAACTTATGCGCAGTGAGTTGCCAATAACTATCATTATTTGTGGGAATCTACATTTTAGGACGTTTAAAAGAATGCAATTTCCTTTTCATTTCTAAAATGGAAGAGCTTAACTTGCCCATGACGTTTACCTGAATGAGCTTAACTCTTGCCTGTGAAAGCTTAACTTGCCTAACTTGCCCATGAAAGAATGCAATTTCTAAAAGAATGCCTAAATGAAAGAGCTTAACTCTTGTCCCATGACGCACCTATATATGAGGGAACTCGTACACAATTACATCATTTGTCATCAACATACAATGTTCTAAGCAGCCCACCTCATACCTCTTCAAAAGGTTAAAAGACATGAATGCCTTTGTAATAAGCCAACGGCAAGGCGTCCTACAACAAGACTATTCGTTCAATGGTACTCATCACCAATAAATGTTTTTATATTATTCTGTGGTGTCGAATATTCCTTGTTCATCTTCACATGGAAGGCAAATTTTACCCAGCACGCGTTCTTTTATGTGTACTGGGTAAAATGTTCCAAAGAACCTGATTTTTATCTCAAAGAGATTATAAGATAATATGATTTTTGCATCTCCGACAGATCAAAGATGTATATGCATTTTCCTCACAACGTTCAGCGTGTAACGACAACGGTGGTAGATGACCCCCCCTCCCCTCTTGTTTCTTTTTGTTTGCAAAAAAAGCTTCCGTTTTCACTTTTGCTTTCATTTTACGTTAATCTAATATAATAGTTTAAAGAACCCCTAACTGTTTTACTTCACATTATTGGATATGCCATATTGGGGGTATTAACGCCCATATCAATTTTGCATGTATATGACACACCTTTCCTTGAATCACAGCTTACTATGACACAGCATCCTACTAGCTGATGAATCACAACCATTTCTCTTAGCATTTCTTAATCCAATCTTTCGCAAGACATTTTCTAGCATTATCATAAAACTCTCAAAAAACTTGGCTTTTATAACCTTTACCACCACCCCTGTGAAATCTTTACCCTATTACCCAATATTAGCTTAGCAACTGACGACTCGAAAAACAACGTAGAGTGTGAAGTTCACTACTCATAACCCCAGAAACCCTAACAACCACGACCGTTTGCAGTGATTCACCTTCCATCTGCTAACTTTCGATAGCCGATCACTGGAATCACTTCAGTATATCCGTGAATGGAAAACGCATACCACATCAGCGTTCTTAACATGATTCTGCATTTCTTTCCACTCTGCTGATTCTCTGCGACAAAGACAAATTTATACCACTTATAAATACACAACGATCAAGCCTACTGATCAATGAGCGTGAGCATGAGTGCTAAAAAGCTCATATTACCTTTTTCTACATTGATAACCCATTTTGGAAGGCAGAGCTGACGTGAATGAAGCAGCGCTGAAGTATTTGAGGACAACGACGATATAACAGTGGAAGCATTTAACCGCAGGATATTAAGGTTGCAGTGTTAAGACGTATACAACGTATACGATGTTCTCCCCATTGAAAGTGGACGCGTGGATGTTCTAATTTTAAATACGACTAGATGGGTCGCACTTCACAATTAAGAAATTGTAGGATAAGACAAACATTCGGGTCACCGCAAACTGAACTTTGATAACACATCTATAACTTACATAAGTTTGAAATTTCTTGAGAATAGAAGAAGGCTTTGAGGAAGACGCCTCGAATGAGTCGAATACTGTACTCATCGTTGTGATCGCCATGTCGGCCTCCTTCACCGACGCACCCGCCGCATATAGAGTGCGATCGCGAACGGACTCATTTCTGCTTAACCAAATAGCTTAGGTTGTGATCATTTCCATTAGACAGACAAGGAAATTGAATGATATATTCCGTCCTGCATGAATAACACAATGAATGCATCCAATTTGCTTTTCTGGAAAGATACAAAGTTGTGCACCATAAAAGACACTAGATTACAAAGGATTTAAAGAACAGGAGGGCAGTCTCATCAACGCGAAATGCCTTTTACCGATTCCGGAATTCGAAAGCAGCGTCCCCAGAAAAGCAACTAGCAGTGATGCTAAACAAACTGCGTGCCAGAAATATGCAGATTTTTATTACCCAGAACGCCTGACTTTGAGATTTCTCCTGCTACAATGAGTATGGAGCACCTGGACATCGCAAAGTGAAATTCACCAGGAACAATGCAGAGCATTTTTTCTGATGTCGTCACCAATATACTGAAAAAACATTCCTTTCGGTACTTAACCTATGACCCCTTGCAATATACAGCCTTCCATCTTTACGATGTAGGCCCGTGCTGCACTAAAGAGAATCTTATTCAAAAAGTGTAGGAATTACAGGATTTTGACGCGGCATCAGTAGAAACCTCTGCCCCCTGCCAGCCGATGCTCATTAACAAAGGGAAAATGATTAGAAGTATTATTTCAGCTCATTTGCCATTGGCCCAATCCCCTGACTCTGACTTCGCAACATTTCAGGGATACTATGGTTTCGACTATTCGGGCACCTCTCGGTGCGACGACAATGAACCAACCTCATAACAGAAGTGTCCATCGGAGCAGCATCTTGATAACTTTCCTTCACGATGCTAGTTGACACGTCTGCAACACGTTCGGTTTGAACAATCCCTTCTGAGCCACAGTTATCGTTCTTCTTCTGCTCATCGTTGTACTCTTCTTGGCTGTCCTTCTTCAGAAGCATTGTCGACGCCAAATCAACGAAGCCTAAAAAACAACACTGCCACGGCTTTTAACTACTTCCATCGACGACGCGCTACCGGATACTCTTTCAAATTATACGGAGGGGCTGCGGTTGAGCGTCAGCGATTTGCAGATCGCAGGTTGAGGGCTGCGATTATAAAAATGATTTTTAATCAAAGAAGAAAAAAGAAGACAGAGGTGAGGCAATGCAGAAAATGCTACAAAAATTGCTTTGAAAAATGCTGGAAAAAATCACTTCCACGTGCAAATTCCGACTGCCAAGCACTTGCACCGGTGTAAATGTCTTCAGGAATATGAAAGTTTCAAGCAAGAATACAATGAGCACAGGCCACAAGAAATGCCCAAAAATGAAGGTGAAAGAGACCGAATAGTAAGCCCCGTCGATGATATTTCCAAACCCTTTTCACGCACAACTCTTAGATGATATTTCCAAACCCTTTTCACGCACAACTCTTATCAAGCAACTTATTTTTTTCAACTCTTAGTCCCAGTATTTGAAATAAGTTATCAAAGCAACTTATTTCAAAAATACTCTTCTTAGTCCCAGTACCATCCCCACTACTTCCTACTTGCAATAAGAAGCAATGAAAGGCTCCTCTGCTATGCTAAACGTCTGTTCTGTTATACCGTTTTCATGCTTTTGCAAGGCACATTATGGTGAAATGTCCGCTGGTCAATGCGCGCGTCTGCCCGCCTGCTTATCTGCCGTGCCAACTCGAAATAATGAAGCTAGAATTGTGAAATCTGGAGGATATAATCCACATCACCAAATGATTTCTTTATCTGCTTTCAGTTTGATCTCTCCATTTCTAAATCAATTCAACACGATCTGTGCGGTCTGATCCAAACATGAACACATTATTGCACGTTTTGTTTTGGCCAGATGAGAAATACAGAAGTACATGTCATGCCAACTCCCCTGGCACACTTTCCACCTTTTGCACCCGTGACACTTATCGAGGGTTGCCCATCGACGTATGATTGCTTGTAAAGCCTTATAGCTAATTGTAAAACCGCAGTGGTACCCAAATTATTGGGTTTATTTTATTAGCAAAGCAATAACACTTAGAATTTAAGCGTCATATAACATATAGGCTATCAGATATCAGTAGTGGAAGTTACAGCACCGAACAGAATGCAACTGCACTAAGAACAGACTATATTCTCCGAAAGGATAACATGCAGATAGCGACTCCAAAATCCGTATTTTAACTTTATTAAGATTCTCGACGATTCGGAAACTTCCTAATTACAATCACAGAAAAGCGAAACGGAATGTGAATCCTTCGATCGTTTTTCCCAGCAACGAGCCATCAGTGGGAAACAACAAGATAACGAATGAATAGAAGAAGGACCAAACCTTTGCAGTCATTGTCGAAGTCCCACTTGAGGAAGGATTCCTTCATCGACTTCATTCTTATTAAAGTATCTTCATCGTCGTCACATGAAATCATTCGATCGATTGGCAATCCGTTTCTTAGGCGAACGTACACCTCAATAACCATAAACAGTAGTTTCATCAATCACGCAAATAACGAGTTCAGTTTGGAACTTGACTGGCACAAATGACACATTATTGTTGGCATCAAAGGTTATTACGTCACAGTGTGAGCTCACAAAGAACCACTCTTTAAAAGAGATACAGAAAAGAAGGGATGCACCTGATAGCTGAAGAAAGAAAACCAGTGAGCTGATACAACGATTAAATTGCCTACTAGTGAGTCCACCATTGTGCCTTCATGCAACGATATATAACGCGATCCCCTCATCATTAATTATCAACAACTTATTTCTAAACGTTAGCCATCATTCTCATTGCTCTTTCCTACACCAAAGATCCTGAAACAACAAAACAAAATTTTCAGATGACTAGTGAATTTCGATATGATCGTCCGGAGGAAGGAGTACTGAATGTAGCCGGAAGAACTAGAGGAAAAATATCATCCTTCAAAAAGTAACTGCGATCTAAGCCACATTTAGTAGAAAACTTTGCATTTTCTGATTAAAAACGTCATGATCCGGTTTTCTGAGGAATCTTGAGAGCTTTTGATGAGCGCTTATGTGCTTTCGATCAATTTGGCGCTTCTTATTACCCCACCAACAGAAGCGAAATAGCGTTATAAGCAAAGACACACTCACATCAGCAGCTCGATTGGCAACTGAGAGTGGCAATCCAACTTGGGCTGCCGTATAGGCTGCAAAAGAGCAGTCGATGAGTCCATCGACCAATTCATAGCGATATTCCAGCCTTTCTCCTCTAGAAATGACCTCCATCGTCTGAAAACGTCAAAAAGGGTATGAAGCTGATGACTGGAACACATGCTCAGAGCTTGAAACGATTGTGGGGACAATAAACTGTTCTACGGGCATCGCCGCTTTCCTCGACCTTTGCTGGATGTTCAAACGATGATCTGTTATGATACTAATCACAACCTGTTGCGTTCTCTGTATCCTCCTCTTGTAAATCATCGTGCCAAGTAGCCGATTCAGCATCTACGTGTGCCAAGGCTGTGCCTGGATATGAACATCCTACCTGCTAGTTTCGATTTCGAAATTTTGGCAAATAAATCGAAACTAAAAGTATACAGCGACGTGAATCGAAAATGATCTTGAGTCCCTTCAATTCATGGTCACATCAAAACCTTTGTTCATCTATCTTTTGAATCCTGATTGTTTTTTAAATATTGCCTCTAATGCAACCACAACCCAAACAAACGCTACTGTCAGGATGGACTTCGGACTACCTAATATCAACGGAACTTGAGAAAAGAAGGCAACCAACATGAAAGGAGAGCACCTCGGGATCCTTGTGTAGATGACTGACCAGAGAATGGAAGTGCGAACTAACGAACACATGAGGACATTTCTCCTTGCCACTACTCATCCAGAAGTTCAGTGATGCGGCGAGCAGAGAAAGGCCCACATCCTGAAGATAAGCAGCTTACAAACAACCCAACGATGCTAAATCAAACTCACCTACGAGGCAAACATGCGTAACTTCGCACCACACAGGGCACAACCACAGTTGCAACGATAAAGTTTTCAATACCGAAACCAGAACAACCGTTTTACTATATAACCTTTGTTCATGCCCTCTTTTTTTTGTTTTTATCTGTGTTATTTTAACTGGTTCTAATGCACACACTGGCGAATTTGCATTAGTGAGGCGCGTCACGGTGAAATCATGGCCACGTCTGTCGCGCGTCTTTACACACAAATCTCCTTCCCCATCAAAGTTTTTAAAGGCCTAACCATGCTTTGGCTCGTTTCATTATATTTTATCTTCCTTCGCCCACATTTACTTGCGATATCATGAACTCAGTGCCCATGCTCCTCAATTTTCATAGCGTCTTACTGCTTCAAAGAGATCACTAAAATATTAAGCAAACTCCGCATAAGAGATCTGCTGTGTCGCAGCAAAAAGGTTTGGCTCAACTATAAACGTTCCAACAAAAAAGCCGGCAAAATGCTAGACGCCAACGATAAGAGCATAATAAAAAATCACCCTCCTCATTCATTGTCAAAACCGGAAATTAGCACGTATTACAACTACCCGATAGCACAGATGATCGATTACGCGTGTGCGATTAAGCGACCTAATAACACGATCGTAATATCACATGTTCCTATCTATGTTAAAACGAATTGCCTTGGCAATCGAGCACGAAAAATACAAAGCAAACTCACGGTCATTGTGCCTTTACCGAACTCGTCCAGTATAATCAGCGAATTGCACGTACCGCGTCTTAACGCGACTCCCATCTAAAAACAACTTCAACACTACTTTACTACGCAGTATGAGAACGGTGTCTATACTACATAGAAAAGGCAACGCCAAAGTTTACAGCACACTGGAAACTCTTAACATCACGGTTCGTGTATGAGATAATCCGTTCGGTATTGACGATAAAGAACAAGGGCATTTATCCGCTAACCCCTTAACCTGAATCAGTAGGACTTGGGTCTTTGGTAGATTCTGAACGGCGATCTCGATATTCCTCTGAAACCGCCAATGCGATCACAAGTATCAGCATGTGGACAACGATGTCTGAGGGCTGCGCCCACCCTCGTGGTTATTCGGATAACTCCAGCCAAAATCAACGCAGATCACTAAGTGGTGGCTGCGGCATGTTTTCTTTACGCATCTAGATTCACGACCATCAAATTTTCATTAGCACGTGTTTCTTTCCTACAACATTTATACATGTGTTTCTGTACCGTCATAATTCTGCCGCAGCATATAGATGCTGCGGCAGAATTACACTGTTGCAATTTAGGCTTTTGAACGAAGCATAACTACAGCAACAACTGTTACAGCCTTGTGGGGAGATACACGATAACTCTGTGGTAAGTAGCGTGTGGTTCTAATTACTTTCGTCACCTTCAGTGACTCATGTGAAGGGTGGTGACTCATTTGGTGAGTCGCAGGATCCTTTCCCGTAGAGGCTGGTAACTAAATTTTAGGATCGATGGACCTTTGCTAGGATAGCCTACCGTACAAAATTCGGCGTACTCTGTTCAGTTTTACTCAACGAAGGAGGGAAGTTGATGTTGCCCAGATCGCGAGTGGACCGGAGACGTACAACCACTCGCGCAGTTGCCAAATTCGCAAAGACCATATACAAGCCCTAGAAGGAAGGCGAAGAACTTCATAGTCGCTTGGTCGCAGTTACTCACTGTGTGTCAGTATCGATACCTCTCTTCACATACTGATGCAACCGTGCTCGGTAGTTCGCTTACTGAACTACCATACAGAAATCAACAAGATGAAGCCAAGTTTAGGTCATCTTCGTTACTACTTACCGCCCTCCTTCCCCGTATATATTTCCCCTGCACTGATTTTGTGCTGCAAGGATCCACAAGTGTGCAAAACATGCTCTACATAAACACATCCATGAGCGCTCAATTTGCATCATTTATGTTGAAGTGAACTCATTTGAAAATGGGAAGAACTCATTTTCTTAGTCTGCAAGGCAATTAGCATAACGCAGGACAATCTGTGGAAAGGTCCCATACACACCAGTGTAGAGGTTAGAGCATACCTGAGCGAGGTCCTTTGCGAATGTGGACATTCCATCCAGCACCCTGTCCACTGTATACGTTCTGGTGACAATTCTATCGATTGGTCCGATTATGGCATGCTCTGCGGGTACAAAACTCCCAATATGGGCCATGTAAACAACCAGTGCTACCTGTAGTGAAAAAAATTCCACCTAATAAGTATTGTTTACCTCTCAAACCATCAAATAGAACGTCCGAGTTTCAATTCTAACTTCACAACTGTATATGTCCAAACGATCAAACCTGCGGAGGAATAAAAAGAGTCTTACGATAGACAACAAATGTATTTAGAATAATTTTTGTTGCGTGAAACTCAAAAAAGAAACCAAGAAAGTATTTGTTTTTTGCATAAACAGGTTATAATAAAGTAATTTACAATACATTATAACCTCTAACCTCTTCCAATAGCATCTTTTCAAAATAAGAGAATACAAAGTATTGGTTATTTATTATTATATCAAGCAGTGAAGACGGAGATAAGATCAAGCAAGCTATAGACTAAAAACAAAGATGACTATTAATGCTGGATTAGCGTGCAGTTCGCGGTCACCTTTCATAACGACAGCCAAATACATCAATGATCGCAGCAGATTTCATAATGCTCCATCACACATTACCAACTTCACGCTCTATATGCCGCGTAACATTCCAACCAAATAAACAGATCACTCATTATCAACCAGCAGTCAAACAGAAACAGCAAACCGCCCATCTTAGACGAAGTCCTAGAACAATATACTCTAATGAGCTAAATTAGCGCTCTATCGCGGTGTCGTGTCAATCAGCATCTGGTACTGTTTAGCTACTTCAATTTCAAAACCACTCCTGCGCTCACCGATGGGAGCAGAGAGGAAGTTGTAAATACGAGAAAACGCGGAGAGCCAACTTTCGAGTAAATGCCGCAAATGAAGGCAGATGAGCCGGAAAAGATTGATTCTCAAGCGATTCCAGGATGATTTCCTTCTCAGCAGGTCATGAGACATTCTACAACACTACTCACGTGAACAATCATACTACGCCTGATGCATCGAGTTATGGCCGAATCCAAAATTGGACAGCATAGCCCAGCTAGATTCGAAAATCAGCGCGATGCGCATCCTAACTAAGAAGCGCTATTTTGCACTGCAGCGCAAAGAGACTATGAGCCCAACTCTTTCACAAAAATTTAGTAAGCTTCAATATATACATCATACTACATTTCATCCCTTAGATGTCAGCAACTGAAAATATCGAAAATATGGGTCATAGCATCCTCTTTAAGAATACAGCCCAGTCTATTAATACCACTGGTCAGCAACGCTGTGGTAGGTCAGTCAAAATGTTATTTCGTAACAGTGTTGTGTTGCTATCGCTCCATCTGCTACATCAACAACCACATGTCGAAATCTCAGCCGACTGAAAGGCCGTGCAGCATTTGGCAATACTCCAGGAAATAAAATGGGGAACAGAAAGGATCTCGAAACACGGTTAATTAGGAGGCAACAAGAAAATTTGAAGCTTTGATTACCTCCCCACCCAATTTAGGAAAATATGGAAATTCCTATCACAATGAACAATGGTCTTAACAAAGAAACAAAGATGAACTGCTGAAATACCTGCTTCAGATAGACACTTTTACCCGATGCATTCGGTCCCGATAGAACCTTAACCTTTGACTGCGCTCCACCCGATCTGAAACATCGCCAAGTAGCAGCCAAACATAAAACGGGAAAGAGCACCAGAAAATGGGCTCTTCTTAGGGACATTTCACTTGCTACATCAGGTACAAATCCACGAAGGGAAGGCAAGCGGCAAGAAAAGGATCCTACCCTCTTCGGACTACAAAAAAAGAGTAGAACTGTGAGTGAAACAAGCGATCACAAGCAGTGAACAAAGATACATCACCTGCTTCTCGATTTGTGTTTCTCATTTCAGCTCAAAGGTCACAGTTATGTTCCTTTCTTATCAGTGTTTACGCTCAGCAGAAACCATAAGAGAAATGGTATTTTTTCTTAAAAATCTTGTTAAATTTTCTAACGCATCTCAGGATCTGGCCAGTGCGAAGTAAAGTCACGCTCGAAAGATAGCATCGCTCCAAAAAAGTTCTCTTCTCTCCAACTAGAAATCTTACGTATGAACGCATATAACAGTACCGCGTATTGCTGATGATATGAATTGCTGATATAAGCCATTGATTTTAATATTCGATAAGACCACTGCAGTAGCATTCCCAGCCGTCACCAACAGCATTCTAACCGATCTTCAATTTCTTTGTGCCGCGAATTTATACCTCGCTTGTCAAATGAAAAAACTTCCAATATAAATTAAACCAGCTCACTGAAATGGTAAACCAGCTCACTGAAATGGACTGTGCTTTTTTCTCCTCTAGCTTTCCAATCAGCGATGAAAGAATCACCTGATTGGGTTGGCGACGAATCGGCTATTAGAGAGAAGCTCCGCGATTGGATGTCTCGAACTATCCACGTCGATGACCGACTCGGCAACCAGCTGTGGCCGACACCAGTTGTATTCACGAGCTGCCTGTGCCAATGAAATGACGCAATCAAGAGTTGCACACGCATACACCGTCATCAGTAGCGCACTTCTACGTTGGCACACCATCGACTGAAGCCTGCAGTGTAAATAAACGATCACCCACAGCACTCCCTCACCTGACTGTTTACTTCCTTTCACTTACATCTCGAGCAATATTACTCTTTAACTATAGCATCGGCACCAAGACTGCAGTAGAGGCAGAAATCGCAGACGGACTGTCATAGGCTCTGCTTTTGAAATATCTTCAGAACAATGCCTCCTTGCTGAACGTCAAGGAGATTGCGCCATCTTTACAACTGCTTGCAACATGGAGCGGAAAGGAGGAGAAGGAAATGGTGGATGTATCACAATCACGAGCTATACACATTGTTCAGCTCAGATTCCGTATGGGAAACACTTTTAAAGATGGAGAAACCCTCTCGAACAAAGCGCGTGGTAGATTCATTCAATAGTAGCTGGCGCGTTGTTGTGGCTGACGATATCTGATTGCGTGGCGACGGACATATAACAGTACATTCCCGACGTTTCTTCACCTTATTCCATCATCAGGAAGACCGCAGATAATCACCACGAATATTGTTTAAGCCTTCGTAATGAATGTTTATGGGGCCGAAGAATTCGCTGTTATACCTCCGTCGTCACTAATTTGGTATTCGTCCCCGACAACACCGACTCAACAATTTTTAAGATATGCGGTCTTAAAATAGGTTCTGACATGCCCTTTGTACCTTTGCAAATTTTTCCCCACTCCTTCCATTATCCGCTTTCACATGTTACGCTTTCAAAATGAAACCAAGATGTCGGAATTATTCGACTCATATCTATCGTTTCGTTAAGACGGTGTTAATAAATTACTCTAAAAGAGCGTAATTATTCACTTCAGCAGTTATTTACTTCATTGTTTTATAATATGTTTAATTCAATTTTTATTCGTTACTTCTTTGCAATACTTCTATTTCCTATCTAACTTCCTACATTATTAATTATTTTTAATTTGTTATATAACTGCAAACGTTTGATGCGCCGATCTCATGCGTCCGCATGTTTTACTTTTTTTGAGAAAACGTTCAGTAAGCTACCTTTGATTTTCACTGTTATATGCGTGCGCAAAATGCACTGCAAAAGCTATCGAGGCAATATCATGTCTTTGAATAATCATGTTTATCTCTATTCTGCATGCCTGCCCGGTGGTTGACTCTGAACGACCCAACGTAGATTTATGAAATTTTGTGGGTATAGTTTACATCACAGAATGACATCCTATACCATACTTCATGCTGATCTGTCAACAACTAAAAACGTCCAAAGACGTTTGCAGATGCGAAGGAATGAATACATTTTACACCTCTCATATTGCAGAGAGGTGAATGAATGTGAAGAATTAGCAGATGAGATAAACCAATTAAAATGTGAAGACCAATTGTTCCACGCGTTTTGTTATCTGCTGGTAGCTAAACGTTTTACTTACTAGGCACTTTCGCAAATCTCCTTTGCGAACAGCGTACTACGTAATGTCCTGTTTATGCATGGGTGTGCATGTGTCTATCTAGGGAGGGAAAGCCACGAGATTTAGCAGCTAAACAACGTGCCATAAAACCAGCTCCAACACCACATCTCAAGTTGTTTCATCAATCTCAACAACACTTATACAAATACTAAAACCGCTAAAAAATTTAACCAAAATTGGAACTGACTGGTCAGATTTCCATTTTTTTTTCGTCGATCCGGTCATAGAAAAGCGAAACTTTCGTGAAGGGAAGGGCGAGGAGGGAGGGGGGAGAGAGACGCTTCAGTTAAAATGTGAAGGCACTATTCTGAATTTTTCGCATACAATACAGCTCCTTTACAGTCTTTCCACTTTAATGAAATTCCCCTCCGATTTCTGTGATCTAATTCCATTTCTCTTTGCATATGCACATCGACATCCAGAAATATCCGGTCGGTTGCATCAGCTTAAGACTGCAAGGCAGCCGCTGAATGATTCAATATAAAATGGGGAACTTTTCGAATCGTTAAACAAGTTTGCCCGATACTGATTCTAAGCAATTTTTCCAAACAAAGAACGGCAAAAGCCCAACATTTTAAGCAGATCCTGTTGCCTAAATAGAACAACTCCACTTCCCACCAACGAGAATTTGAACACCACATAGAACGCATCGCCGTGCATCTCTAATTATTTCTTCATTGCCTAGTTTAAACACTTAACGAACCCAAACTTAGCTACCCAACGATGAAATATATCCTACGCTATTCACTTTTATAACATCCTCATATGGGAAATACACATCGATACCTGAGCATGGCGGTGGTCTCGAAGTCGTAGATTTCCATTTTGATATCACCAATACTCGCATCAAGTGCATGCATCCGAGCATTCTTCACGTGGCGTACACCGTCAACTTCGTAAATCATTTCAATTTTATCCTCGGCTTCCCTCGGTATCTTCGCTTCTGTTCCCAGCACCAGCAAATAACCCAACATCGGAATATATACTACCGAACACATTTCGAGATCTGTAATCTATTTCAATTGATTGCAAGCCACTAGTGAGAGGATGATTAAGCAGCCTTGAAACGTTAATTAAAGCTTTGAATTCGAAATCACCTTCAAGCATTCAATACAAACTGTTAAGGTTCTATGCCTTCTCATACAGCTCCAATATTCTATACCAAAAACGGATTATGTGCAGTGAAATCTCATCACACCAATCACTTCAGTAAAGTTTTTTCGTAACGCAACAATCCAATATCAAAACCTTTAGATGAATGAATCATTCTTATAAGAAGAATGCAGAATTTGAATGGTGTTCAAAGGATGTTAAACAGTAACTTCATCGCTTACTCAGAACCACATTTGCTGTTGACCTTCAAAGCGCAGAATGACGTAATGTAAAGGGGGGAGGGTGGGGGAGCGACAGGATGGGGAAAATGAAGAAAGTGAATGTGGAAAGCCGCAGATAACGGGATAGAAACCTCCGCCTCTCGTCTTTCACATTGCGGTGAGAATTCCAGCTACACTTGGCAGCTCGGGAATAGTATGTGTGTACTTTTTCCGGATACTTAAGGTTGAGGCGTCCGAAATGAGCTGCAAAAGAACCAAAGAATGCGGAGAATATGATTTTTGATTGTTCGTGTGCTGGTGGTGGGACAGTGAACAGGTGGAGAGGAGGGAAGGAGTACAGAAGTGGGGGCTGCAGTAGGAAAGAGACGTACCACACTTAACACAGAGCGGCAATAATGGATAACGCTAATCCTAGTCTAGTAATGTATATATATACATATGNAGGAGAGGGGAAGCGCAGCCACCTCAGAGAATCGATCACGCCCATATATCCCTACACGCTAACGAAAATGCCGGCTTTTCCCCAAGCTGTCTATCCCTAATAACCCCCTCCGAGAAAGCAGTTCATTAGCCAATGGGGAATACCTCCGATCATAACTCCTATCATTTCCATCAAAAGCAACACAACCGCTGTTCGCCTAGATGTAAGTAGAAAGAAGAAAATCAATCCCGAAAGTTACATACTCATAAGTTTAGCTTCCTCATTCGCCACTGCAGCCAACGTAACAGGCAATTTGGAGTAGGTATCCTTAACTGAAAGAAAGCATTTGAGGCATTATCAATTGCAATACAATGAAACACCTGTAGCATCAATTTATAGAAACAGCGACAAGAAAATAAGGAATATTTCCAAAATCAAATCATCAGATGTCCTACAGAAATTCATGACAGACGTAATATATGGTGGGTTGCTGGATTTTGTAAATACTTGGATGCATAGGTGATATTCGTTTGAGGAGTTGATAAAATGCGTACTCGGCGCCTATTCTGCAGACTGTTTCCTGGTGTAAAACTTTTCTTTGAAGGGTATGAGATTGCGCTTTTCGCCTACCAAAAGAAACAGGTGACCATTCTGTTGGATAATTAAAAATCTCGTATGGTTCTGAGATATAAACTGACGCTCTAAATAACAAAGAATTTCATTGTCGAAGACGGGTTTCGAAACTACCCAAACTTGAATGCACCCCCAGTCTTCACATTTTGCAGCCTAGTGCTCCAAGACCATGTAAAAACTACTGCATTTCTATATATGGAGATTTTTCTTAGTGCATTACAATTAGAAAACATCGGTAACCTACTGGCTAGTAGAATGGTTTCAATCATTCGTAAATGTCGACAAATAGATCGACAAATAGAGAGATATTTTTACCTGACGAATGCCTTATATATTTCGCAGTCCCAGCTGCGTTCTTCGATGCGGTTTTAAGTGAGCGTCCATCTCCGACAAGTCAGGTTTGTAAGAAAACAGTATTGCAAAAGAGTATAAAACTAATGAATCGATGCAGGAAAAAGAAAAAAAAAGAAACAAATGAAATTTAATGGCATACGTTCATCGAGGTGGTGATCCACTCCACGATTCACAACGAAGCGACTCTCTGCACTTGCCTCTTCGAAGTTCACCTGAAGCATAATCGAACACTGCAGCGAACCGCATCTTTCACTTCACTTCGCACATAATTTGACTATTCAATGAGGAAATAACGAACTTCATATTGATAGCCCAACGACGACAACCATCTCAGTAAAACAACAAAACATCAACGCTCGTCGCCACGCCCGCAATCTTCCTATGGCATCACCGGCCTTAGAAGAACATCGCCAGCACAATCGCCATTCTTCCATAGCATTCAAAATTCATCAAAGTTGTTAGTGCGATAGGACGGATTCGTCACGAATTCGGTCTCGTGTTATCGTAGTTGACTTTTCAGCTGATTTGCTGATGCTGTATCTGCCTTCTTGAGAACATCAACAAATGGCATTCTGGCTAAGTATACCTTTTGCATCATCCAATCATCACCGGCTGTCAATTCTCTCATTTGCTAGTGAGGTTTTATCGATAATCAAGTCAATCCCCTCAATCGTCAGAGGAGCTCATCCACTTGTTAATTTCACTAGTCAGCTCACTTTCCCTCATATTGTTATCCGGCTTATTTGTGTCAATTGAACAGTGAAATGTCTGGCTCAAGTGCTATTTTCAATGACATACTTTTAGCTTTTGTTGTTTCGTTTCGCAGTTTACAGGTTTTCACAACACATATGACTTACTCCACAGCATTTCGAAGATCACATACATCTTCTCCGCCACAAACTGCACAGGCTGTCATCCATTACTGAGGTTTTTTTGTAACATTTCTCTCTCCCCTTCCGCAAACCCATTCTCCAACACAAATGTCAACCCGATTGAAAATTCTGCAGGATATATGTAATTCCCCCAACAGCACATGAAAAAAAAAGCTTAAAATTACAATTTCGGCGATAACGGCTGCAAGTCTGACAACGTCTTCATCGACGCACTTCAGGTCATCGGCCAGCAGATCGAACTTTAGCTCCCGCAACTTAATGTATTCGCTGATCTCGATTGCACTTCTGCAAGTCTGCAAGAGACGTCAACTGTTAGAGCAACGAAACGCAAGAGATAGGTGCAGTGCACGAATAAGATAATGCATCGCTTTTCTTTGATTCTATCCTTGAAATGAATGCCGACCTTGCTGGAATCTTCATACCACTGACATCTAAGACATATCTTGTACTTGTTGATGAAGGCAGTTTCCAACTATTGCATTTACGGACGAGTAGGCTTAGACGCCAAAGACATTTCCTCACTAGGGAAAGATACGAGGAGATCCCACATTTCATTACTCGGGAGAAATAAGAGGGGATCGATCAAGACTCTGGTAATTGCTACATTTGGAAACGACAAACCCGGAAATTGGGTAAGATGCCAAGGCCTCCATGTGATGAACTTAAAAATCGGCAGCCACTGAAAGCAATCTTCACACATTCTGACAAAATAAGAGCAAGAGCAGACACCATCGTTATCGACAAGTTTCTGCTAATTATCTGAGACCTAGAATTTTCCCATGACCTGATAACCAAAGAGGTGGTCATTTAGCATCGAATTCGTCACTGCAAAAATTCAAATCAATTCGTCTACAGTTGAATGCACTGTCCGCAGAAAACTTCTAGTTTTAAAATGAATAATTGAACTTAGATATTAACAATTCGTGTTTTTGTGGGGCTAAAAAATAAGCGAATATGATATCCATTCACGCCATTTTTTGTAAGCGAAATGAGTCAAAATTACACCGAAGTATTTAGACGCCTATTAGAAATATCGACTTTCACGAATTGCGTATCCACTTTATGAGATACGGCTAGATCAGTCGAATGATAAACTTTATATCTAAGCTAAATGAATGGAACCAGTTGAGGAATTTAAGTTAACTGGCCAAAATTTTTGACATAATGCAGGCAAGGCGAGATAGAAACTGGAAAATATATGATCCAAGGCGAATCAGAAACAATTCTTTTTCTGCTCTCCCGTGGTTCTTGAGGCCCATTGTGGAAAGCATTCGAAGATCCAATCTCCCTATCCCCTTCGATGCCCTTGTGAGTGCGGTAATGACTAGCACTGAGTAATGAGAAATTTAAGGCACACACTGAGTGTGTTAGACAATCATGTGAATGATGCGCAATCTCACTTCAGCAAAACTCAAAAAGACTTTTTGGTAATTCAACATCCGAACGAGAAAATACCAGCGCTGAAGGCATCATATCCCCGCATACGCCAACAAGCATATAAAAATGACTAACAAACACTAAAAAACAGGCATGCCCAACAAGAATAAAGATCATTTGGCCAAGGAAGCAGTGGCCAAAAATGGATAACGATTGGCCAAATGAAGTAATGGCCAAAAATGCATAACGATCAAAAACTGACCAAATAGAGGTTTCGCCAATCATTCACGGTCAGCTGGCCACCTTGTGCCCTCTTCAGGATACCCTTAAAGTAGATTTCGTTCATTGCGCTGTACTTGAGTCAACAAACGCACCGACCAGTAAGCCAATATCAACGTCTCTTGTGGCACAAAGATAAACAGGCACAATTAAAAATTTATGACACTAATGGCATCAATAATGCCTCATTTAAGAGGAAGACTATTCCCCTCAACATATTCACCGAGCAAAATGTTCTACCCCTCAATTGGCGAATATTAGATTCTTCAAGGTCATCTCAACCATTATTTTGAGGACGCAGCCGTCGGACTAAGAGGACCGCAAAGTCATATTTCTTAGGCCACACCAAAAAGCCACATAACCACGTGAGAGTTCTAGCTGATTGCTTCTGCTTTCATCACCTCAGAGGATTTCATGCTCCATCCCATCGGTGGCAGCCAAAACTATTCACAGTCATCCCTAATATCGCTTTTGCCGACCATCTGTGCAGTATCAGAGGGCATAGCAATCGTATATGCTGATATCCACCGTAGTCTGTAATTGCTGTTGGATATTTATCGAGCTCAGGTAGCGCATTGCGGCAAGGTTCATTTTTGAGTGTTCAAGTAATTAAATAGAACGTAGCCAAGTGAAACCACTTCAAAGCCTATTTAAACAATACGAACAGTTTTTGATCAGCACTACAAAAAGTGGAGGTAGACAATAGTAATGAAGTTGTTATCCTCTCTCCTGAAGGAAGTAAACTGTGTGCCTCTGGTAGTTCTTTCTGGCAGAATTTTTATTTTTTATTTTTAAGCGTTGCTTGTTGCCTGTTACAATCCATGAAAACAACAACCCTCATCGCATCCTAGTCTCCCTCCCCTCTCTCCTCCCATCCTCATTATGTTCTTTCATAAAATGAGGAGAGGGTGAAGACTGCTAGCAGCTGCGAAACGAAATTATTTTTAAAACTTAGATTGATTGACGGCGGTTAAATTACCCTAGACTGAGAGTGAAGGTGATTGCTAGCTCAACTAACGGTCGAATAGCCAAAGAATGATTCAACCACAAATCAGAGGGCTAAATAGCTTGATATTCGTGTCTTCAGCAGTGAAAAAATGAGCAATAGGAGAGACCCATTTATGAGCAGGAAATAGCGATAAATAAAATATGGCCATGATGCACCTCCATCGTACGGCATCGCCAAGTGACAAACGTGAGCCAAGAAGCAAAGTGTGAGGGAAATACAGGGGAGGATTAGACAAGGCTGAGGTAAGCGGGAAGATGGAGGGAGGAGGGGAGGAGAGGAGAAGAAAAGGAGAGAAAAATATAAGAAAAGTAAACGCGAATAAAATTGGACCAATAAATGAGAGATGACAGAGGAACACACATCGAACAGACTCGAGTCCACCCTTTCATGCCCACTCGATCGTCTATGTGCTAAACGCTGTCACCTCACTTGCTAAATTGTATTCTCCCTTACTTTTCCCACTTTTCTCTACCTGTTTTCCTATTCATCCTGACCCAGCGCGGTGCTTCCCCAAGTCTTTTCATATCCCTTTCTTTTACTACTTGACCCATATTTATCACTCGATGATGCCGCATGGTGGTGAGATATGCTGACAGTATTTTCTTTGCCGCTGTTTCTCGCGCATAAAAAAGCCTCTCCTGCCTTCATTAAATATTACAAAAGGATTACACTGCGCAACTATGTGCCGAAAATTTTATGCTAACTCCCAGAAAGAACGCAAAAGCAATCAGTATGCCCATACTCATCTCATTTGAAAGAACAGGAAGAGGGAGTAGCAGGAGGAAGGAAATAAAATTCAACCCTTTAAAAAATTACGTAAGAATTCAGCAAAAAACCGATGGTGAATATAAAAAGTTTGAACCAAACTCTAAAGATCAAAGCCAACTTCAAAGGTTTATATTGACAGTGGCCGCCTTATCTCACTCATCAAAAAAAGAGGCAGTAGAACAGAGACTAGAGCTAACCTTAGGAGCGCAAATACTCTTCAGCCGTTTGCGCACAAAGCACGCCGCATCCAAATTGCAGTCTTGAACGAAAAACTCGACCGCATTCAAACGATTCTTCAATACATCGTAGTCCATCGTCGGCCTTTCAAACCATCGCCTGGAAAATCGCATTCATTATTATTATTTTTTTAATCCTTACAAATTTATTTACACATTTGTCACATATAATCTATACCCACTAGAATCGTTCTTATGATTTCTGTTAGTTAACATATCACTTACTCGTTGATCGGAAAGAAGATTACCAACATTTCCAATACACCGTGCACAAACAAAAGATTTTTCCACGAGAAGTAAATCAACATTATTTCAGGACTTACTTTCGTTGCAATTGCCAAGCCGGAACATGGCGTCAATGATCACCAGAATTTAGGACATTTATGAAGCAGCACCGCAAACGAGTGACCGTCATAATCGTCTTATCGCATGCGACAAAAATATACTTGAAGTGATCTGGGTTTCAAAAGAAACTAATTTGTCTGGTTGATATGCAAGAGAGTCGATACTATACATCTATTAAAATTACACGAGTTTTGCATACAACACAAATACATTAGCGTGTGTATATATGCATATGCTACAATTTCCACAATTCTTTGTAGTACGATTTCCGTTTCGGGTCTGAGAAAGCATGTAACTTTAAGATAATAATCAATCCCCAAATGATATTTACTGCATCGAGCAATTATCACATCTGCCTAGATGAAAAAGAAACTGCAAAAAGGCGGATCAGATTTCTGAACGGCATAACTTTGGATATGCCACCAATCACTTTTGATCATTACTGCTTATAAAATTAAGAGCATAAGTGTTACGCTGCAGCATTATCAATGGCTCGCCTCAATATTGTATTCTCGATCGACAATTCTGAGCTAGATATTGCTGCTGTAATGATATGCAATTTGTCGCTATGAAATGCGATATCGTTTCTGGTCATACAAGCATCAAATATTCATGTTGCATAAAGCAAAGATGAATCGCTTTGGATATCACTTCAGTCGTTTTATAAATTCGCATTTTCCATATAAAAATCACTAGGGAAGCTGCTACAGATGTAAGCAGAAGACACAGTAATAACAGAAAGAAAATGATTCTCATCGGTGTAAAATTATCACCTCATTTGTATAGACTATGACAGCCTGGAAAACATATCACTTCTTACTGTTACTTTTGCGATAACACTGCACTTGTTTAAAAGCCATGACTGAAGGCAAACATTGTATCAGTTATAAATAAACGACATCCCGATCGAAACATATCCACTAACTGCACACATTCCATAAATAAGCCCTGTGAAGTGATGTGGCCTAATGAACACAAATAGAACAGTGCAAAAGCGCACCAATGGCAAGTGATTGAAATGACAAGCACTGAAACTGCTCCCTTTCCCAAAAATCAAGCACTCACCTTTGAAGTGACTCCAACGTAATGCATCGATTCCTCTTTTAGTGGCGCCTAGGATAGGTGCTGAATCCGTTATACTTAGGTGAAGCAGCTCAACAACGTAGGTTATATGGAAGTTACATTGTGCAAATGACTCAACCCCGCAACAGGTGTTTGCCATGGTCGCCATCAGCAATGTGAGATTAACGAGGCGAAGAGAACAAAGAGTTCAGCAAGCCCACCTGAGAAGCACTTTTCCAGGCCGTGAGCAGCATCGATTGCACATTCTGAAGAGACTGATGCCCTCACGACCACTTTGCGACGTGCTCGTTACAGACGCAGATGGATGCGCTTGTTTTTGAAAGATACACAACGCGCTGAATGTCGTCTCTTGCATCTCCAGCATGTGTTCGCTGAAAGAAAATAAACCCGATTATGCCAATAACACTCTAAAGGCATTGAAATTAAAGGCATATACGCAAAAATAGTTAATTAATAGGTGACTGCTGAATATGTCGCTTAGTATTGATATATCGAACGACCGATCTCACAGGCGAACAATCGATAATCTGGAAGAGTCGTTCAAAAATCCCGGATATCCAATCCACTCAAACAAAGTTGGCCTAGGTGAAGAGGCGTCTTTCAACGATATAATTAAATTCAACTATTCTTTTGTAGCAACAAATTAAAGAAATTAAAAAGCACAATCAACTATTCATAAATAAGGTTTTCGCACTCTGGTGAGCATAACTAGCAAAGTTTTACATGCAAACACTTACGGCGTAACAAATTCACCATGGTATATATCTCTACCACCCTAGATACCTCCACTGGTATCACACCTCTCCCACTTTGGACAGTTCTACTACCACACCCCCACTACTCTGGATAGCTCTATTGATATCACGTCTCCACCACTCCGGACAGCACTATTGCTATCACACATCTACATCCTGGATAGCTCTATTCAATTCAAAAGGGACGCAGTAAAAGGCCAGAATCATCAACGTCTAATAGTTCGATACGCTTAACTCATCACACCTTGCAACTATCTTGTAAATACACACATATGACACGTGTCACCCATAACACCATATAAATATATTCAGTTATAAAATCGCGAACAAACGTACATGGTGAAAGTCTTGATGCGGATAATTGGCGTCTTCACATTGCAGTCTTCGAATTCCACTCCCAGACGCACCGCGTCCAAATACTTCAACAACGCACCAAACGCACGAATCTGCATGCAATAAATACTGCACTCGTGCATACATAAAACAAAAATCACGAAGTTCGAAAAATAGCAACTATCACTCAAAGACCCGCACGAGTGGAAAGTAAATGCAAGAAAACTGTTCATCAGAGCAGAAAATATGCCTGTTTTCGCCAAAAAACTTCAACCAAGAAAACAAAAATATTTGTACATAATAAAGAAGATATATGGAAATGCGTTGAACGCTGAGACTAAAGATTGCAACGTATTAAAGCAGTTTTACAATGGGATTGAGGCAAAAAGAAGCTTCGAAATGCAATAATGCCAGAGTATATGCTCACCATGCATGTTGAAATAACATCGATACGGAATGCGAGTTTCAATGAATTTTGCTCTTCGTTCAAAGCAGTCGACTCGAATAGCGCAGCGATACGCCTCTTTGCTCCGTCAAAGTCTGCAAATGCCAATAATTCCGCATCTCGCCTCAAGACCTCAAGATTTAAAAAAGCAATAAAACAAAAGAAGGTCCAATGAAGAACACATTGAATGATCGCAGGGAAAGGCATGATACTAAGTAACACTTACACACCAAAAGAACGACTACCTATATTTTCATGCAGTCACAACGTGCCTTCGCTTATCACCTTTCTAATAAGCACTACAGATATTTCCTCATTCGATGTCTGCTTACGACCAATAAACATTAAATGTATTTTTTAATTGCAGCCACTCTTAGTGGGAGATTTTCAATCGGCTTAACACCAACCTTCAATAGTGGCCGTTCTCTCTTCGACCAACAACATCTGCTACAGAAGTATTTGATATAATAATAACCTGAGAAGTGTCCAAAAGTTACTACGGGGTTTTGATTTCATTTTTTTCTCACCACAAGTTACGAGATTCTTCAATTATTGATGATATTTCAAAGATCTTTGATAACGCTTTGAAATAAAGGATGCGCTGTTCGGTACCAACGATCATTTTGGTGCAGAAAAAAAGCTATAATGTCGGCTCATAGAGATTAACTTCATATGGAAGAGCAAATTCCCATTTTTTTTTAAATCCCTTTGACTCAATGTAATCTATACTTCCCATAAGAAATTCTTGCCTCTACTCGGATTTCAATCGAGCAGCTGAAACCGCAGGTAAAAAGCTGAACAGTTATAAACCGACAGGATCAAGGGTCACATGGCTGAGTTGCAGAAGTGAAGATTAAAAGCAAGACTAGGCATTTGTCCTGTATAATATATCCGGATCGGTGCACTGGTCTCGAGGGTTAAATATGCGAACAGATAGACTGATAGGGCATCTTCAGTATATATCCTATTTAAGAAAAATCGGAGCAATTCGTGTGACCAGCATATATAAATATAAAACCTTTTCATTCAAAGCGCTGTTTCTTTTGTGCAGCTTCTACTTCAGGGGGACCCCGCAAACGCACATGTATTCACGCAGAAATCTTCAAAAAATAGATGCTGATTGAACAGACGATGGTAATTTGCATATTACATCGATCAGATCAACTCAACGTCTCCACAATGGCTGGTGGACGGATCATAATTATCACGGTAAAACGGAAACCTAGATCTAAACGATCACTAACAGACAAAAACAGTGGCAGACGTGGGTCGGCTCAAGCAGCTGAACTGTTGAATGTGGTAAAACAACCGAAATTCGGCAAAAATAGATATGATAGATGGATAAAGACGCTTTTAAAGATATTTGAAAAAAAGGAGGTGATACTTTTTTTTTAAAACGAAGCAGCCGAAATTTAACGGTTGTAGTTTTCACTCGGAATTAAGCAACTAGATGTGGTGGAAGGAACCTCGAGAAACATAGTAAAATCTGGCTAAAGCTGTGGTGGAAGCGAAGAGGTAATGCCCCACCCAGCGGAGAACCGTAATTTCAGATGGTACGATAGTCGATTTTTCACTCGACGTATTGGCGAAACTAGAAGAAACGACTAGTTCATTAGAAAGAAACACAACATTCCATGCTGCGCTAAATCCATTTATGTGTGAGCACAATGAAAGCACTCTCAACGCTGAGCAATGAACCTTCCCCTTTCACTCCTTTTCGCCTGAACCCAAAGTCGAGTGACTGCTATCCGAGACAATAGAAAACATTCCCTCCTTTCCTCGGAAAAGGGATTAAAATAGCCTTGAAGCTTGTGTATCATGTTTAGTTAATTTCTCGGCTTCGTAAACAGTATCACTGAATCATGTGCGTCAAGGAAGATGACTAATCCAACTAGGCAATTTCCATCATACCACCACTTCAATGCACATAACTTTTTCTCTGGTTTCATCGCCATGAGATCGGTGACCAAGCGGTGTTTTATCAGTGTCCTAAGTACCACCGAATTTGCTATGCAAAATTTTCTATACGAAAATATTACCACATAGGTCAACAGTAAAGTGAAGAAACGCCATGCGGTGCACACCTTAAAATGTGACCATAACATGCTCAGTGTTCACAATGACTCCCTGCTCATTAAGAGAGCACATGCACGCTGGCAGTTCTAAAAACTGTTTTTATGGAAGACAACGGTGGACTGCAGGACTCCACTAAACAGTTGGGTTTTGCTGATTTTAGTGTCGACTAACTTTGCAACGCCATTCATAAGCTAATCAATAAAAATTCCCTCACGCTTTACGATATTCGGTTACTGTTTCACTGCAAAACAATCTCGTGGTCACTTTGCATAATTTTCCTGTATTCCCTATCTCTGTCATCTCTCCTTCTTGGAACTCTGCGTTCGTTTCACCTTTGTTGAAGAAATCACTTGCTACACAGCAAAAAGCTTATACGAAATTGGTCCGATCTCCTCCGTTCATAAAGCTTTAGTCGTTAGAGATGCACGAATAGATCACTTTATGTGGATTCGTCTTCTTCGCAATTCAGGGACTTTAACTAAATAAATAAATAAACAATAATATGAAACCATACTCTATCATTTACACCTACAACAATTTTGCACTTCAAACAATCAATCAATACTTACTATATGCTACCTCCGGCATGAGGTGAAGAGCACATAGTCGAAATCCAAAGTTGCCTTCCTCATCGCTTTCACAACCCTCTTTATTTTCTCTCTCCATTTCATTCTCGGTTACCTCGCTATTCCCGACGCAACTGTCAATCGCTCCACTTTTTCCACTCATCGCAGTCGAAGCGCTTTTGTCTGCACCGCTTGACATTTTGTCGTCACCACCGTTACCTCAAAGAAAAAACTTTCGTATATATGAAAAAAAAAGATCTTTGCATATATGCGGGCGAACAGCATATCCCTCTGAGCTTCGTTTCACTCAGCTCAAAATGTGAAGTACTGCTACTGCGGACAAGTGAAGTTTCGATGAAAGTAACGATGGTGCGTAAGGGAGAGAGCGACCCACCGAATTAGTCGGATCCGAAGGAGTCCGAGGAGAGGGAGGGGAGATGACGATTCGCGATGAATCGGTGGATCTTGGCGAGAGCGACAGGGGGGTTCTCCCTGCTTGTTAACTCCGATGCCCACTGGTCGGCTGGGGCTGCTTATATGCAGCTGTAGCCGACGCATCGACTTCGATCCCAGTGGCAGCCGATCTCAAAACATCGGCCGTCGCTGGGAACAAAAGATTTGCATTCTTGCTTAGTTATTGTGGGAATCGGGCGCGCAGTCCACCGTGCTCCTCTTCCCGACAGGGGTATCAAAGTCTGGAAGATGATTCAGAAGACAGTACGATTTAAGTTTTGATGTCGTAGTATATCAAAGGCGATCCACGAAGAGCAACTATATCGGAAGTGACTCAATGAGGTTCATACATTTTAGCAAATTTTATTTGTTGTCATAAATGATCTCAGAGAAAAACCTGTTGTTGGTGCGTCACAAAGCGGAATTTAATACGTCAAGAATGAAAAGATATTTGCGCACATTAACAAATACTACAACATTTTTGGTTCGATCTCACGGCGCGGTGTCCAAATCACTGCTGGATGAGCTAAATCATCGACATGTGCGAACGAGACGAAACCGATCAAGAAAACAGGCACAACTTCGACCAACAAAAGTCATACGGGCCAAACGAGACAGATCACAGTCGTGCAAAGGTGGAAGGAATCACTACCAAAAGCCCGAAGAAATAAAGTGGCCTAATTAAGTCTATAACGCAAACTACAGGCTGCGACTGCTATTCAGTGGAAATGTTGACTCCATGGCCACGAATCCCCTTAGAACAAGGAGCCGATCCTTTTATAAGCTTGCTTCTGAGGATCTACCACGATCGATAATACAGATTACGCCTTTAGAAATCACCAAGAAAATCTTTATTACATTTTGAAAACAGCTTGCCAATGCGTTAAAATCGCATAGAACCCTTTGCCTTTTAAATAAGTTACTGGATGAAGTCGTTCGATCCCTCACGGATAATGACCATGTACCCACTTTGTTTGAACTTTAGAAAGTAAGATCCTAGTGAAAAGAGGTAATATAAGTGCTCTGCAGCTTGTGCCCTATACGGAATGATGTCTTATCAAGTTGTAACAATCTTCCAATGCACTTTTTGAAAGTCTTAAAAGTGGATTGCGATACCTCCCTTTTCTCCGAAGAGTTGAAAAGAGTCTGCATCACATATTTAAGAACCATAAGACGTCTAGCCGTGATTTCGATCGCGACTTTGAACTGCTCAACTCACGGTTGTTATACATGCTTCACCTAAGGTACTACCAATGATGATAAGGTTACCTAAAATGTTTTTAAGTTGTTGCAATTGTATTGTGATCAGCGTGCTCTCCTTCCATCGACTTCTTTCGTAATTGATGGTTTCATCGTTGAACTACTTCCTCCTGATTATGTAGCTATCGATTATAATTTGCTACCCTTCATTTCATGAAATCCCTTTCATTTTCTATTAATTTATTTACCAACAAATTCCCCAAATTTCCATCTTGGTGGTCCCTAGCTGAACTACACCATATATAGGCGGCTGCTCATCAGTTAAGAATCTGGTGCTATAGAATAGGTTTCTGTAGCGGCCTCTCCCATCTCTCTTCAGTGCGTGCATTTGTGACTGCCTATCCATACTAATAAGTGTAGTCAACACGCACAAGCAGACACCTACAGCTGCAGAATGCGCAGCGCGCCCAATATGCGCAGATGTATGCACGCGCGTCACCCCTACGATCACAGACGGCAAATGGAATCGACGACGCGAAGAAATAAGCCTCAGAAGCAGGTTTATAAACAAGTAATCTGAGGTCAACCTCAGAGAATCAATCCAATGCCCTCAGATAAATCGAGGCACACACAGCTCGGAGTTCAGGGACTCGTGGAGGAATGATTTGGCTTGGTACTCATTACTGACAAGTACTGACTTCAACAGACACTAAATTACGCTCAGTAGATATTTTGAAGACTTTTTGGCGATGAAAGAGTAAGGGATTTGGACTAAACGAATGAAAACGTTAAACCAAGATAACATAACTTACAGGAACGTCTAAGAAATGTGAGCAGCGTTATATCCTGTCCTTTGCTGGCAAGAACGATAGTGGGACAGACCTGCCGTAACACTGAAAAAATACCTCAATAATACCAAGCCCAAAGAAAACAGACTAAAATCCACCAAGAAACATTAAAATATACATGTGGAGCCGTACTAATAAACTTTACTAATTTGATCAGATAGGTTCAGTGAGCTTTACTAAGCCGAATTGGACCCGCCAACATTTTCAGTTGAGAATATCAATCTGTACACTTTAGAACACTGCCGATTGCATCGTGATTCGACCAACACAACGAACAGCAACAAATTTTTCAACTTTTGTTTTCGCATAAATTTTTATGATAAGTCTACAGCACATAAGCTTTTTTATGGAGTCGTTAGATTAAATGCCCTCTGCGAATCGAATCAGTGATGGAATGAACTGATTTTAAATCTTTTTTGTTTTGAAAAGAATGCAGCTTCCAACGTAAACTGTTGAAAATTTACGAAGAGTTTCACTTCAAACTGATCAACGAATGATTATCGTCGCGTTTATTAACGTATTTTTTGCTTTGGGTTGCACTGCCCCGTCGTTTTGTCTGTCTGTTCTCCTGGCCCTTAGCTCGTGTCAGTTAACCTTCCAGACTTTCGCATAGTTGCTTGTCCTCCTTTCAAAAACTTCACGCACTTCCCTCGCCTTTCATTCAAAAACGTTTGGTTCGTTTCAATTCACGTATTACAACTTAAAGCTTTGGGCCGGTCAGCGTCGCCCGCTTTAAAAGACATTTTGACTTCCTTCGCTCTCTGCAGTTAGAAAAAATTTCAACTCGCCTTGCTTTTAGGAAGTTTGGCTTGTTCCACTCATTTAAAAAATTTGTAGCTAGCTACACAAAACCTGGAAAGGTTTCACCTTGCATCGTATGCCTTGTCTTTACATGCATGCAACTCATGCGGCGAACTGGAAACTACATATTCAGCAGCAAGGAACACTATGCTTGTCCCCAGAGGCCAGGGTTAAATGCCTGCCACCTGTCAGATGATATTAAAAACTTCTCCATGGCAAACATGTGAATGTAATTCTGAGTATTTCTGAGCGATACGCAACATTTTTCGAGAAAAATTTGCAAAACTTCTGACACAGCTAGGCACTCAATGAATCCGACTTGCGCCAGATACAAAACTACCTTTCATTCATTTCTCATCTTTCCTCATGAGCTGTTTACTTCCAGAAACTTAGTATCCGTATATAGAAGCGAGAAATCAACCTCATCCTGACAGCCGCCTTTGGCAATCAGAGGCCAACAAATCACTACTGGTAGGCAGTTTTAGCAGCCAGAGGACAGCATGTTGAAGCTGCCGGTTGCTAAAACTTTTGTTGGAGTTCGCAGCTGAAAAAAGTGAAACATTCTTCTTTCCTTTCCAAAGACCAGCTATGATGCCGGTCGGAAACCAGTTGCGAGCAGTTGGATCTCCTCTTTTTTCCAATTCTCTATAAGAGTGCCCCTCGGGGTGTTACCTTTATGTGGCTTTCAGTTAATCAGATTCAGTTTTCAGAAGAAGGACGCTTCAAAACAAGCTGCTTTTTAAGCTAATCATAGAAAGTTATATCCATCAGTTTTGATTTCGCCAATCTTCAGTTCATAACCTGAGCAGTAAATCAGCTGCTGCCAAAGGAGGCATCTGCTCGCTGATATAGCGCATTTGCGTCGTTTCTTTTCCCCCAAAAAAACACAAGCAATGTTGCAAGAAAAGTCGATTCGCATGGGTGAAGAACAAAACTGCAAACGCGAATCAAGTCCAATTGATGTAAATGATGATAGCAAACTTTTCAATCCAACTGCTAGCTTCGCTGTTCCACCTTAGGACATCTATTTCGACCGATAAGATCGACGGTTAAACATCGATCAGCTTTTTAGAATGTACTTTGCAAGAATATTAGTCTAGCGGTTTTGGCGTTCACAAGTTTCATTCTAAGGTAGTTCATCAGACGATTCGTAGAATCTCAAAGAACCCCACACTCAGTTCGTCCTTAAAATAAGACAGTCGTGCCTTTCGTTATCCTATATGTGTTTATGTTGCAGTCTTCCTATATTCCGTAAGCCCTATCGGTATCATTCGCATTGCTACTACTACTCTTGTGGCCTAACACACGGAACTGAAAGCTCATTTTGCAAAAACCTCAATGAGCCTCTAAAGTGTTCAAATTCTGAAATGTGTGTCTTCTTGGAAGACGTCTTTTAAAATATAGCACCTTAATGGGAGAAAGTGGAAACACGTTTTGCAAATCATACGCATCACATTCAACGTAATCAATTCCACTACAAATAGTGCATGTTAATTTTAAGATAAACAAGCAGCATATCCGCTCCCGGCAAATGGTTGAAAACTGCCGCAGTGGATAGGTTCCATCTTATGATTGATCTTCATCAATGTTCTGCCATATGAAAGAGTTCGATGAGCATGTTGAGCAGTTGTGGAGTATCCTTATTTACGATTCACTATAACTTAGTGCCCCTTAACTTCCTTTTATTAAGCAAAAATATGAAAGATCCTTCATCTCATATCATCCCAACCAGAATTAAGGATGATTATGACAGCTGGCAGCAAGTATGCCATTATAAGACTCCTAAATTCGTATTCACTCAGCTTCCCACTGTACACTTCTTTCGGTTCACCTTATAACTAACGAATGTATCATAGAGTCTTACAGGTTTTATAAATAAATGTAAGCAACCCACATGAATCGAGCATACGGAATTCGAAATCCTCCGACAGGTCGTGCAGAACGTAGACGACAGCCGTCTGCTCATCGTAGTAGGCAGCTCCGAGTTTGCCTGTGTGGTAGTAAATCGATAAAACAGTTGCAGTGATGAATACATCTTTATCCATCGCTGCAATACGATGCGCTCAACTTATTTCGCAATAACGCAACAGAAATTTTGGATGTCGCATATCGCCTTTTCCTTCCACCTTCCCCCCCCTCCCCGGCTCGAAATCAGTCTCTTCTCCGAGTCAGCGAACAGCATATGCACAGAAGACGACATACACCATTTCCATTACAATCACCAGCATAACCGAGACTTCAAGAACGAATGAAGGAAGAGGAGGGGGAACGATGAGGGTGCTGACCTCCGAAGGCAGAACGAGCTCAAGTCCCTCTGAAGGCACGACGAGCTCAGGTCAGCTAATGCACATTTAAAGCACATCTAGATAGTATGGAAGGAAGTTAAACATGGGCTCAAATAAAAAAGGAAATCAAGGAAGTGAGCACAAGCTTCTACATAAAAGGTAGAAGCTAAAAAATAAGCATCTCTCCCTCCACTAATCTGATGGCAGAGTCTTGTTGTCATGTGAAATGCACCACTCAGTATTCTATAGACGCTGCCGCAATCTGCATAAGCCAAAACGGAAGCGATGGTTAAAGCAACAAGAACTGAGAGAATCCTGTTTTCCTGAAGAAAAAAAGAAAAAAAGAAAAAAAAACGCTTCCACCGCATGAATATTGGGCAATATTTTACGCGGAATCCTGCCACAACAAGTGTTGCATTCACCGTTTCATAGAAGGATGCCAGTTGAGGCAGCCGAATTTTTGTGTTGTATGGACAAGAGGGATTGCAGATATGAGTGCAGCGAGACAACAATGACTTCGGCAAGTCTCTCACAAAACGCAGAAAAACAAAAAAACAACAATGAAGAAACGCCATAAAGAATAAAAAAAAAGGTGCGAATCACGGACAAATATTGATTTTTCGGCAGCAACGATACCGTATCCAAGCTAAGATGCAATATAACCCCCATAAACAACCCTGAATCAATATGATCATGCACGCATCAGATTGTGTGTCGATCTTCGCGTTGAGCACGCTCACTGCGATCAACGAGCCGAACGGCGTCCATCCCCGCACGAGGCATTATACCGTAACGCGTGCTGGTCATTGCCGATCGTGTAGTGGTGCAATAGGAGGCAACAAAAATTGCAGTCTAAATATGCAAATTTTTCTCAACGATGGCATTTGAATATCAAAGATTCAAATGTGCAACGTTTCACCTCAATCGGAGCACCGAAAGTACTCTTGTGAACGTTCTGCAATTGTGCAATAACGTATCACTGAAACAGTTGAAGGTAAAAACGAAGCGGAATGTTGAGTGTGTCAAAACAGTATGACATTATCATTGATGAGTTCGCCATAGCGGAATCTATTTTCAAAGACTGATGCCTTCTATTGAAACCCGAATAACAATATTTTGAGCATCTCACCATTGAAGTTGCCATCTTTGCAAACGCTATCACATCCCCTAATGCCACAATATTTTCTGCAAGTGATGACATTTTTCCGTTTATCTTAAAAAGTGATTATCCTTTCTCAGTTTTCTCGGGCCATTTCTTGGAAATCCTTCAATCCTATCCACTTGGAAGACTATAGCGATCACTCATTGCTCAAGAAGTCAACTCCAAATGGAATTTCCAGTGACAACCTATTACCTCAAAATGGTCGGTGTGTAAGCTTTTGGTTGTAGGTGGTCGTTAAGGGGTCTGCTTCACAGTCGTTTCCTTCGAAAGAGTTCATTCAGCCTGGAGCAGTTTGGTTTGCTGCAAGCAAGTTTAACAGTTTTTTCAACCGTTGAGATGCAGTGACTGCGTTTTGCCATTAAATATCGAACTCGGACTAATGTTGCATGTGTTGATTATCGCAAAATATTGAATACCGTGAGCCGTAAAAACTTTTTGAAGCTGTCTTCTTACGGCATATTGAGGAAATTTGTAAATTAGATTCGGTGTTATCTAAGTGGTCGAATATTCTGAATTAAAGTGGGCAAATCCCTTCTCCAGTGATGTGGTATCGTCAGTGGCATTCCACAGGGTTGCATATTGCACTCCAGGTTATTCCTATGTGTGTATGTGTGTGAAGGACATCGCCGATTTGTCGAATAGTATGTTAGCTTTTCGCTGATGATTTGAAAGTTTCCTTGGTAAGTGGATATTAATAGCGAAAAGTATTTTAGATTATAATTTGACGTTTTGACAATGTTTCAACGCGCAATAATATTTTCAGGTCGGTCGCCGTTTTTGGAATTGGAAGAAAGTCGCGAAACATGCAAATATGGATCATAAGATTCCCTTTTAAAATTTTTTTCGGGTGGATCCATACAGTCTGAGCTCCGAAACTCGTCTCCACATCTCCGCTCCAAAATCGCCTGAATTAGATCTCATATTGTTTTTTTTTAATCTCAAAGTTTTTGACCGTTACCCTAATATTGTATTCGATTCGAAGTCCTCTCAATTTGACCAACATAAATGAAGATGAGCTCATAGTTTCCACAAGTCTCAACCTTTTAATTCAGTTCATAATTCCTTTCCTTTCCTGGCCATCCGAATAGTCTCAGCGCCTAATATTTTGGCTTTCACTAGTCAGTTAAACCCTTTCGAAATTGGGAAAATCCATCAGGTTGTGAGGTTATGACGAGTTTCTAATCACCTTGATCGCGAACTCACTTCTTTTTGTTTGGCTTCATGTTTCGAATACTCCTTATTTCACCTGCGAAATAAAGGCCTCACAACCATCACTCATAGCTATGATCCCACGGCTAGTAGAAACGTGTCTAGGAGAAGGGTGGGGAAGGACGTCCGGACTGCCACTAGGCATCCTGGTCACGGGATCGATTGAAACATCCGTAATAACATGCAACTCATCTTGCTTACGACTGAGCCTACATGCCAGAAAAAGTAGAACTCGAAGAACCAATGAATAATGATTACTACAAAAAGGAATTCGAAAGGTGCTCAGTTTCTTTGGAAGAGTCTAAACTAACGATGGAAGAAACCGCCGTCAACAAAAACTTTGATATGTGGGACGACTGAATCGTTCTGCATCGTTAATGAAGTTGTGAGTGATGAATGGTGTGAATACAAACATCGTTGCCACTTCATTACACAGGATGCAGCACACAATGAGGAACATAAACAAACCAACATGCCGAATTCAGCGATAACGAAAGCAACCGGAAGCAAAACCCCTCTCCACAGCACTGACATCACAAACGACCGACTACAGAAAGAGGATATTTGCAATATTCACATGCCGAAGTTGACACAAAAGACAGCATTGTTCGCAAAGACAAAATATTGTTCAGGTGGTAAAGATAGCCCATATAGTTTAGACAGCTTGCACATGAAAAAAAACTGTTATGGAATGGGCAAACAACACAAAACATTAAGCGGAAAACACAACAAATGATCACTTTATAAAGGAATCAAACAAAACACAGGAAGCTGTCATAGAGCTAGTGTGCACTGCAAGCGAGAGCATATTGCCCATCCCAGTCACTCTACACAACTCAACCTCCTCTCCTTTCATATCAACTCCAGGTTAACTCCGGCTGAATATACGTGGCACACTTGATGCAGCCACACGCCGCGATGCACTTTCACCAATAATAAGTGAAAATTCGTTGACAACTTCCCCACCTTTCCCTTCATAAAGCAACAACAACAATCAAACCATATAGAGTTAACTTAAATTAAGTTAGATGGAAGCTGTAATTGAAGCACAGTGCCACTTCAAACCTTTGCTTCAACACATCATGGCTACCGTAAGGATGCACCTTGAGAAAATTGTAGGAAGTCATTACCGACGGGAGTCCTTCATCCACGTTCCCGTACAATTCGAATTTCTTAACGACCGTCAACGGCGGATTCAGCGCGTACAAACCACCAATCGGTAATTTCGGAGACCCGGTTATGAAGTGAAGGAAACCACGTTGCTGAAACAAACTGTGAACTACACGGCTTTGTAATATGCATGCTTTTCGCAGGGTAGTTCTATATGTCAAGAATAACCACTCTTGATATGTTGTTTTTAAAGTGAGTTTTACTGATCCACCGAACGAAGGGATATCCTTGACCAATTAAGCTGTTAAGTTTCATAACTGCCGAGTGCCACATTACAATAAAATTACGAGGAATGACCTAATCGGGGATAATTATTAAAGCATCCTGAAAGACCTATTCTTAATCTTGAACATGTCAGTACATATAAAACTTCACTTTAAAAGTTAACACAACGAGGAGTACGAGGCATTAAGGACAAATTCATACAGATTTGGGGTACAGAGCAAAGCGGTTTGACGAGCGTGGTCTCTGTCTCAAACAATTCACATTCTCAGCTCTGGCAATAGACTGACTGACAGTGCGGGAAGTGTTATGAAAATACCCGTGCAGTTTGAATGCATTGGGTTACTGGAAAAAGCGCGACACCTGTTGTCTGCCTTAACAGACCATGACATACTAAAACCTTTTTTAAACAAAATCACTGAGGTTTCTATCAAATTCTGACGTTTAATTCAAGTTTGGGCGACAAATCAAAATGAGTGGAATCATTATAAATTGGTTATAGAGGCTAGAAACATTTGATGCTCTGAGTGAAATGTTCTGAGAATGTGTTCCAACGCGGCCACTCAAGACGTTACGGATTTATTTTTATGATTCAGGCAGTAAAAGAAGAATGTAACGTGTCAAGATAAAGCCACCCTTACTCTGAAGCCATTTGAGACGGGTTAAACATCTAAAAGAATTTATCCTCAATCTCCAAAGCTGAAACTAGTGAGATTCAAAAGCGGGAGCATCGGCAAACCGAGGTCGGGGAAAGACGGCTTGAAGAATTATAAAACATCGGATCGTGGCAACCAGGTTCTTCCTGGAACTTGCGCCGATTTTAAGTTTGGATGTTCAAATCGGTACGATGGGTATCCAAATGAAATATGCGGATGGATGATATAGAGTCTTGGGGATGTATCTTTTACTTTTTAATTAAGCTAAAGAGCATCAAATATTCAAAGGGTCAACTTACATTAGTTGCGTTGACAGACATGCTGCCGCCTTAGAAACACTACCAGAAATAGCGAAACTTCCATTTGGCTCATACCTATTATCCCATTAACTTAAAATTAACTGCAATAGAAATTAGCGGGCAAAGCAGCAATCGGCTACACTGTGCTTGACAAGCTGATACGATCAAAACACCTCAGAAACCCACCAAAACAACAAATCTGCTAGTTGTCAAAGCTCGACAGCTTCTGAATTAGCTATGGGGTCTGGTCGCTGTCGTGGCCATAACCATGTTCGGCCTTATGGCTTATGGCTGACCATGTTTGAGCCCACGCTGCTTCGGGACACCCACAGAACAGCTCCCTCATCTGCAACTCCACAGTAAGCTTCGAAATGTAACCTACAGTCAGGTCACAGCATTCAACTGTCGCAGCATTCTTCATAGCGAACAGTAGAGAACAGGAGAAAGAATTACTCGAAGAGATAGCGAAGAAAAATCAGAAGGCCTTTTTGTAAGGACAGAACAGAGCATTCTATGACATAAACAACAGAGGGAAAGAAAATGGCCCTTCGCATTATCGAAAAGGGGTGGGCTCGATGGTGAGGGAAAGGTAGTTCAACGATACTCTTGAGCCATCTTCCATCTCATCACCATCTACTCTGAAACGTGCAAATCACGCTTTCTCAAGAACTGCAGATTGCAATTATTGTGGTCATCTGCTTGCTTAGAAAACACTAAACCCGAAAATAAACTGTCCATCAAAGAAGTCGGCCAATCCTTCAGTTTAATATACCAACGAAACCAAACGAGAAGGACAACCTCATTAGGTGTGAACGAATTGAGGTCGGTGATGTTGATGACGGACCAGGAACCGCGTCGGACGGCCTCCATTTCGCGGCACATCCCTTCAACTAACTGCCAGTATGTCATCAACTGAAAAATATTGTCATTTAGTTCAGTTACTTCCACTGTTGCTAATATATGACACTCAACACTCGAACAGATACGAGGCGCTTCAGCGAAAGACCAGTTCATTCCTATATCACTTTCACGGCGAATTTTATAACATTTTTGGGGTAGATTTTATATCATTCTCGAGGTGAAAATGCTCTTAAGATTCAAAAAAGTTCCCAAAAAAATTCAGAACTGTTTGCGTTTTCCCCTTTCTGTACAAAAAAATTATCTTGGCTTTTAAATGCTCACTCCTACGAGTGAAAAATTCGGTTAAAAGCATGCGTTAGTGGACATTCCGGGCTGAGTTGGAAAAATATGGTGAACCTATCATACTCAAAAAGTGAGTAAAATGGTGCAATAGACGAATGGTGAGAGGCTAATAATAATAATAAGAGAATAGAGTAGAAGGATGAAATGCATGACAACAGCCTTGATATACTGCATCACATTCGTCTTGTTGACTCGCCGATTTTTACCACCTTTCATCAGCTCGAATGACTCGTTCCCCGGCAATGTGAAGCACTGCAACAATCAGTTCCTGTTTGACTGAAAATTTTTTAATCCTTTTGTTTCAAATTATTAATTTTAATTTCAAAAACTTATAGGTGATAAGATATGGTACTTTCAAAACTGCATTAGAAAACTCCCGCGTCTGTGTTGAAGTGCCGAGCAAAACGTTATAAGGAATCGGCGTTCCTATCCTCGCAAGAATCATAAAACTTGCAAAAGTTTCCTTTCTGCTCGTATGCAATAAAGCCTATTGAAAAGGTGCAGCTGCAAAATGTCTATACTCATAAAGCTTATCCAAGATTTTCTATAAGGAAACCTCGCAGCTGCAGCTCTTCATGATGCAGCGACTGTCATTCTCAACTTTATCCAACAAATAACAACTAAGCGATGCTATCGGAGAATATGAAGTAATTTGAATATGAAGTAGGTGCATGGAGAAACACCCTTCCCTAAAGACAGCATCACAGCTGACAAAATTCTACTATCTAACTTCAATTCAGGAGCAAGTAATAGAAGCCGTCAAGAAAGATATTCGCACCCATAAATAATGTTTGAATTGCCAACGAATTCATTCTAGGCAGGAGACCTGTAATTTAATATGAAAGAAGAGAAACAATACAAAGGAACGGATACCTTCCACTTCATATATTATAGAATCAGAGTGCAAAAATGACAGAACGAGTTCAGAAAGAGTGACCTCTTCAAGAGTATCAAAACCATCGACATCGATGACAGCAAGTGCACGAAGTGATTGGTAGAGTGCTTTATCAAGCATCTCAAGGTCAGCCAAACCAAAGCTCTTTTCTTCCATGCAAAACCATCTGAAGAACGCCGGGTTCAGTGACAAGTTCAATTGCAACTCACATCACTCGTTTTCTTTTAACTCGCCCATGCCATTTAGACAGCTTTGTAACGAATGAAGATTACGTTGAAGCGAATGGCAATGAATGAATCAAATGGCCCCTTAAAATCAAAAAAGACTATCACTGCAAACTGAAACACAACAGCATAAAAGTGTGGCAATCATTATGAGGGATTTAAAGCTTCACACAGCAAGACAAGTTAGCTGTGTGGGCAACGCACAGCGCTTCCGCCACCCTTCCAGCCATCGTTGGCCTTATTTTTCTCATTAATTTCTCACTTTTGCAAAACTAATTTTTGCACCTCTAATGAACTTCCAATTTATTTATTTCTATGCACTCACTCATTCGCGCATAGCCGCGACAAATTTAATAAATTACTTTAATGCCGCTATTTGAAAGTTTCTGCAGCAAGTTAGTGTCCCTTTATAAGTTAACCTTACAAACACTCTCACCTTTGATGCGATCATGCTGTTTCTAAGCACTGCCGTGTTTTCGTCACATACTAGCGGTTGTACTATCCCACGTAATAAAGGATATCGAAGTAGTCCTTTGATATCTCAAGGAAATGTCGATCGTGAGGAGTTCGCAAACAAGGAGGTGTAAGTGCTAGACTTGCAATCTCGTTTCGGATAGTTTCTGGATGTCGTTCCCAAAAGTTATTTAGTGTGGCATTATTCTGTTTGTCATCCAGCAGCGCAACCACTAGTAAAAGGTCTTTGAATTGAACTTTATACGTTTCCCTCCAAAATAACCGTCAATTCTTCACTTTTTCATCTACTCTCGTTTTCAGATTGCGTCCCCTTAACTCTCATAACTAAACCCTTGCCGCACACAAAGTATGACCTGCCTTTCAATGATGACCCACTCCATGATGCCCAATTTCGACACCTATTTGAAGCTTGATCGATCGCAAAATTTTTTATTTTTGTCCCCGTCAAGCATGCATAAACAACTTCGTCAAAGGAAATAAACAGCAAAAATGAGCAAAGTCTGCGATAAAATTTAGGAACTCAAACAGCACAAAACAACAAGGGCACTTTTTGCATCTTATCGAGTTCATTATCTACAAATATCACCTTCAAAACCATCTTCGAAGCTAGACTATGACCCACTTCAAAGCCAGGCAATGTTTCCCCTCCCCCCTTCCCACAAATAATATATCGCCTTTAAAACCCACTCCGAAGCTAAGCAACATCCCACCCCCTTAAGATTATGCGCTCAAAAAAGGCAGAAGGGTAATCAAATGAAACAAAAATTAACATTTACGAATCGCCCATTTCATGAAGGCTTGCGCCATGAAGCGACTGACGAACTCGAACTTTTTGAGGCGAGCAAACTTTTGCTTTGCGTTCTTTGAATCTTGAATCGCCGGATAAAGCCCTTCCTCCGATGTCAGATACTCCATTTGTTCACCTTCTGTAATGGAATAAATAACTAACAAACAGGATCTGCTAATAGTACTGGAAGCTACCTATAAAGGCAAGCCGACATGACTTTGCTATACCCTTACAATTTTAAAGAAAGCTCGAAAATAGTTCGGCTCCTACTCGCTTTTCGCCCTCCATATACAAGTTACTCGCAACTGCATAATGGACCAGGAGAGAACAACAGATATGAGCTGACATTCAAATGCCTTTTTACACGTAACAGCAATATCTTAACGATTCATCGGTTAAAAAAAGATGTCTGTTTCTGAGCACAGTTATTATTTCATATTCTGATGCAAAATGCAACAAACTTTTCACATCACTATTGACAGGCACAGCACATCGTAATTCACAATTATAAAAATATACGCGCACCGATATTCTTCTTAAATGGCTTCTCCATTCGAGCAATTTCATTACTTTATTAGACCGTTTATTATTGTCACTTTGCCGATTATGTCGGCGAATGGTTAATGTTCTAACTGAGTGATATGTCGATTTGAGTAGAACTGTCGCCGAAGGAAGTCTTTACCGGACCATGTCGACCACTCACAACAACAACCGAACAAGTGGCAGAAAGTATGGCTTAGTATCATCACTACGTGCAATGAACATCATTACGAAATGATTTGCAATCGAATGTCGCATTACAACACCATGTCGACGAATGGTTAAATGCCTGTGTCGCCCTCATTATTGTCTAAATCAAGAGGATTTCCATTCACTTCATAAATGGCCAACTTCAGTCACTGATTTGATCACTTCAAACAATGAAAAAAACGAATACACCAAAGAAACAACAACCAACCGCCCATATCAAAAACAGCGGCGATCGTCTGTTCTCGCCATAATTCCAACGATGCCTTCAGAAGCTCACGTAACACCCTGGAATATAATTCAAGTGTGGAACCGAAGCCCGTGCCCACGTCGCCTTCGAAACAACTTCTAACGGTGACCTGCAGGTTACTGCGCGTTCAAGAAGCCATCCACTCCAGAGCTCTAATGAATCACGAGGCAGTGCATTCTAAAAAGATAAAAGAACTGCACCAAAAAAACTGATCTGCACTGCACTGATCTAATGAGATATTTTCATACCTTATTCCACAATCAAAAAACTCGACCTATCGTACAAATTCTCTGAAAAATATTCGTTTTTCTGTGACGATGTGAAATGGAAAGCGAATTGCTGCAAAAAAAAAAAACAAATTTATAAATATTTTCAAGTGTTTACTGCTCCTTTCTGCATATATGGAACAGCATGGAAAATGGTGCAAGAGATGGTTATCCTATAGTACATATAATAACAATCAAATTTGCTTGGTTGTGGTTCTCGAGTTGAATGTATCGCATAGACGGCAGGTGCAGATACGGGTGCGCATATGCAAAGAAAGCAAATTTGTGAAGCCCACCAAATTTACGGGAAATTCAATAAAGTGAACATAGTGCAATTAAAAGCAATTAAGGCTCCGTCGAATAATTAAAACGGCCAGTTTAATCTACATGACACCCCTATGCACCTCACATGCAATTAACTAAATAGAGGTGCCAGCGACGCTCCTCATATATTCCGCTTTGGATGGACACTCTGGTGAAACATATTCACAATATGTAAAAGTCAAGCTGCAATTTCCGAGAGGGATCATTGCGCGTTCAGCTTGACGCAAAAGACGATCACGCTGCCCAGAGATCTTGCATTTCTCGATGCCATCACCCAACCTCGCAGTATCGCTGCCTGAGTTTGGTTATAAAGTGCATTACTGCGCGTCACCACCGAATGCCGTACAATAAAGCAGACTGCGACGTAATGTAAACCTAAATATAAATGATGTGCAAACGATACTTAAAATGAGAAGCGCGTGCAGTGTACACGATTTTATTGTATTACGCATTTGTCTCTCCAGAGGATTTCTGAGTAATTCGTTGGCAAGAAAATGAGCTCCGCACTATTCGAAAATAATCACTACAGCAATCGTTTTCAAATTGTTTAGAGCTTTCTTCAAGCATTTCAATAGTTTTCTAGTTTATTTGTGGCGTTATTTCCCTTCCTTTTCCTCTCCAGCCATTCCTTCGATCTGCGCTCTGTTAGTCATCTCAGAGAGAGTGAGAAAAAATCTGCACAATGAGAAACTGCAAAAGATTGCGGGAAATTACTCGCACAGCTTCGACGAGATGCTCCATCCATCTGGGTATCTGTTGGGTAGCAACTGAAGCAAAACCCGACAGCTGACGAGTCATTTTATCGCTGATTTAATCGAATGGAAACGAGTGGAAATGAACAAAAATTTTCAGTACATTTAGCGTCACTTCCCCTTCATTTCTGTCCACAAACTTAACGAAAAAACCTTCGCTTCTAACCATAAGACCAAGAAAAAAATTCTCTTCGTTAATTCTGACTCGCAATTCTGAACTAATAAAACTCCATATCTGAACCAGCAACTCATCTTAAACATTAGCTGCTGGAAAATAAGAAGAAATAGCAGTACAAACTTTTGTTAAATTCAAAATAATATATCTGCTCTCGAGCTAACCAATATCGGCCCTCCAACATACTGAACAAGTTTGTAAAGTTACCACCTATCCTTAAATATTAGCCCATTCTTCTGGTCGAGAATAACCAATCACGCCTTATAAAATCATTTTATTCAGGAAGAAAGTCATCTGGGAGGGATGGGTGATCTTTTCAGCAGACCAGACCACTCAAACTTCCGTCATCCCTCTCGCAAAATGCCATCTCTCCTCCTATGCACAGGCTAATCCTTGTTGCATACTCATCACCTGTTTCTCTTAGAAGATGGCAGGAAAGTTCACAGCATACAGATCATAGAAACTCTAAACCCAATTGATAATACTTATGATTCCGCATGATTGCGCTGCTTCGTGCTCCGAGAATTTTTGAATTTCTTAACTTTGGTTGCCAAAAATGTCAATTTGCCGTCAGTAATCGGCATTCCGTTTTCGTCGAACTGCTTTTCACAATTACAATAAAGCAACGTAATATTGCTGCCCTGTAAATATGGGTCTGTCCCTCAATTCAGTTTTGACTCGGGAACCATTCAGTTTGGAGCGATAAAATTTGGTGGCTATAGCGTATACTTGAGCTTTCCTGCGCTATTACCCGTATTCATTAGTCAGCTTCAAAAAAAGCTACAGATATTTAAAGATGGGAAAAAAATTACACGCATATCGTACTCGCTCCAATGGCCGCTTGTTCACCTGCATGCGTTAATGATCGACTAGAAGCCAATAAGTGGCTTATTTGTCAAATGTGATAAAAGTTCTGCTGTAGGCTCTATTTCAGATTTAGTTTATGTTCTGCTGAGACATTCACGCATAACGGCAACGATAAGTGGCGATAACTTTATAGTAAATGAGTTGTGCTCAATCTGTGAAGAGAGTTAACTGGCTTAATAGGTAATACAGAAGTGCAATAGGAATGGCGACTCGTTAAAAATTATTAGCGCAACAGAAGGATCGAAAAGAGTGGCGGCAAGTGCATAAATAAATCATTATAAATTCATACACAAATTAATCGTTGTCGTTTTTCGTTACAGCTTTCAAAGTGCGTATCGAAGTATGTAAACATCTTGGAAGCCAACGGCTCGAAATAAGTCTAAAAGAAGTCTCTTTCTAAAGAGACGTAGGCGTCAGAACACAGCCTCGACAACTGGACTCGCTTGAATTCAGTATCATCAACGGCTACGGCGTTTAATTAAAAACGCAAAGAAAAGTGGTCAATGATCTCATTAAGTGGGGTGACTTCTCCAAGACTTAAACAATTCAATGCTTCTGGAAGAGAAAACGACATACGCGAAAGGCAGCAGAGGTGCATGAGTAACGGGCCGCACGTCGACATGATCCCAGATGGACCACCAGAAACGATTCAGCCCATACAGACAGCGAAGCAGAACCAACGCAGGTACGCACGGGTCTTTTATCTCAACTGGCAACATACCACTTAGATATGGATCCAGAGGGCTCGTGCACATTGACAATTCTCCTCCTGCAATTCTAAGAAACGAGGGGTTTGATGATTATGCAGCTAATATGGAATCTATAAACTAAAAGATATTTCTTTGCTTATTGGTATGTAAAAATTACCAATAAGCGAAGAAGCTAATGGGTTTTCCCTTGGCTTCAAAGGAGATACTTTCTACGACCAGCATGCAATGACCTTCTCAAATGTGAATTTCCTGCTCTTCGCTCAAGAAAAAAGGTTCTTGTGGGCGAATATCTATCACCTAATGATATTTGATGATGAAGGAAAACCTGTTGAAAAAATAAGGGTAACCGACGACATACATAGCTAATTCCTAGTCCATCTCGGATGCCAAAGGAAGAAAGGCATGCAACTACATATGAGAGAAGATGCGGGAGGAGTCGGAATGGATTTCGGTGGGGTCCTCCCTCAAATTCAGTTCTAACCTAAAGAAACTGCAAGACGATCTGCGTGGGTATGCCAGTAAAATTTGGCTATATTTCTGCAGATTTTCTGTGCCAGCAGTTTCAGGTATTCTGTGATGCTCCAACATGAGACCTGAATTCCAAAAAGCTCTTCAAAAAGCACACTACTCCTATGCAGTTTTCTGCTCCCTCCCCTCCTGCCCCGCCCGCACTTTCGCAAAAAGTCTCTGCACCGAAATAAACTTGTAAAAACTTTTACCTAAGCACTGTTCAAAATTGAACCCAATGCTGCTTAGTCAATATTGAAGGGCTCAAAACTACAAGCGAATTAATACAGACCTATCCCGCTCAATTATGAAGAGTTCAAAAACATTTCAACGAATAAAGAATTATACGGAAAAAACTGTGGACAACTCACTAACTTAAGTTGAACATGTAACTTACCCTCTTGAGAGATGCACTGACGAACTTGCTGTTGCTGCTCGTCGCTTACGAATAAACATGGAGAGTGAATGAACTGACCGTGGATTGAGGCGTAGGACTGCCCAATGAGGGTGCACAGCGAATCAGAGCCGTAGGGGACATGAAGCCCACAGCGTACGAAGGAAACATGAATGATTGTGATGTGCGCATGTCGATCGATGATCTTTGCCTACAAATAACATCGACTAGGTCCTTATCGACTTTTGGCAAACTTGGTGAGCCGAATGTCTGCAGCGTGGAATGATATTCATCCTTATGTTAAGTCGTATAATAGAATTTAATATCATATAATGCAAATGCAATAATGCGATCTCATATATTATCATATGATACCGTTAAATACCTCACAATATCATATGTCATCGGTCATGCATTGTCACTGAGCATCATACAATAACGTGTACTATCATCTTATATCGCTTAATATCATACGTATAATATGAGACCGCTCATGACTAATTTTCAGTTTTTTTCTCACTGATTCCTCAAGATTCATCAACATCAAATAAACCCTTCGAAGGAGAATCGAATGCTGATTATAACGGTCCAAGCCTTTTTCCTATCCATCAGCAACTCGCAAAGTTATTAACGCTTAATTGCATTTCTCTGACTCCTTTAACTTAGCGTACACTCTCATACGTTCTCCGACACCGACCCGCGTTCACCAATGTTCCGGTTAAAGACAGATTATTCACTTATCGTCCTTTGGCAAGCCGAACGAGTGCAGCGTCGAATGGCATTTATCCATCCTTCAAATCTAATATCTCATGAGCTGATAGGTTATTCTTGTTGCTACCTTATCATAACATAACAAATGGTGGTGCTGAAGGATGCATAGAGAAGAAGATTTACGCTCGACGAAGGTACAGGCAAAGAAGCAAGGTACTCTGTCTGTTCCCATTTCATTTATGTATATTCGCTATATCAAGGCCGTCATGCCACAGCACAACAATCAGCAAACGCCTAACCCGCTTAATTCTGTTATTCAGGTACTTGTTTTAAGTGGATATCGCGGCTTCGATATGAGTGACAACGATGGCACCCTATGTACAACACTATTGGTCCTGGTTTCTTCCATTATGTAGCGAGGCGTGGAATGGAAAGAATCTAGACCAAAAGTGCCGTCGCATTCTTCCTCCAGATGCTTCCATAAGAAAGAAAATACCGAAGAGGGCCTAGTGAACCATTAGTGATGGCAAACGCCTGCTCCTGAAAAACATTTCTATTTGAATGACAAGCTTTCCTTCATAGAAGCACGTTTCCTATACCGCAAACGAGAAAAACCACGAAGACGAAAACCGCTGCAGAAGACAATGCTCCCTTGAAAGAAACAGGATAGGGCGTGGCACTGCCGCAGGTGAAGCTCATGCCCGATCCGAACCTCATCTTATGCACTTCAGCACCTCACTGTCACCAGACTTGAGGCAAATTCCTTACAACCCATACACCTCTAGCCCCAGTGACCTCTAGCTCTGAGAGAAGTTATTCTTATGGAATAACATGCGGAAAGACGGGTCTGGGGATTGCAACGAACCTGAGTCAGACGACCAGAAATCCCCTTGCAACGTAGGCATGCAAACGATTTTCTATTCAAATCCACTGGAATTGTTCGTGAACCCTCTAGCTGCCGACGGCGCATGGAGTGAATACAACGTTCCAACCACACGCCCTTTCAATGAGGTGCAAATGAAAGACGTCTCCAAGGCTGCCGTAGCATGATACCGTAACTATCCATTCCTTAACCCTCCCAGCTAGGAGAGGCAGATCATATGCCCAACAACTGAAAAAGAGTGGAAACTTTGTTGTATCCCAGCTTCGGTTCCAATTTTGGCAGTATGGCGGAAATGTTATTGATGCGACTTACGTTCAAATCCTAAAGTGAGAAAAATTTTTGCAACTCCAGCCATTGGAAGCGATTAGCATGTAGCGGCTGACACACATTAGCCATCACAAGGCCTTCTAATATTTGTAAACCTTAGCTTTCCTCTTGACGGAAGTAAATCCATAGAATCCAATCACGCCCGTGGAAATGTTTACGTAACCAGCTTCGCTACAGGCCTACATGTTTGGGTACGCGCATTTCCCTTCCTGAATTATTGCACACGCAACGTGTGGAATTATCGGGTGTGTGACGTGACTTATCACATGCCATCGATATCCGTTGCACTAATGGAGCGCTTCAATGATCCAACACCGTAATAAAGCAACTGAATTTCGCAATCCACCTCCATCAACGCTTCAAAGTTTAAAAAAATACTACATGATTCAGATGAAACGTATGTTCCCCCTTCTTCCTGTATGAGATAGTCCAACATTCTAAGGACCACAAAAACTCATCCACCATGCAATCCTGCACACAGTAACTCTGACAACACCGTTATAGTAATGATCTCCGAACATTTCATTGAATTCATCTCAAAATAAAAGTGATTACACTCTAGCTACACTTTTAGGAGCTATCCTCATGAGTGAGAGCACCAAGTCGGCATGCCAATGCCATCTTTCATGAAATGTGGACTTCAGGCTTACATGTGCTTCATTCACAAACCTGTAAAGTGAGGCACGTGAGCAAAACATTCAGCAGGAAGCCATCCGACCGGTGATAAAAGAAGCAACATTCTTCGTTCATCATCCCTCCCTCTCGCCTGCGAAAAGAAAATACTCATTTTTATTTATTAGGAAACAGTGAATAATAATACAGCATAAGGACACGGACACCTCAGAAATAGGAAAGGAAGGGATGACCGTAAATGAAAACATGGAAAAATTCCTACAACATATCCCCGAATCGAGCTATAATTCAAATTAATCTCATAACTCAGCTCCCCCATGAATTTAAACACTCCAATTGTGCTCGTTGAACAATCTATGGCACTGGCTCACACACTGCAGGGTAAACGTAATGAATAGTAAACTCTTGCTGTAACCTTCAAATGATGCGCTCATCCCCTCCTCTTGAAGATGCATTCAGAAATCGGAAATCAAAAGGAAAGTTGAGCCAACAGAGCAAAGCCAGGATCAAAACATGCGAATGTGCTTAGAATAAAAATGATCATGTGCAGGGAAGGAGAACGCCGCATCAACACAATTCAAAGGCGAGCAATTTTTTTGAAATATTCACACATGAGGTAACAGCAAAATCCTCCTTTCCCTACCTCTGTACCTCTAACGATACGTTCGCTGCATAAGGACGACGGTGTTTGGCAAACAGTGATCTCCCCCAACATCCATCAGATTAGCGACGTATCAGCATTGCGTTGTCCTCCCCTGTGAAAAATTTGTAAAGAAACGCAAAGAACAACGCAACTACAAATTAAAAAATAGAACAAAAGTGTGAGTCAAACATAACTAGGAAACACAATAATCAACGCAAAAGGCAGCAGAACCACTGAAAACATATATGGAGCAATGAAACAGCGAGCCAATCACTTGGATCAATTAGCCGAGGAAAGCACACTCGAGAAACCGCACAGTCGTCTTTCACAGAGCGAACAATCAATGCATGGAAACAGGCAAACATCACGAGCCGCTTATCAAAGACCAAGCAATCCTCTCACAGGATTGCCTGTCTTGTGCACGCATCACCATCAGTAAAACAGGTCCAGGAATTGAACATCTATGCCCATCAAACGAGCTAGGAATAGGACCTCTATGCTCATCGGTCTGCTTGGAACAACTTCGCGTCACTTGAAAAAAAAAACTAAATTCGGAATACCTTGCATTTCCATGCTCATGAAGCAAAGCAGTTAATAACGAAATTCAAATCAAAGTTCCCAAGCAAAGGAATCACTTCATACTTATCCAACCTCACACCTTCTTAAAGGACTCCGCAGCCACATGTTGTTTTGTAGATGTCCACCACGTCCAACTTTCCTATTGTTTAACTGAATATCAACTGAACTCACGGAAATGAAGGAAATACTTTGGGGTTTCTCAATCATAATAAATCTTTTTTAACATAACCGGAGAGGATATCTGATGGAACTTCTCAAAAGTGGCCTCAGGAAACATTTCAAACTGATCCGAATTCTCATTCAGGAGCTATAAGAACGAGGAGAGTACGAAATGTTTAGTCAGAGTTAGCAGCTGATCACCATATTTTAAATCCCACCGCACATTTGCAGTTTTTGAAATGCGATGTAAATATTCCAAGGCAGTAGGTGAATTTGCTCGCACTTTCGCAATGCCAACGGCATTGCTTTTTGCAGAGGCGCTTGATCTTGCAATGAATTCAAAAACTGTATTAGAAAGGGTGCAGCAATCAGAAAAAAGGATCCCACCATCGTATTCTTTCAATGAATTCATTTTTTTCTGCATGAAGAGAATGCGTCACGAATGAAATACATAACAATTTTATGAGAAGCAAGTGAGCCCACCGCCAAACACTTGAGCCATGAAACTTGCAGCATCATAATTGCCTACGTTTTATCTTTTTATGGATAAGGATGTTTATCCATGTCGATGCACATTTGAAGCAACGAAGGAGCCTATTTATATGAAAGATATTACTCAATTCAGCGACGCAGTCAAATTCCTTATGAAGGTTTCCAAATTGGGAACAATTTGTGCAACTTCTAATTTATTGGGACTTATATTATCGGAACTTTTGCAAATTCCAATAACAAGCATCGTTGCAACTTCATGAGTTTAATGCACTGTTCAAGCAAAAGGTCCTTTAAACAGCAAAAAGCGACCGAATGATTTTTCATAGTAAACGATACTCTACCGATATCATAAAAAGAAAGTGAGCTAATAAGGCTAGAGCTAATTGGCAGCTATCTACACTATTTCCAATTGCCCACCAAAATCCAGGAACTCCTTAGTTCCACAGTCACCTCAAGTATGTAACTGATCTGCACTAAGAAAATTAAAGGAAAAATCTGTGAAGCATATCGAAACCTTTGGCGAGACGGAACTGCGCGAGATCCTCTGAGCACTTCCGAACACCACCTAGCAGATGTCTCCATTTTACTGCTGATCACACCCACTCATAAACCTCACCATTGGCTCTCAAGCGCTGAATGCGTCTGCTGAATTAAACGATTAGAACGAAATCAAAACACGGACGCAAAGAACGTTGGAAGTGAAAACTTAACAAACGAGCGCATTTATGTAAATGAAACAAAAACAAAAATAATAAACAAAAAACACATTGGGTGGGAAAGGGTGGGAGGAACCTGAAATAACATTATAACAGCATCCTGCAAATATCAATAAGAGTCAAATTAACAAAATACGAAACATAGAACGAAATCAAATTTCAAAACTTTATCACTTACCTCTCGTTTTGTTCTTCGAAATGTTTCCCTCCTTGTTGTCTGGTTGAGGCCTAAAACTAATAAATTTGGTAAAATCGTGCGAAGAATGTGCAACGCATAATAACGAAAGAGCAAAACATATGTGGAAAAAAGGACGAAGGAAATACATACATATATCGTACACATATATAACGCATACTTATATATATACACAAGCTACAAAGGTTCCCAGTTTTAAATTCCGAACGCTTGTTTCAATAAGTAAATAAGTGTTTCAACGAGTACATATTTCAATGAATACGTTTCCTTGCACTTGTAATCGAGAGTTAAAATAAGTGTTGTAAAGTAAATAAGCATAGTAAAAGCAAAGTAAGAGCAGATAGAGTATAGGAAATAGTGTAGTATAGTAAGTATAAGATAGTAAGCAGTATAGTTAGTAGAGTATGAAAAATGGTAGTATGGCAAGTATAGTATGAACAGACTAAACGTAACTGAGTGAATAAGTCGGTAAGCACTTAACAATTAAACAAGTTCTTCAATAAGCAAATGTTTCAATAAGTGCATTTAGTTGCTAGTATCGAAGGATCAGAAAGGGTTTTATAACCGCATTAATTGTTAAAATTTGATATCAGTTTAAAAATAATTCGGAATCACTTCAAAGAGAAAATGAAGCCAAAAAAAATATGCAGTAGCGAAATAAATACGTCAGTGAATAGACGGAAACACGGATGCGATGCGGTCATCCATCACCGATGCCACTGCTATAGAGGTGCGCCGTGCCGCTGTATACCAACGGTGTGGGTATCTTTAGCCAAAAACGCAGGCGCAAGAGGGGGACGGAGAGAGACCGCGTGCGTCTTCAGCGAGCGAAGCGGCATTGTCATATATATATGGTGTTGTTGCGCATAACCGGCTGAAGTTGCGCGAATAAAATTTCTTTCTATCTAGCAATACAGCGAAAGAGGAGCTTTCTATTACAAATTGAGTAAGTGGTTCTGTGAACGGGCCAAGAAAGCACCCCTAAAGATTTCAACTGTCGGAGCATCGCAATGAGCTGTTCTTGCACTTGCACTGGATGTGCTGTACAATGGAGATAAAGGTTTGGAAATTGAACTCAGAGGTCCAGTTATGGGAATTGAGAGGACCGTTGTGGAAATTGTGGAAATGGAAACTCGAACAGATTCAGTTGTGAAAAACGATGGTTTCGCGAGACAAGTGAATGCTTAAAGAAATTGGACCCAAGATAAGCTTGAGTTCTACTCTAAAAAACTCGCTGGGGCGATACCATGGATTTTAAACGGAGTTTTGTGGGCGGGCCGGGGGAGAGGGGTTCGATAGGCCCCGCGCAATGTTTTTTTTTTTATTTTTTTTTTTGCAAAATGGAAGCACAGAAAGATTCTCTTATTTCCTCTGACGCTTCCTTTTTTTCATTAGTGTCTAAATTGCCCGGGACAGAATTCTGAATGAAGACGTCTTCACTTTGAATGTAGAAACATCACGCGGAACATGGACAAGCCATGCCTGTTAAATATGTGTTTCCGCATAAAAGTGTCGCTCCAGGTTACAAGCAGAGGTTAAAAGCAAATTATTAGGTGCTGTAGTCAAAACACTCGTAAACGAACAAAGAAGGAAATAAGGCAGAAAAAAGGCTCAATTATGACGGAATAACGAAGAGAATTGCGTGAACCTTTCGATTTCTGCAATTCTTGCATTTCTTGCTCTTGAATTTTTTACCACATGGTTGTCACCCGGGAAATCCAACAACTTATCCAAAAGAAGGTCGCTTGCCTGTAAGCGACTGGATCTGCAACTGAAACGATGCATCACGATCCTCGAACCCACGGAGACTACATAAATACTGGGATCTGCACATCCGTAAAATCAATGACCAGTTTCGAACACAAACAGGTGGGTAATGCTGCTTATCGCTTTTTGCGTTCAGGAAAATGAGCAAATCTTCTTTCCGTAATGTTTTCTGTTCCTCTCTCTTCGCTATATGCATATCAATTTCTTATCTGAAGTTTTGTGCTCTTTCCGGAAGTGAACATCTTAATTCTTATTATATACGTGGGTGTTAAGGTTGATGGGAGTATAGTTTGTGTTTTTAATATGCATGAACAAAGAGTTCAGTAATCTAAGAGCATTCATTGAGGATACCTTTCATCCTCCTTTTATTTAGAGTACTCAAATAAAAACTACTTCAGCAACATCGTCCCTAAAGCGAAGATTTTGTGTTAATGCGAACACAAAAACGTCACATTATAAATGCCTCTCATAGTTTTTAATGCTCTTTAAAACGTGTTGAAAATCACTTTTCAAATATTCGTTCATTTCGAGATTTATTGCGACGATTTTATAACTGATTTATGAATCGCGCCACTCGCTGAGGATGTTCGCGGTCTCTTTCTGTCTCTTTCGTAAGCGTGCTTGTGGCTAAGTGCGCCGATGTCATTAGATTATCACAAAAGTTTGTGCTCATTCGTTGCGAATCGACAATTTCGTTTCTCGAACATATTCAAGAATTAGTGGATAACCCACTGACTTTCGGCACACAGAAAGATTTTCATCAACTTTTTTAAGGATCCTATCAGTTTAGCACTGGCGAACTGCTTCAATGTCTTTCACCGTTCCGTCGTTGGTGAAGAAATTCCGTCAGGACTGTTCCAACAGAGGCATTGGGATTTCCAAGACCAGGGCGGGTGCAGGCACACTTTCAGAAGGCAGCCTTCCCTAGATTGCTGCAGAGTTAGAGTTAGCTCGTTCAAATTTGCATACAATGTAGTGCGCAATTTGTATTTGCTTTTATGGTACCGTTGAATGTTTTCCGTCGATCTAAGTTCACCTTGTTGTTCATTTTCGTTTTTGGCGTAGCTCGGAGTGGTTGTGTAAGTAGTGCCTCAAAGACAGTATTGTCGCTGTAGTCTGCCACTTAAGTTTGCTAACACATTTAGATGGGTCCTATCCACCACCGTTCCTCAATTTTATGTCGTGAGTGAAGTGTATAGAAAGCTCTAAAATGTTACAACCCGCAAATTTGCCTAGAAAAAAATACAAGCAGTCTTAGTACGCATGAAAGCACACTCAAAAGTCTATCGATACATGGAATGCCAAAAACGAGTGTGTGGAAGTTTCGTGACCTCATGCAGTAATAGTGGATGATTCTTCATTAGGAGATATTTTACTTGAATTCCTCAGGTAAACATCGTTTTTCGGTCGTTTTTTTCTTCGAACGTTAAAGGGGAAACGGGTAGATGAGGGAGAGAGAAGAATTTGTTAAGATAGACGACCAAAGAACTCCGAAAATTCTTTGAGGCAAGTGAAACTGAGCGAAAGTATCGTAAAGCGAATGAAACGAATTGAGAAATTTTACTAGGTGAGGCGAGAGGAACGGAACAATATTCGCATAATAGATTTGACGTCTCTGTTAGCGTGTAAATTAGTAGCGGAGTGTTTGCTGTACTTGTTTTCTGCAGTGGTCGGTGTATTGTGTATTCGATTAGAGGTGCTATCAGAAGGATCAAACATGGATCGTTATGACCGTGCAATAACAATCTTCTCGCCCGATGGACATCTCTTCCAGGTGGAATACGCGCAGGAGGCTGTGAAGAAAGGTTCCACTGCTGTAAGTCTTCTAAGCATGGTGCTTCGATTCCCACGCCAAACCGCTCTTTTTTCTATGTCCCTAGCACACTTTTCCGTTAAATGAGCTGCAAATCTTGGGCAGGATTTTTCATGAATTGCGAAACGATGACGTATTTGTAGGGGAGGAACTGGCGTTCGCATATCTGAAGGAAATGTGCATAAAATAACCCAGTGAATAAAACCAGAAATTGAAGCGTACGAACGCTTCCTGAAAACTTAGATGGGATGACCGCCCAAACAAGAAAGAGATGCACCTCACGTCTCTTTATTTTTATGTTATGGTGTTAAATATGGCGTATTTGTCTACGGCGGCCATTTTTAGCGGAAAACTCGTAAACACCCAAATTTATACCCCAGGAGTTGTGGTGGCATTTCAGCTGGCCAGACGGCGTAGCTTAGTTAGAGAGGACTGGATGCGGGATCAGGCTTGCTCGCGATGGAGTTTCTAGGAGAAGAACCGATTTCAAAAATGCTTGCTGCTCTGTTCAGTCCAGAGTGAAAAAGAGGTTGAAGAACTTCAATTTGAGTGCAGCACTTATCGATGCGCACACACGCATAGGGACGTTCTGGTAATCGGATCGCATTTCTACAGACATCGTTAACGATACCAGCAAAAGGAATTTTAAGAAAATAAACTGCATAGTGGAGGATTCGGAGAGGAGCTTGTAAGCAATAGTATTTCTGAGAGGGGGAATTAAGTTCGATGACGTACATGAAGTGAAATCTCTTGAGAATGATATGATATGCTTGAAGTTTAAAGGCGAAGTGATTTCACGAGAGGCACTGAATTTGAGAGGGTTTTTGCATGGTATACCAGGGGGGAGACTAAATCTGAGGGCCATTATGCAAACTCATGCCTCCATAGATGTAGAGGCATGAAAGAACTGAACTTGAGGGTCCGGAACTTAAGTGTTCGCCTTGTTTTTCTTCATGTCGAAAGTAGCTTTTTTTTGCGGAAACAATGTGAAACAACACCTGATTTTCCAGGAATGAAACACCGTTCCCCTATTTTCAAGCAATTCGAACAAGATGGTGTCCTTCAGCGAGTGCAGTGGAGTGGGGTTATTCCAGTGCAATTATCGAATTGTCTAAGCGCAAAATTTTTTATCACTAAAGTATATGACACAAGAAAGAAGCATGCGAAACTCCAGCTGCTTACAAGAAAAGTGATTGCCCGAGGAAAAAGGGAGGGGAAACTGTTGAGTAGGTTGCAAGCCTAACAACGATAAAGGCCTAAGCTTAAGTTAGGGAGAAAGATAGGGGGGNAGGGAAGTAAGAAGATGGCAATGCATTTTGTGATCTCTGTCACACCGTAGCGGAGACGCTGATGTTCGGGCGCAGGGAATATGAAAGCAAAGCAAAGTATTCGAATGCATAGCCCTAAGTGCCCTAAGCTACGCACTCCCACAGTACCTGGTGCCTTGTTTTTTCGACTAGTTGTGATTTGTTCACTTCAAACATACAGTTTTCTTTGTTGCTATATAGATAAAGATCCCTCCAGGAATCCCGTGTGATCCAAAGTAGGATTTTTTCAGTAGCGCCCGGCCAGTTCCTTATCTTGGGGAGTTTCCGATCCCCGCACCGGTGCCATTCCCGCGCCCGTCGTCCAATTCTCCTAAGAACGACGAGTTAGCCATCTTTTATGCAGAGGCTTAGAAGGATATGTTATGGCAATGTATTTCACTTCCCCTTTATTGATACTAATCGCTGGATCGATACTCTCAGTGCTCGTACTTGTGCTTCTCTAAAGTCGCTATAAGTTAAGGTAGGTGTGCGGGGCAGGAACTGTGTGGTAATTGGCGTCGAAAAGAAGTCTATCCCAACGCTTCAGGATGACCGCACCGTCCGCAAGATTCACAGCATCGACGAACACGTTATGCTAGCCTTTGCAGGTCTATTATTGCATTTCTAGCATAGTTTTGAGATGGCTACATCTGTCTTCACATACTGTTACATATACTGGTAGCTCACGGCTGCCTCGGGCAGTTCAATTAGTTGTTGTTTTTTTAAGGATTATACACATTCGGAAGCTGTGAAAAGTCAGCAAACAATTAAATAAGATTGATGTTGTTCTTTGACATACTAATTCATGTGCCTGCATAATATGTCACACAGAGTGAATAGTTGCGTAAGGAAGCCGAACTTTTGGTCCCTGTTGTCCTAGCAGGTGAACCTGGGAATATCCGATTTTCTGGTTTAGGTTTATCCCTTTTTTAGAACGAAGTAGACCGTTCGGTTGATCTTTGCAAGCACAAAAGTGCTTCCAAAGCAGTTCCGATTTTTCCGGAGCGCTAGTACCGTAACAGATGTATTCGAACGCTCTTATTTTTTAAGTCTTTCGCAGAGAGTCATTTGATAGCCGAAATTCTTTATCTGGATATTCCATAACTTTCAAGGAAAACCGCCATTTCACGCTATGGAAAAGATTGGCTGTTATATTTGATCACTTATTCACTGTGCATATATGTTGTACAATACCCAAAAGGTTAATTTAGGTTTGAGTGCGGATGCTCGTGTTCTGGTCGATAGAGCGCGTGTTGAGTGCCAGTCCTACAAACTCACCCTCGAAGATCCTGTCACCGTTGGCTACATTGCGAGGTTTATCGCCAATACAAAGCAGGTTAGACATGAGCTTAATAATGACTGATTAAATTGGTGAAAATAAGAAAGTGGTAAAGAGTGGTAAAAGATGGGCTGAGAAGATATATACAAATATATATATATATATATATATATATAATATATATATGTACATACATATATACACAAAAGAAAAACACTTCTAAAATGCCAGAAACAAGGACAGCTAAGGCAAGAGTGGGGTCTCGTGGGATCTTTTATCGTTGAGAGAGATGAGGGAGTGGGTGTCTTAATTCTCTTTATTTAAGGATGAATAAATTTTTCAGTCAACATGGACCGGATCGACATCCATCCGATGTCAGCGCTGAACGTCTTGCGACTGTATCATTGATCTGCTACCTTATGCATCCCAACTGCGCCTCTACTTAAAATTGTTTCCCTAATTACCAAGGCTCATGGCAGTAGCTGTTTAAGTCTCGCCAAAACACTAAAAGCTTCCAGGACCGGGTGGGACGCGATCGCGGGGGAAGGTCGGCGTGAGTGCACCAAAGGTTTAATAATAGGAGGTTCGGGAGTACCGACTTATTTGTTGCAGAAGCAAGGAAGAAGGCAGCGATTAATTATGCAATCAATGGGATGAGAATGGATTTGGCCGGGGTTTCATGGGTTAAAGAAAGGTTGCTGCAGTCTGAAGCATTTAACAATAACCTGTTTTGTGAAACCGGGATTACGTTTCCAGAGCAGATGTCACCAAAGCCCAAGATGACAGACAGTGGGAATTGGATGGGGAATAAAGAGGGTAAGAGAAATGCAGATACCGTTACAATACGCCCAGTTGGCTTCTGTATGTCTTTGTACTATCTTTAATGGTGTGCCATGTCGACGAAATGAAATCGAACCGATTACCTTTAGCTTTCATCAAACACATCAGCGTTAGAAGCTTATCCAAATGCCAACGCTCTATGTTTGCCTTTCTCTTTCTTCCTCTCTCTCCTCGATCTGCCTTTTCCCTTCACAACTTCACAACCGAAGGTCCACATATCGGGTATCAATTTTGCTTTCTGAAAATTTGTTCACTAATTGGGAAACATTGCCGAAATTGAAATATTCAGATTCTTTGTGTGTCCCTGCGTACGGGGATGTGGTAGGAAGATGATTGCCAGTGGCCCATAAATTTTATTTGTTAATCGTTTTCAATAAAAAGGTCGATAGGGCAGGAGCTTGTATGACGAGAAAGAGCTCTTTATTCTTCTATTCCGGCGAAGCTTGATTTAGCCGGAAGGGATCTTAGCGCTCCCAAAAGCAATGACTTCCCCTGACTATGATGAGCGCTATGTTTTGGCCGTTTTTTTTTTCTTTGTTTTTCACTTTACAAGTCTTCTTCCACAGCACCAGTTTTAACAGATTAAAGATGTGCAATTTATGGATGGCACAAGTAATAGGTTGCATATCGTTCGAGTGTCAGCGGATTGCAGGTACGATTTTTATACACAAGAAGAGTAAGAAAGAGAAAGAACGCTTATTTCCTCTTTCAGAGGTTCACACAGAGTCCAGGACGAAGGCCCTTTGGTATTTCAATGCTAATCGGTGGATTCGATTTCGATGGCACACCTCGCTTGTTCAAAACGGAGCCTTCAGGAGCCTATTATGAATACTTTGTTAGTATTGTATGGAGCCTTAGTATGAAAAAAGCCTTAGTGTGAAAAAAAAAAGAATTTGTCTTCAAAAGTATGAAATTTTCAAAAAAAAAAAACCCCCACCTCCCTCGGATTTGTCTATTTGTTCGCGGCCTATCCTCATTGCGGAGTTAATTCTCCTCAGTTGCCCTTTTTAGAGCGTTGCAAGGGTGGTGAGAGATACCACCCCTGCAGTGTACGTTTCATTCCAAGTAGTTGCTTTGCAGCAACAATTCATCACTGTTGGGCTTGCATCAGGGTTCATTAAAAGGAAATGCAATAAGCGGATTGCAGAATGCTTTGTATGACATTCGTTATTTCATTATGGATGCAACTTGGAATATGCACTAACAAGTCGACTAGAGTCGGCCTTATTTTCGGATACATGAAATGTGGGTTTAAGGCGAACTCGACGGGTCGCGGCGAAAAACCAGTAAGGGAATACCTGGAGGAACATTACAGTGGTGAAACGATTATCGATGAAGCGAGTGTGTTGAAATTAGTGGTGAGGTCGCTATCACAGGTAGTACAGAGTGGCGCACAGAACATTGAGATTGCCGTCATGAAACCGTCCGATGAAAAGGTTTTCGTTTTCACCAATACTTAAACATCCTGGATTCCTAGGGGGGAACAAGTCTTCTGAAGTGCTGGTTTAAACTTAGAAACCTTAAAAAAATTGATGCTAGCAGAGTTTCCAGCTGAATGATGAGATGTCTTCCCACGTTCTCATGTTGACGTTGACCACGTTCCCACGTCGGAAATTTTTCTTCTATCTCTCCTTCGTTTCTACATTAGGTATATTTGGAGTGAATTGAGCTCATAAAACGGCAGCACAATCAGTTTACACGTTCTGGGCGCAACACTGGCCATTTTTGGAACACTTTGACTGTGTATTAATATATATATATATATATATATATATATTAAAAAGACAATATGCATGTGAACTGCCGATTTTGGTGCAGCGGCGGTCGGCAAGATGCCAACTGCACTGCTCTTCTTTCGAAGTTTCATTTATAATTGTAGTAATTTATCCTTGCATCCTCTATTCTTCTTTATGTTTGAATTAGATTCTTCCCAAGTTTCTTTAAAGACAATAAAGTGTTTCAAATTTGGAAGTAAAAGTTTTGAGTTAATTTCTTGATTTTACGTTTCTATTGTCTCGAATAACCCTCAGAAATGTTTTTTTTTGGCAAATTGCCGATGCCTTCCACGTCTTAATCTTGTAATGCATCTATAATAAGAAAATCGAAATATTGATTCCAGCATACGTTAGAAGCCGTTTAAAATGATCTTAGCTTATAACACCATCTTAATACTTTAGGATAGCATAATCTTTTTCACAACTACACCATCAGAAGCATAATGCCGAAATATTAAACGAACACCAAAATTTTTATCGATTTTTAGCCCACCTGTGCTTTAAAATCTGCTTATTTGTATTTGTAATAATGTTATGTGCATTAGTCATAGTTATGCTTAAAAAAAGGTTCATTCATATTCTGTTAAGGAAAGAGTAGCAAAAGTTTATTTAAAAAATCTAGCTCTTTCATGAGCTGTTGGTGGTCCTCAAGAGTTATAGGGGTGCGCGCTTCATGCTTTGAACATTTCTACGTTTGAATTAAGGAATGCAAATTGTGCTGTAGGCAATAATTCCTTGTCCTGATCCCTCCTGATGAGAAAAACTGCACTTCAATTGTGGTTAAACACCTGATGAGCAGGTTAATTGTGTTATCGTAGGGAACCCTGCGTTATTCAGAGCCATAGAAAGCAGATTCCTTAGCGGACGTGGGGTGAGGAGGATGAAGGCTGGAAAGGGGCTAGTAAAAGGAGGAAAGCAAAAGGTCTTTTCGTGATTCTTTTTTTGCAAGCCCGTTGCCCTCTTTTGCTCTTTAAATTGGGTTCCCACTTATCAATTTTTAATTATTCTCAATTTTTGATGAGTCAAAAGCATGAAGTATTAGGTGTACGAATAATAGTTTCAGCTTTCTCAGATTTATTGCTCTGTTTTGTGCGCTTGAATGTTGCATATTGAATTCACTGAAGCGTTTAACATCCATCGAGTATAATCGAAGCCTAGTGGTCCTTATCAAGGTTTAGGGTCGCGTGCAACATCGCGTGTTACCGATCGAGGAGGTGGAGGAGTTGCTGAAAGTGGTTGAAGCTGAAAGAGCTGAGGCTGAAGCCGAAGAAGCATCTAAGAAAGGATCGTCGAAATAGAATCCATTTCCTATATTCTTTTGCTTGGGCACTATCGGTGCTGTAATCAGTTTCTATGGAAGTATAGTTGTTTTCAGTTCGGAATATTAATTTGAGTGTTTTAAATTGTTGTGGTTCATTTTCTAACTATGCGAATATGTTGTTTGTTCCTTCTTTTGTTCTGTTCGTACCACCTTGGTGAAAGCGTCCTAATATAGTTGGTGTCAATGATTTCGCCTGTTATGGAAGGTAATGAAAGAAAGGATGATTGATACGGGCAGTATGACGTACCATGACATTGTACAGATAGAGAAGTTGATGACATCTGCCTTGACAGCACAGATTACCTGTGACTACGGAGGGTGGGTTCCGGAAACGCGTTGCAACGGATGAAAGGCACCTATCGCCCTAGAAAAAAATTTGAAATTTGATAGTTTTCGACTACAATAGATTGAAAACGTCTAGCTTGAACGTGAAATTTACGGATGCTTCATCGGTTCCCGATCCTGGCTTTGGTTGGGTCAAGTTCGAGTTTAGTCCACATATTGTTCTTCCCTGTCTAGGTAACTTACAGCAGAGAGTTCAAGAGTAACGGGTAAGATCAAGGTGATATGACGCTCAGGCCGAGAAATGACTGCTAATGCTTCTTGACATTATGCAGATAGTGAGCACTTAAAGTTGGGAAATGAATGTGGAAATGACTATAGTCCAAATACGATACGGTTTGTCAAATTACCTATGGTGGCACAAGAAAAATAGCAGTTAAAGACGTTCAAACGCAAATGGCCATCTCACCCGAATGTGAGGGTAGGGTAGGCAGTGAATACACTGAAATCACTACTCACCAACCGAGAAGAGACTGAAAACTAAAAATTCCTTCGTTCAGCCGGAACGGATTAAAAATGCACCGCTTACCTCACACAGCTGGAAGGAGATAGTGCAGCAAGATGCCTGAAAACTATCTACGAATTGCAGAATAAAAATAACTTCTTTTATCAATGAGATCACAGTTTTTATTTATTTTTCGCTGAAGGCGGGGTTTTCTCTCTGTAAGCAAAGCACTTATATTTGAATGACCTCCCGATACTATACCTATATTTAGTAACTTCCATCTAGACCCGAAATGCATCAACGCAAATTGTGAACGACTAAAAACATTGAAGTTTAAAGAATCCTAGTGGGGATATTGTTGCACAACGTTAATTTACAAAATTAGTTGTAGATGTGTTATATAGATATTACGTACATAGGTGGTAAGTCATAGGGACCCCAAAAAAGTGAAATTTGCAACATGCTTCCCGTGTTGGGGAAATAATACGTTTAATGCAAGAGTAACCGATATAAAGATTGTAAAGTAACGCCAAAACGAATTGTGTACACAAAGCGAGAACGACAACATGGACGTGTAGAGGGGAAAGCAAAATCATTGGGGCAAATCTGTGCTCGGGGGAAGTATGCTTTCCTACGGCGAAATACGACGTCGTTGGCATTGTCAGAGGGTGATCGGTGGATTGGTAATTGACGATCAATGTGCAGTTCGATGTTTATCGGTTATCATTAACCACTAAGAAAAGTTGTAATTCATTCTGCATTTTGCGTTCCTCTATTAATCTCGATGACTATATGTCTAAAATAATTTCGAGAATAAGAAACTGTGTCATAATTTTTATTGTCGACGAATAATACGTTCATCTATATGAAAATATTTTCACCTATTGCATGAATACAAAGAAATGAGCATTAAACTATTAATGAATAGAGTTGTGATGAGGGGGATAGATATATTCGAACTAGCACCATTAACCGGGAGATTTTTCTCATACGGTGAAGAGTTTTTAAATGAAGCTCGAGGTAAAATGCTTAGTGAAAACTTTTTGAAGCTTTCACCTTCATTTCATTTAGCACCTTCATCTTTACTGTTGATCGATACTATCGCTGAATTTTATGAGTGAGTGAAGGTGACCATTGCGAAAATAAATTTACCTCTATTCATTCAAACTGGAGAAATAAACTGGAACTGAAAAAAATAGAGCAATTTCATTCATATGCTATCATATTGTATTGATCGATAAGTTACCTCATCGATAATACTCGAAGAAGTTCTTCCAATCGTTTTTTTTACTTATTCGTTTCTCTTTTTTTGCGGCTTCAATTAACCCTCAGCGCTATGTGGTGACTTTGTTTATTAATCGTAGTGAGTGATATAGAGCTGCAATTATCTTTAATTAGGTTATGGGGATTTCGCATAACGCATATTTCGCAATCACTGCGTGCGTGGAACGCACCAACAACGGCTATGCAATGCCCACTGTTCATCCATTTCACTGAATTTCGAGTGGTTCGTTTGGTTGTTTGGTTTTGTTGTGCAAATATGTGACGTTATAATTTGTGGATGTGCTGTTTTAGTTACTTTTTTATATTTTTTTAAAAGTGCATCAT
>QEWY01003761.1:102282-207410 GCA_006503575.1 Baylisascaris schroederi
CATGTATGTATATATATACATATATATACATATATGTATAGACAAACAGGACATATGTAATACCAGCATTGCACATAAGCATGCTTTTAAAAACCCAAAAAGATAGTAAGAACAGATATTGGAGATCAGTTGAAAAGGTAATATATACGTGACGAGTAATATATATGTAAATGATTAGTGATAACTGATATGAGGCGCATATGGTCGACAGATCACTGTTCCAAACGTCTCTTAAACATGACAAATTACCAACCATTGCCACATCATATGGCAAACAGTTCCAGATGGGAAGAACACGATAAGCAAAAGAGTTGAGCACATCAGTTCGATAAGTTGATTTCCTTTCAATTCTCTATTCATGCAATAAAGTTCTTAATTCATATCGAAGTATACGCCTATAATTTGTCTCACTTCAAACGATTCATGATTTTCGATGTCCTCTCAATAGATGAGTGCAAACGTTTGTTACCAAACGGTTTTTCTCCATGTTTATGCATGTGGTTTAATCACTCATTGATACGAATGAGGATTAAACCTGAGATCTCATGTCCAGATGTACTTACTTATAGGATAGAATCACCGATCAACTTGGGTTCTAAGCTGATTTGTCAAACAAATTTGCATGTTTGCTTGAACTTCGTTGAGAAAATGCTGATCGATGTGCTCGATCAACGAATAAATTTGCATATTCAATTAAGCATTAGGCAGGCAGCCACTTGCAATTAAGCTGTCATTTTTGTTTGTCTGAATTATGGCCGTTTAAAAATGCCATCGAAGTTGCCATTCAAATCTTTTTCGCTCGCATAAAGAACTTTTTCTTTTCTTGAATTTCATTCAGTAATTCAAACGGTTCTTTGCGAATTTTTGTCCTTGCGAGGGTTAGTCAAGGTGGGGTGCTTTACAGAATGTGCATTTCAAATTGTCCATCTTCATATGAATAAGTGGTTTTGTTAAACCTGACAATAACTCAAATATTTTCCTATTGCAAGCCTTGAAGCTTCAATTTCATAATGTCGAAAATGTTATTGTCATTGCTGTTATCGGGCAACCTACTGGAATAAGTGTTCTTAAGAATAAAGTAATATTATTTCCTCATGCTTTTTAAGATACAAGTCTCTAGTAACCTACTAACTGAGAGAAGGGTGATGTCGAATCTTGTGGCGGGCATTGGCATTCCCGAAGGAAGTCAGAATCAAGGGACGCGTCCTCCACTTGCGTCATCGTGCACCGCTGCCAACAACTTGATTCCGATGGGTTTATTCTCGTTGCCGGTGCCGGACCATGTGCGACAGTTCGTTCTTTCCAACTATCCAGTCGACCAAAATTCCGCTATGTTCGTGTGTGTGGATGAGCCACAAAGGCAAGTTCAGTTTCGTTTGCTTCACTGGTGCCTTTGTTTTTTCTCTTCAAATTACAAGAATATTCGCTTTAGATAGTGGCCATGCATACAACGGGGTGGGGGTGGTAGTGGCCATTCACACAACGAGGTGGGGGTCTTCAATGCTTTTAGTGCTATAAGCGACGGGCATCACGCATAAAAAATGTCGCGCTTCGAAAGCACCTAAGAGGTTTGTGGGCAAGGAGTAGAAATCATAATAGTACAAGATATAGGTAACATGCTGCCGCTCTCTCCCGCAACTGGTCACGAGTAGGTCACGGATGAGTTGCGGCGATGTGATGCATCCCCAGGGTAAGTGCATTTATTCAGTTCTTCTGTCGTTTGCGAATAGCTGACAAAGGTGTTAATCATGTCAGATATGTCAAAATGGACTGATTGGTTTAAGAGACCCACAAATTAAGAATGAACACAATATTTTTTTTTTACAACAATGATTGCTGAGGCCACGCGTGCAGTGCTTTTTTGAAGAAAATGTTTGGAGAATTGTATTATTCGAAAATACTTTGTTTAATGATTACGTTAGTTCAAAAACTCGGATATTTAGATAGCTGTAGAAGAACTATAGACAAAGGGAGAAAAACCTCCTCAGGCAGTGTTGCTCACACAAATGTGAACTGTTCAAGTACTTCTGGTGTATCCAGAAGGGTCAAATTCCACTGTCTTCCTCACATAGAAATGTTAAGTTCTGAGTTTATTTACTGGTAAAAATAGGGAAACAATCAGTTTTTGAATGTGCTCATTCGACGACTTTCGAATAAGTTCATTTACGATGCCAGTCAATTTTGACACTATAACGTTTGCACCAACCGCAAGAAAGAAAATCACTTAAATGTGGCATCCGCATCCTTCACATTGGCACCCTTCTGATAACAGTTTATCATATAGGTCGAAGTAGTTGATTTCAATTTCATATCGCTTTTCTTGAATATGCCTTTTCAAATCCCCAAATAGAATAATCGTTAGGGGCAAGATCTGGATTATCAAGTAGGTGATGAAGCTGAATAAAAAGGCAGTCACAAATTGAGAAATCCAGGCTGGGAGTTGTTGTGCATTTTTCTTGATGTTGTAACGAAATCTTCAAAGCAAATTTATTTCCTACAGCTTACTACATTTTTTTCTTGGACATTCGAATAGCGGAACCCCTCTTCATCCCCATCACCTCCTTCCACTATTCCTGAAGCTAAACAGTCTAAAAACCGTTAGAACAAACGATCTGGTTGAGGATCTCGAATTCAATTTGATCCCTCTTGAAAAACCAGCTGTCCTCTTTTACCGCGGATTTCTTTTGATCCCGATTCCCAGCGAAGAGTAGTGGTTCTGTCACCTATTGCAGTCCCACAAAAAATCCATCATTTTCAAATGGGCATAATATATCTTAACAGTAGCTCTTGCTTTTGAAGTGACGAAGGGTTTCGCGGCACAGACCTTTCGATAACTCGAATTTGTTGAAGATTATCTCAAAGAATGGTATTGGTTGAACCTTCTTATGATGACTGTAAGTATCAATGAGAAATTTATCGGTCGTAATTCATCATTTCTTCCATATCAGCAGTTGGCTTGAGGCAATCCTTCGTTAACGAAACGCTGAGCTTGAGTTGATCGTCTGATCACCGAAAGATTACCGCCGAAATAGGCTTGAAGACGAGAGAGGAAATGACCGTAGAAGTGGCAAAATTGAAGAGCAATTTCATAGGCGTGGCAATGGTACACTTTAACGGTACAGCTCCTAAATTAATTAATTGATACAACTGCAGCAAACATACAATCGCAGAAATTTTCAAAGAGCTTTGTAGAAATAGGATTAAGAGAAACTTCTTAAGAAAGTAGCCATGAAGTTATCATGTTATTCATAATCGAACGTTTCTTCCTTTCTAGGTAAGAAGCATCTTCGTTTTTTATCACTTTGCAAAAATAATATTCTTCGTCATTTGATGTTACACGGGCATTGACAAACATTTTCTGATAGTTTGTTTCACATTTTACACTTTCATAAGATTTTGGGATATTCACTTGGTTATCTCGCCAGCTGCCTTATTATATTTTTGATTCTTGGCGCTGTTGTTAGCACCGTCGAGTGGTGTTGGTCTATCCAGTGCACAACTTCGTAGAATTTATGATCGCTGGAAGCATGTGCATTATATAGCTATAATGAAGCTGGGTGATTATTTGAATGGGGTGTGTTGATGTTGGCATAGTTTGCTGGACGTATTAATTTTTCTTTGTGCTGCAAGCGAGATTGTGATCGTATCTCATGCAGCCTGTGGCGGAAATCACAGATTTTCAAAGTCTTTTCATATTTTACCACATCGCGGAAATGGCTTCGGTGTATTAGTCAAGTTTCATTGCTCATGAGTTTTGCTTTCTTTTACAAATGAGAATAAATAAAGGGTTATCTCCATTCATTTCTTTTTTCACGTTTCACTTTTCAGCGCTCACGTCGAGCTGTTTTTAGTGATGAAAACGGGACTGTTTTGCACTTGATGTGCGACAAAAGTGCGGCTGATGATAGCTCCAATTGGTATTTTCTAAGCCATTTCACAAGTTTTTAATGTTTCGGTTTTGCTGAACGCATATTCTGTTCTAGCAACGCACAGTCGTGCCAAATATGTGTTGCTGAACGCAACGCATATTCGGTGTGGTTTACTTTGTAGGTTGATGATGAATTACTTGTGTGAAAGGTAATATGCCTATATTTTGCGTCTCCGCAGGTTGCTTGCTGAGAACAGTTAAATTTTTGAAGTTTTTCTCAGTTATATCATACTCTCGCGGCATCATTCCGAAGTAGCGACAAGACGGAAGGAGGCAGGAATCTAGCTAAGGCCTCGTTATCAACTCACTGTATGCCGACTAGATCGGTAGCAGTAGTGCTGGCTGAAGGTCGATGCAAAGCATTGCTTTAATATCCTGATTGATTTAGTGTCTTGATCTCGTGCTCGGAATTGATATAAGGCTGTTGTATCACCATGGCTGAGGGGCCCCTTTGGTGACATCCGCAGTGTGCACTTGACCGTGGTCTCGCGCAGTAAGTGCTAAAATGCACTGCATTAAAAAATCTTGTTTGCACTGATTGTCGAAATCTACAATGGTAGTGGGAAGACGTTGATAATTGATGATTCTTTTTTCTTTTGTGCATAAATTTTTCATACATTCTTTGTAGAAACTATTTGGCTTTCAGAATATATGTGCTACAGGACAATTCTCTGCAGTACGTCGATCTGTGTTGCGTTCGCCCGCCGTTTGGATCGTCGATCATTCCTTTGTCTGTAAGTTTTGCTTACAACTTCTCATTACAGGTTTTTTTTCATTTATACAGTAAGGGAAACAAAAAGAAAAATCCATGAGGCTTCCTTTGTTCAGAATCTTCTCTTTCACCTAGTTGTATCGTTGCATCAGTGATTATAGTGTGTATCGCTTCCACATCCCTCTTCCCCCTGAAAACTTACGATTGAGTGTGTTAGGATTAGCGTGCGTGCTATCGCAGAATTTTCAATCCAGATGATTGTATTTCTCAGTGCAAGGCGGTATGGGCTAGGAGATGCTGTCAAAAGATGTTTCGACTATATCGCTTCAATGTTGTAAACTGCTAATGCAGTTTGCAGTATTTCCAGACTCGCTCAGTTGAGTCGGCTGGTGCACATGGAGGAGTGTCACCTGTGTCCTCTGTGGAGTTCGTTGCAAACGCAGTGTTGCCTTCGAGTAGAAATTCGTTAATATCCCCACTCGAGTGGCAGGCTATGTCGGACATCGAACGCGGAATTGTACAGAGAGGTTGTTTGACGTTGATATTGCTCGCAGTAATAATTGCCTGCACTTTCAGCGAGAATGCGTTTGCCATAAAGGTCAACATCCAAATAAAAAATATCGTAGAAGGAATTCATTGGAAATTTTACGAATTTATGAATCATCTCGATGACTGCTGAATGCTTTATGTGATGGATAGGATTTGCTAGCTAAAAATGCGTTTATGAAATATTTGTGCTCATCTAACGAATCAGTGAAGGGACAAGGTGCTGGAGTACACTCACCTTCATATATATACCTTTGGGTTCATAAGTTATGCTCGATTGAAGTTTATATCCTCCCGCTGGTTACTCAATCCTCGCAGTGTGCACACAAACATCGGGTTAGCTCGTAAAATTAATAGTTTTTGAAAGTGCTCGCTCTAGCTCGGGCAAGATATGAAATGAAATGTCATCATCAATATTAGTTTCAGTCGATTCGATTGGAAGGTTTTGCGTTGTGGCTATTCAGTTCCTCTTTCTTTTCTACAGCGACTTTATCTAAACTCAGTACATAACGATTTTGCATGTTCTTATTCTAGTTTACTAGAATTTTGCATATGGGTGTAATTATTGGCACACAATTTAGAACGACGTAAGACGAACGCATATAAGACAGCTCTTTGCCGTGAATTCAGAAACACCGGCAGATGTGGGTATGGTGCAAATTGTCGATTCGCGCATGGCGAGGGTGAATTACGTCTCCCTCCACAGGTGATGATTGCGGTCGAATGATATGATGTTTACATTCATCACTGAGTCGTAAGCATAGCATAATCTTGCCAGAGTTTTTTAACAAGTCGATGTTTATGTGGTGCACCTGAATTTGAGTTCTTTAAAACAGTTGATTTAGCAAAGTTTTATGTTAAACCTTTTACGTCGTCCGGCCACGCAGCAACCAATATGGGCGTCTATCAAGGCCAATTATCTACAGCATTGCGTAGATTTCGAGAAATATTTGTTGTGCAAACGCATGAGCAGGTCATACTTCCAGTTATTATTAAATAGGTGCTAAGTGCTAGCAGAGGCGGAGGAAGGGGAGGGAGGGGGCTGCACATATTGCTTTTATGAGAAACGCATGTGAGCTTGGTTATATTACAACCTGGAAAAATGCTTTTCTGATATGTAAAGAATTGGAGTCTCGAAGGGATTCTAGCTTTCCTGTTCGTTGTATTATGTGCTGAATATTCAAACAACCATCGTCATCGTTCCGTCAGATTTCGGAATGTATAAACGAAGCGTATTGCAATTGGCGTGCAAAGTGGAGTGTTTAATGTGTGTGTATTTAAGGCACATCCGAAGTACAAAACTCAACTATGCAACAAGTTCGCTGTGCTGGGCCGTTGTCCATACGGATCTCGTTGTCAGTTCATACACAGACGACCTAGCGAGCTGATCTTCGGCATGGTAACAGTCTTCCCATACCGCACTTCAACTCGTCTTCGTTTTTACTTCACGTTACTTGGGAACTATGCAAATTGGCCCCAGTGTAGGTCGTAAGGTCGAAAAAGATAGCATTATGCATCTGCTTGTCTTTGCCAATTTGCAGTTGTCATCGTGGCTCTCGGCCGGCAAAAACGGGTAGAATTCGAGTGGGGTCGTTGAAAATTCCATCGTTTTTGCCCTTGTGCTAAAGTTTCATAAAGTGGTCATATCTGCTTTTATTTACGTTTGTTCAACCGCTATTTTCAACTCAAGAATGTATGAGCAGGAGTATTTCGTTATTTTTATGTAATTTGCATCGTAGCTTGGTGTTCCACATCAAATTCCATCTTGGTGTGCTACATTAATTGGCATTTAAAAGCAGTTCTAAATTTTTATGCACCTAAAAATCGCACGCATTTTGCATAGGGCAACTTTCTGCTTCACAACCGGTCGGCATTAAGTGAATGGGGAAAGTGTGCGAAAGCAATTGCCATTGTGGATGCTTTTCAGTTTTGTTCTTTTGACCACTTATTTGCAGAGTTCACCTGCAATTAATTAATGAATATGCACAGTGGTAGCTGCCATTTACTCTACATATCTTTCAGCAACAAGATAGTCGATCAAAGGCCACCACAGAGGTCGAAGGGGCGAGGACGGCTGCACGCGCGGTTGATGATGTGGCTGATCGTCGCCATAAAATAAGCGCATCATTGAGGTGACTTCTAAAGCAAAATGTTTGGTGGATATGAATTCTCTAATTCTTTACTCTTCACCGTTATTGCTGCCTATGGGCGCTGGGAACTTCAGGGAAATTAGCACATCTAAATAGGGACTAACCGCCTTCACTTCGAATGTATTTTGCAAAGCTAGTATGGTGTTATTCATCCATTATTTTTTGATGTGACTTGCGAAAAGAAAGCACAGAAGGACACAGTCTTCTGATATCTCGTTCGCGACATCCTTGAAGCATTGTATTTTGAGACCTTTAATTGAACACATGGCCTGAAGAGCTCGGTCTGAGAGGAAAGCTGAATTCTAAGGTAGGCATGCAAAAAGCGACTCCTGCAGAGGGTACAGGATTTGAAGAGAATTTCCACGAAAAAACATTTTCGAAAGGGGAACTATTTTTGGAGGCAAGACATTGATCTCGAGGTAGGACGAGCTTGCGCAAGTTCCCGCTCCAGGAAGGTGGAGTCTTTATTCGATGATCTATGGTGGCCCCACAGCAACTAAGTAGCCCGATCGCAGTGAAATAAAAAAGGTGTATTTGCACGTACATGACGTTTCTGTTGATGCTAATAGATTTACAATTGAAGGTTTTGCCGATATTTTAAGTGGATGAGACTTACATGGAAATTGTGTTCTTAGGTTAAGTAATAAGTAATACGATTCTTCAGCGGTGTAGTATCAAGCAATCAAGTGGCGCACGAGGGACCGTTTGAAGCGCACGGTGAAGGGCAGAAGGATGTTTATCTCGGCAAGCAAGTTGCCAGTTTTCGTTCAAAAAAGGTAACGTCTTCACTCAATCCCAGCAGTACTTCCCAAGGTCCCTGCATGATACGGCGTTTTATTAGCGTTTACACAATGCGAACAATTATGACGAGAATTTTAGTTCCATGTAGTTCGTATGCATCTTCCATCGCAGTATTTTTGCTCTACTTTTGGAAGTAGAGAGGATTAGCCAATGTATTGAGAGTGAGGGAAACAATGAGGAGCTTTTGAGCCGGGTGATGGAACTGTCATTAGGTAAAAGTGTGAGGAAGATGCGCTTTTAAATGTTTGAAGTAAAAGGCTATTTATTTGCATTTCCATTTTTCAAATGACTGCATGAAATAGTGGCATGTATTTTATATATAGGAGGAGGAAAATGGGCGATTACAGTCATCTGAAAAGAAAGGAGGAGAGAGAGCGGCGGCGATGACCAAATCGATCGATGTACAGGTGTCCTGTGAACCGTCGGCAGCACAACAGAGTCAATATCGGGACGATCAATCAGCAGTGAACATTCTTGGAAACATGCTTAACAACTGGTTCGTTCTCGTTCTCTTGTTTTATCTTCCGCCAGGATTGCGATCTTCACGCGTTGGAATTGAGTTGTCACACCGCAATTTATTCAGAGTTTCGCACATCGTACGCTTTCACGGTCCTCTCCCACCTTTCCTCCGTTCCAAAATCTCACTTCTTTCAGGGAAATTTCGTTTCTCATCCATTACTGATGTTGTCCCATGAGCGCTATTGTGCATAAAATCGAATCCACTTCTTGCTGGGGTTTGAATAGCTGTGCTAGTTGATATCGGAATAGGCGTGGGCATGCTTAAACTAATGGTGCACAACTTTGGAATCGCAGAATCCCGAAAAACGTTTTTCGGCTCCAAGTTGGTCTGACTTGACAACACTGTGAGTTTGTGCCGGTGCAGTGGAGTTAGGGAAGTTCAAGTTTAGAGCCAGAATGTGTAGTTTTGCTGTTGGATTATACGCGGATTGCTTTCAGGCTCTTGGATGATGTGGAAAGCGCGTTTTCTCAGTCTTGCTTCCCTCGAATAGACTCATCTTCGTCGTGAGCGGAGCTCTCTTATTATCCTTATTTAATCTTCATTATGGTCGTATCATATTAACATGACTTTGAGACCTTCGCTTTTCAAGGAGATTGCATCGAGACCAGTTCTTTGTGTGTTACTCATCAGCCGCCCTCAATAGCACCTCATGCTGTTTTGGTTCTTAACGCGATGCGATTTCTTAATGTTTACCTCAGTTGCATTCGTGGGGCAAGGATCTCATCTCCTTGAAAAGTGATTACTGCAGTCAATTTTTGACTGCCTTCATTCTTATAGCAGCGATAACTTCATACTTGACTAAGCGTTGCAACTATCGCATGATTTTACGTGTTGCCGTTGTTGTTGCATCATATACAGTTATGACTTCAGGTTTGTTCTCGAGCTCATTTATACTCGACAGAGAGCATTCGGCTGTCGAAATGAATGTCTTCCATTTGTTTTCCCTGCCGCATTTCCACTTGGGCAGTCTTATCAAATTATTATAAATTGGTGAGTGCTTTATTAAAATCAGCTGGAAGTGAATGCAACGCTTGGTAATTCCATCTACGTTTATTATTATATTATATTATTCAAGTGTGGGCTCGCACCATGCCCAGTAATCATATTATATTGTTGTATGATCTTTGCGATCCTTCGTTGTTATCTTTGTTGCAGCTATTGTTTTTTTTTTTTACTTTCTTTATATTTGCAGTTTGCATCACTTTTCGTTGGTGATATAAACAGTTGCTGCTGTTATGTACACAACTGTTGCTATCACTTTATATGATTCACATAAAAACGGCTACAAATGCTAATCGGAGGATGTTGGACACTTCGTTGTCGGTGTTTGTAATCCTCTTGCGTGTTGTTGATGATGCTTGCCCCCCTTCATGTAATTATACTGAAGTATCGCCATTTCCTTTCTATTGCAGGAAAGAGGCATTCGGTTCGTAAATTCATTAAGTTTGTATCTTTGTGTGGTGGCTGCTGTCGCGACTTTGTCCTTTGTCTGTCAGAGTGAGTGGGTTCTGTTGAGCTGGTGAAACGTTTTTTCTAATCCCAGCTTCACGTGGGACCACGAAACCGCAAGATTCCGGCCCAAAAACGTTTTTGATGGGGGAGGGAGTTTCAAGAACAGCCAGTCAATTCCATTAAAGAGCATCGCATCTGGCCATTTGCCGTTGATTTCCTTCTAGTTGCCCGTGGTCGGAATATTTTGGAAGCCATGCCGCATGCCGGAATGTGAGTTCAAATATTTTTGTTGAATTTTACTATTGAACAAAAAAGTTGCTACAAAGTTTCCACAGTAATTTATATATACTGCATCCCTAATAAAAGTTTTAAATTACCTAAGTCCCACCTTCACAACCAACTCCCGAAGTCGTCCACTATCACCGTGACATCTGCATGATACAACCATTCCCTTCGACGACAGAAAGTAGTGACCAGAGGTGCGCGAGATATAACCACGCACAAGACGTGTTGCAAAAAACGAAATCAAGCAAATAAATGGTCATGTGTCTGCGTGTTTCAGATATCTTATTCATCACCTTCAAGTTAACCGTGAGACTTCTTCAGCTTTGTTCACCCGAACTGTCGACATCTCTTCAGCTTAGGCAAGCGCTATACGGGTTTCGTGACGTACTTCTGAATCACCATGTATTAGCCGTCGAACAATAGGTGGTCAAGGCAACCAAGGAAAGGGCTTTGCGCCATCGCCCATCCGCCATTTCCGTGTTGAATCCACGAGCGGACGAGAACCTCTCAACGGGTCATGTATAAGATGTCATCAGGATTGGTGATCAAATGAGCACAAGTAATGGACATATTCGCTAATCAAACTAAGTTATTTAAATAAGTCATTAAAATTGGGTTTGGTTTCATAACAAATAAGAATAACACAACTGCAATGAAGCATGACGCACTCACTGCGAACAACGAACCAGGCTGCGATCATCCCCATAATAGAGGAGCACCCAGCACCAGGTAATGAGTTCTAGATCTTACTAATGGTGTAATGGTGCGCCACACGAACCCTGCAACACCTCATGTAAGCGCGGCCATTTGTCTCAGAATACGGGTTACGCTGCTTTGCAAAATTTCCATCCAGTGGTAACACTTTTTTGATGGTGTGCTTAGCTTTTCTGTGGCTAAAGAAATGCCACTTTTCGATCTTTTTTCCAGCCAATAAACCAGTGAAACCACTTCCTTTGCTAGCATTTATCCAAGGTAATGCATACTTGCATAATTTGAAATAAGTTGTCGAAAAAGTCTGCATATTTTTGGGTTTCGATAGTGCGCTATTGCACGATTGGAAGAACCACGAACTCGATGCATGTTATGGTGGTGCTGCGTACCGTTACACTTGTAAAAATGAACGGTGAAATCAAACAGCATCGGTCATATCGTTATAAACTCTTTTTTCAAACGATCGAAAAAATAACGGGCCTATCATGCAAATTCAAAACTCGTGAGGTATTCCTTACATTCCTTCTGCACATAATGGTTTCTTATTGTTGCTGAGAACATGAATTGTTGTGTAAGATTAGTACCATATGTTTGGGTGTTAGGTGGTGTCTTATTTTCCGTACCTCTGATGGCGTTATATTCTACGCGTTCTTCCCATAAGTATATTTCAATAACGGGATTGTTTCAGGCCTTTTTCTGTTGTATTTCTGTCACAAGTCTGTGAAAGTTTCCGTCGTTGTTTGCGGTAACGTGAGGCACCCGAAGTTTACTGTAAGCAGTGCGAATTGGATCGCAATCAGCCAATGCCGAGGTCCGAAGGTAATATAATTGTTTTCTCTATTGTTACGTATAGAGCTTTGAAGAGTCGCTGAGGATTTCATTTTGTAGAGGGTGGGAGGTACAGAAACGTGATCCATGTTTATAAAGAGTCGGGTGCCGGCATTTTTTACTCTCACGTCATTCATGTGGAAGTCTCGTTGATGCACTCTGTTTTCCTCTCTCCGGATCGAACCTTTGTTTCTCGATGGCTTTGCGTTTGCTGATTGATGTATAATGTAACGTTAATATGTTCAGTTAATTGTGCACAACTGGCAAAGAGTTGGGTGGAAATGAGGGCGTTCAGTGACGGTTCTTTGCCACGTTGCCCGTCACCTCTTGCAAAGAATGCTGATAGAAAAATGTATGCGTGCTGGCGGCGAAGGCTTTGCTCACCTTGCGGATTCAGTGCCCCTCTTCTCTCTCTTGGTAGGTATGTTCTTTGCGAGACCTGTCTCGATTTAGCAATGCTCAGTATGTAAAGATGAGAAGAACAAAATTTTTTACGGTCGTTTTCTCATTTGTAGATAGACAGCATTCCTCTCTCCTTCCCTATTCTACGTACGCTTGTAATAAACTTGCTTCCTCTTATTCATCGGATTCTCCTTCCCTTGCTAGAAAGCTCAACTTATTGTCTTCCTTTCCCTTCCCCCCAACCCCCCCCCCCCCTCTTGGCAACAAACGGAAATGCACAATCTTCACTGAGTTTGGAAAATCAACAACGCTTCACATCCTTTGTAAAATGTCGGTATTCACCACTATATGGGTAAGAAGTATTTTTAAGGGAACCGTCCTTCGAAAAGAATCGTTTCATATTATCATTTCCTTCGAACTCCGTGTTTTTTCTTGAAGGTTGGAGCGGCGAGAAAACTTTATTCTTTTCTTAACCCCTTACAAAGTACGGAAATATCGGTATATTTGCTTGCTTACAACTTTTCCCTACCAGCCTTCGTTTTTCAGCCAATCTTAATATAAAATGCATAGCGTTAAGCTTGCTATTAATATGTTATTAGCAGTTAATTAGTTCCTATATATTTGAGGTTTTTTATTATTAACGTTTATCTGTGGCAAAATACGGCTGCACCTATTCTTGGTGATCTGCGTTGAAATCATTTTGGCTCTCATATTCGTTGAGATGCATCAAGCAGATTTGGGTCTCGGAAAACATTGTCAACATGGATAATTGCAGACGAGCACTTGCGCTAGTTTGTAATCCTGCAACGGAAACGCAGTGTTTCCATAGTTCTGTGCAAACATGGAAACAGGTGTGCCGAATGTATCTGCCGTTTCAAGCATGTTTCTCTTAGCAGGGTGGGGCATTACAAGCTTGCAGCGATGCCTCGATAATCGGTTATATCTATTTCCGGTTTTTCTTGATTTTCGCGAAAACATACGAGTCTCAGACAAGTCTTTCCGGAATATAATCAAATGCCCGTTTCAAATGAAAAGTCTGTCGCCGATTTCGGTGACGAATAGAAATATTTCTTTGACCACCGTGATTCGTTCCTTTCTTTCACATTTCCATTAAAGCGCAAATGATCGTTCAATTTCGTCGCTCTTTCTACAAATCATAAAGAGAAAGAGAAAAGACCTTTTTTTAATTAAAAGTTATGATTTTCCAAAATCTTGCATTCTAGCTAATGAATTACAATCAAGAATATTTCAGGCTTCATATTTTCTCCTTTATTTTTAGTCTTTATAGATAAACTTTTTTTAAAGGCATTCACAAGAGTCTTATGAGCCTGCCTAGTTGATGTTTTGTGATTTTCAAAGTTCACTTAGAAAAAATAAACTTGAATAAAAATATGAAACTGCATGCGCAAACAAATTCAGAATGGGAATTTCGCAGTAGTTTTCTTAGATATCACTACTACCCACGATGCTCACCGAAATGTCATGACTAGTCTTCTTCAAATAACCTGGGAATAATTGGTCAACTTGTAAACGTTGATGAATCCTCACCTAGCTAAAGAGGCTTTGATCTATTCTTAGCTGCCGATTCATGGCTTGAAACAGATTTATTAACAGAACTAACGGTGTTTAGATTACCTGGAAGTATGCTCGAAAACTTGGGCGTAACGACAAATTTGGTGTTCTTGTAAAAACATGGAGACAAAATTTGTTCACTTAGATCACCAAACTTCATTGGATGGTTTTCGAGATAGAGATGTGCTGCACGATGTTTCTATAAAACCAGTTAGACTTCCTTGGAAGCATTTTTTATTCTTGTGCCAGATCAGTTTCAGAGTTGCTGAAGTTTCTACCTGACTTCCTATCCAGGATTTCCGAACCTGAAGATGTTGAATGTGATATACTTTTGCCCTGCTATGGAGGTTGGCGTCATCGCTTGGTCTGGATCAGGAGATTCCGAATTGTGGATGTCCCTTGCAGTGGTGGAGGGGCGAAACATTTAGAGCATGCGATCGCATTTGGTGATTTCATGTATTGCCGTCAGCATCTGTTCGTGGATTTTTTTTCGCGGAAAATTTCAGGCGTTGAGCGAATTTACATATTTCGGCCATTTTTGTGATGTATCTGAAGTTGGCATAGTCGATTTGTGGTTCCTGTTTTGGTTCAATGATGAAAAACCATTGCAAGTTGATGCAAAGATGAAGTTGAGAAACTTTAAACTATGTTGTTTTGTCTCCTCGACAAAGCGTGCACAACGCCCACAGAACAATCTCTGTTGGAATTGCAGTAAAAAACATCATCGTTGAGTGTTCGCATCTTTCGAGTTCATATGATTCAAACAACTTACAGTGCCTCATACTACAATCTACTAATCTTCAAATTTTAACCAACTTCATGCATCCTGTTTTTGAGTGCAGAAAGTATGAGCGTGTATATTTCTATATGGATGTTGTTTTCGGCCGTATGCTTTCTGTCGTCAAAAAATAGAGCCATAAAAGTTATCGACTGAAATATTAGTGCTCACTTCAGTCAAAACCCCGTAGAAGTAAGAAGTTCAAGCGAGACGTTGTAAAATGTTTTCTACTCAAGAATCGTTGGAAATAATTGCCAAGCAAAGTGACTGTGTGGATGTGAACGTTGAAAGCACGTTTTAATGCAGTGGAAGTTGAAGGCTTTGTGGAGAGTTCGTGCATTTTGGAAGAGCGGTTTTCGAAGTGGCTACATTATGGGCTGAAGAAATAACGCGGAAATATAGATCCTTTGCGTGCTGCATTTTGCATCTTATTAAATTCGGCTGTTTGAATGGTGTTTAGTTGGCTTGTTGCTCTCAGTTCTGTTTCTGCAGCAGAATTGATGCGCCTCATGCCATCTACTCTGTAGACGAAGTGATAATCTGTTGCAGTGGAAGTTGACAGTGAAATTGAGCCGCAAATATTCTATTGCGTGATGCATCTTCGGTTTATTTATCACACAAACTTTCTTCTTGAGAGAAGAAGTGAAATATGAAACGTTTAAATAAGATAGAGGATTAAAATCTCGTGGCACATTCTAAGTTCGGAAGTCACTTGTTTATACGCCTTTTTACAAGTTTGGCGGAGTTCCACTATAAAGTGGGAAGAATCGATGAGGCAACTTCATCTATGATGTATTCCATTTAGCTGCCATTGTTCACGTGTTAAACACTTAAGGCGATATAAGCAGAAAAAAAAATTGTGTTCTATGTAATCGTGTGTGGGTTGAAGGTGGTTAGGTCTGCGAGAGGAGAAGATTGGTTTCTGTCCAGGGGCGAGTCTCTTCGGCATCTCTCCCTGATGCTTGAGTTTGAGTTGGAGCGAGTTTATGCGAAATGTGAAATTCTTCTTTTTCAAAATATATGTAGAAGCATTACTTCATTTCTCCTAGCATTTTTTCTTCTTTTTTTTAGAAAATTAGGGAACTTTTTCGTCGTGTATTATCCACTGAACCGTCCGTGCAAATGGTTCATTAGTCACAGATTAGATGTCCCTTGATAACTGTAATCGTATATTTAGTCATCTATGACGGAGCTTTCTTAGCCATCATTTTTAATGAAGTGTTTAAATGACCGCTGTCCTTTAACTCTTCACAAATTCCGCTTCAATTTTACTGCACATTTGCGTTTCTTATCGGTTTTTGTTTGTCGCACGCGATGTATTCTGACCTTCCCTCTGGTTACAAATATGTTAATCCTGAAAATGAATCGAAATGGGTGAGATAGATTCGTGAAGAGTACGGCGTTAACAAGCAGCCTGCATGGGGTGTGTTGATCTGTTTTTTATGCATGATGAAGAATGCTTATTTTTTTTTAAACTGGTACCGTTCAACCGTTCGAATAGTTCGATTTTCACATCTGAATTTAACGCACTAAACGAAATGATGTGAAGGTTGGCAGTTTTCAGCTGAAATATATAAATTTTCGATATGGCTGACGTGTTTCATTGATTGGAATTTAGAGAAAAAGGAAATCTGTTTTTTTTTCCTTTCAAATCGATACATAGAGATCGAATGTTTTCGATCAGTCGAACAACGAATATTTCCTTTCTTAGTGAATGTACAAGTTCATTAAGTTTCTTCTCCCTCATTAAAATAAAGTTAATTGAGAGCAAAATGTTTCGACAAGGGAATGAGCAAGACTGATGCGAAAAGCAGCACAGGAAGGCGATGTGTTTCACTTTCGAACAACGTGCTCTGCATTTCCACTCGTTTTTCATCGTCTCGGATCATATACTCAACTCTGCGTTCAGATCACAATTATGCCCTATAGGAGTATCTGCAACATTTGTCACAAATTTAGCTCACAAACCAAAAAGATTGTTCGCCAAAGGTGTGAACTATCAAAATTGGATGTTCTAATGTTTGAACAATGCCGTCATTATTCTAATTTGGTCTACTTCAACTGATGAAGTACGATCTACAATTGATAACTATCGAGAGCAGTAGAGCGATGGTTTAACGCTTGAGTTCTTTCGCTTCATTTATTTACATCCTTCTGAGCTTCCCTCTGTGTCATTTGATATCCATATATCGGTGCGGATTCGGAATCCTATAAGACATCCAACGTTTCGAATAGGCAATCAACCAACCATCATACTAATGCATCGAGTTGTTCTCACAAAATGCTCTAAACTCGAAATGATTAGTTGAACGCACGCCGTTTTGTTGTTTCTCCAGACGGAACTCTACGTTGCCATTCGTGTATCCATCCACTTGCATCAATGCCCACTTCCTGTGTGTCTTCGTAGTCGCCGTTGTTGCCGTTGCATTCTGAAGTGGCTACCTCACCTGTAAACTGCAGTGTTATCGTCTCCTCCGAATGGAAATCACCATTCTAAGGAAATGGTGAATGGATTCACTTAAAGCATGTGAGCACTCGTTAACGTTGATTGAATTTTACTGAGTGCCCATTAGAGTATATTCACTGATAGAACACTCGCAGAAGGATGTATTTCTGATACTTGATACTTCTTTTATCGATGATTTTTGAGAATCTACGAGACACCGAATTCATGTTGGCCTTATCTGTCGTTAAACGTTAAGTTGCATGCATTCAAAGGTAATTGCTCATGAACATATGGAATATAGTGAGGTAGAATATGAAGGGTGCAAACACAACTAACTTTGAAGATGAGAAATTATGAAAGCAGTATGAACGGAAATCATAGAGAGACCCAAGCTTCTTTCTTTGTCGCTATGAGGTTTTAATTCCCAAAGTGCTCGCCTAGCTCAGAGGTATGTTTGTCATCACCCTCATTTCCATACCCAACTTAGCAGCCACAAAAATTTGTGGTTTTTTGCATATTCACACTACTCTACATCTTATCCACCACACAATATATAACATTATTTAAGTCCCATATTTTTTATCACCTGTGCACATGCTGTAAAATATCTAACATACCTACATACATGACCATCGCTAATTCCGTCAAATACCGTCGTACTTGACAGTAATGTTATTAATCGTTACGCTTTACTCCCAAAGTGTTTAGTGCCTCACAATACGCATCCATCCCATGACCACGTGAAACTTCGTCTTAAGAAGCCTGTCTAGTGGTGTCCAATTTTGGCAACATGCTAGCATGTCGATGGACCGAGGTCAATACAGCGCGAAATCCCGCAATGCTTCAAACTTTGAAACGTTGAATTGTTGATGGTCGCAACTGCATCGGCATTCGTGGCGTTCGCTCGTGGCGGAAGGCGGTTGCGTGAAGTTCTTTAATCGTGCTGTGTGGCTGGTTTTTCTGAATGGAAAGGGAAGTTGCAGTTTTTTCCGAAAGGGAACTCTCTTCATCGAGGAAAATGAGGAGAGTACAGCGCTGAAATTCTACTGGTGGAGTCGTTTACGTGTGGATACCAAAAATTTCGTCGATTTGAGAGTGATAAAAATGTGGTGGTTGATGTGAACTGACGTAGAGTGAGGCCAAATTTCAGTTTGGGGAGTCAATTTTCGACTTCAGCATCTTTGAGTGCTCATCTTTGCCTATTCTTGTTTCGTTCAGACTGTCCATAGTCATTGTTGGGGGATTTGATGAGCGGGGGAGGGGGGTGAGGAGGCAGTTTCCTGTTTAGATAATTTTGCCAAACAAAAAACTCCTTTTTAATTTTCCTCGCACCTAACTACCCTGAGGTGCTTGTTCCACCTCACCCCGTATTCTCATCTGTATGAATCGATTTGTACCATTTTGTTTATAACATTTCCTAGTCAATTTGTATCTTTTGCAGTTCTCTTCTCATGGCATCATTCCAGGATACTGTAGGAAGCTTTGGGTCACTGTAAGATCAGGTTTTAACGCAGATGTAAGCAAACCAGTCTTATGTCACGCCCTGGAACGAGTCCATTAAAATTCCCTTAGCCTTCATGTGTGATATCCGTATGCACGGCGACTTATGTGGTTTAAGAGGGCGGATGCTAACAAAAGGGTCGGAAGTGCTGTTTTCATTGTTGAAAATGCCAGCCTTTCTTAACTTCGAGCATTTTCGTCTCTTCCATCTTGCATTTAAGCGATAAGTTTGAATTTGCGCTGCCACGCTCAACTTATATTCATATCTTTGATGATGTATTGTTGCAGGATCGTCGGGTTCTTCGGGTCGGGCAGATGCCGCCTATCCCGAGTTTGGCACCTGCTTTAAATGGCATAAAAGAGGGGTATGTGTCATTTTAAATACAAATTTAAATATGTATTAGGCATTTAAGCACGAGCGTACGGCAACGAAAGATCAGATTTGAATACCTTTTTCTTATGGGGTGATTCGGTAGTTACGGGAAAGGTGAGAGTTAGGAGCATGTACGCATAAAAGGTACCAGGTATTTAAAGGATTCCATTGTGTCGGTAGATGCTTTAATGAACCATCACCGGTGCTTGTTTTCATAGTTTTGGCATCCTGATTTTCAGGCTTCATAGTTTTGGCCGAGGGTAAAGTAACTAAGGAATAAAACTTTGCAAGCTGGTTAGCCGCCTCCCTTACTTCGCAGAGGTGAATCTGCGTAGTTCTCTGTATCCGACACATTCCTGTAGACGTAGAAGGCTTGTTAATAACCACTACATGTTTATATTTACACCACAGTGCCCCAGCTGTGCTTGCGATGTCAAAAATTTCGCAGGGATTTAAGAGGACGGGAATGTTTGAGAGGTTATTTTCCTCACTAGTTTTGACGTGTTATGGCGACGGTACATATGCGTTTTATAGTTTACATATATATGCGTGTATAGTTTACTCACTGAATATAGTATATATAATTTGCTTTCACATAAAGATATTTATACATATATGTGAATATCATATATGGTGGTATGACCACATCCGCGTTGAGCGTCAAACATGGTTTGATGTGGCGTGTGGCAGTTTTGGATATCACTGTTTTAATATAAAGGTGGGTAAAAAGATACAGGTTGCAGCTGCAGCTTGAACCCTAACCTATCGCCGTTGGGCGAGGGTATTTGTTCGTTATACTACTGTCCCACGAAAAGCGTTAGATCTAAGCAACCTTTCTGAATTGGGGGAGGGGGGTAGGGCATTGGCTTACGTTTGCTGACGTGAACGCATTCCAACAAAGAAATCGAGAAATAAGGGAATAGAAGAAAAGGTATAAATTTTTTCGAGAAAAGCGAAAGGTGATAGGCAATCGTGGTGTATTTGTTGCAGCACATTTGTTTATAAAACGATAAGGGATCGATGGCCCACAATATTGACAAAGGTGATCGATCAGGTACATCGCTATCGTCACACTCATATCGCTGTTCATCCAAAGGTTTGCATTGCATATAGTTTTGCTCATTTGCTTTGTCAGAAAAGCAATGATTGCTGTGAAACTGTTTCCTTCATCGATCACTCCTCAGTGATCGATGCAATTATGGGACATAGCTATATATTCACGACCAACATTGCATTAGCTTAGTTTTTATACTGTGGAAGTAATAAGTGATATTTTCAACGGGAGTTCTTTCATTGCCGATCTATGAAGTATCACCGAAATGGTACATTTATCAACTTTTTGCTGTACCGCTACGACGTCTTCTTAAGTGACTTTTTATTTAATTAAAGATTGACGTGTTATAGGATGCATGATGTTGCTTAATTTAAATGGTGCTATCAACTGAGATTGTTGCAGGATGGCGATCATGATATCAAAGCAGTAATAGGGGAGTTAGCAGAAATGCGTTATCATATGGCCACCGATAAGCCGTTGCGAAATTTCGACGATGATCTCGATGATGTTTCAATATGGAACGAACAGTTGGAATTTCTACGCAAAACGGTTAGCTTTTGTTACTCTTCACGAAATATTACTTATGCTTGATTGAATGTTGTTGTTGTTGAGGTGTACATCGTTCATTTGCACCAATTTTCACATTGGTAAGGAACATATGAACGCTTCGATATGCAAGAAAATTTGCATATTTAAGGATAGCATGATTATTGTTCAGCACCGGTTAGGCCGCAAAAAAAGTGATCACTGACGATTGAGTCATCGGACTGCTTAAGACATAGGCACATTATTCATACTGCGTTGTTTATTTGTAGTTCATACATCTGAATAGTCTAACGAGCGGAAATGCAAAGGTGTTTGCCAATTCTTGACCTCCTCCACTGCTTTTTAAAGTAGAACGTTATGACCGTAAACAAAAAAGTCATTTCCATGTGTGGAAACGAAAATCCGACCCGTATAAAATGCGTTCCATTTTCTAGCCGTTGCTCTGTATGTTTCTTTTAAAGTAGATATATCAACGTGAAATATAGTATATTAGATAGAGTAGTACCTTATATTGGGAATCGTTTCGATGAAATTACACAACTTTTGCTTTTGTGGTCACAGCGCCGTTATAATGCACTTTTTACAACGTAACTTTGCAAAGATATATAGCAGTGGAATTTATGCAATCGTGAGAAGTGGCAGCAGAAACCAAAAAACTCGATCACAAAGCGTTTTAGCATTAATTATATTGGTTGTGTTATTTGCCTCACTTTTATTCGATCGTTGTGCATGCTTGATTTGGATTAATGGTGAAGCGTGGTACGTCTTGCTGAGGTTTAGCATCGCGTAAGCAAGCAAGTCAAAACTCTTTTCAAATAATATCCCTACGTAACTTGTAAATATAGAAATTCGTTTCTATAAGTTATTGGAAAATATGATGAAAAAAGTTGAGGTGATGCGAAAGAAATACTGAAGAGCTCTGGGAACAGCGATAAATTTCTCCGAAAAAGAAAGGAATGAAAGTTGCTTTATGATTACGATGGTCCGAAAAGAGGCTGCTAGGTTCTCAATTCTTAATCCTTCCAAGAAGCAACCGAGCCGTTCATCTGCGTCAGTATGACTTCAATCTTTAGTACATTTTCTATGTATTGGAATCTTCGAGGTATATTTTCAGAATTAAATATTACTCGCTGTTTATTGTTTCTAATTGCAGTCTAAAAGCAATAATAGATTAAGAGTTAAGGGAAGCAGCATTTTGTTAGGAAATTCGTTCGCATTTTCTTTAGGATTGTTTCCTGTAAAATGGTGAGTTTGAAATTTGATGTCCTACTAGGGAGTTGTAATTTGCTAATATCGTTCAAAGTATCTAACGATTGTCTCATAACACTTTATTCTAGAAAACAGAGGCGGAGGTGAGTTGGTATCGCACAGATTGGCTCTTTGTCGAGTGCTATCTCTATCGGCGTATTGTTGGTGCGTTGAGGAAAACTAAAACTCTGAAACAATTCGATCCGTTTGCTGCACAGAAACACAACGCATATGTAGATGGGTGAGTTCTTTTTTTACTCACTTCTTGATGTGTAAACTTTAATAACGTCTTACTCTCGGTTTGCTAAATCCCCCAATTTTTGAAGGAAGGAAAAGGTTTTTCTCTTTGCAATGATTTTCCACTGCTTAATAGGATCATATGGCGCTTGTGGTGTATGGAAAGAGATCATTGTTTGGAATATAGTGATGAAAGTGGGGTGGTTAGGAGAGAAAGAAAGGCCTATTGGATTAAAGGTTTTTTTACAGAAAATGTTGGGTGGTTCATCTGGAGGCGGGAAGGTTGCATCGGAGGACGAATGTTATTAGAGGTTGTAGAAGTTTCTTGTGACCAATATCTATCTTTTACTATGTAACCTAAAATGTAACCTCACTTCAACATAGATTAGTGCTTGTTGGAATAGTGTTATACGACGCGATTAACACGATTTTACACTATTCAGTTTAGACTCTTTTGAGTATTGGTAATATGGGAATAATAATTTCGACACCTCTATGCACTTTGTTTTAAGCATCCAAATTTACTCAGTGTTCGATGAAGCATTTTCTTTATTTTGATGATTTTGTTATTGACGAAACCTCTTGAAATTTGAGCAGTTACAAGTTTTTATAAAATAAACTGAAAGACTACTCTTTGATCCCTTTAATCTGGTGGATTTGAACAAGCAGAAAAAATCCTAGAAAGGAATAGGTGTGTGGACAACTTCGAGATTGGAAATGGGACTTCGTTCTGGTATGAACATTTTGATGGCCCGTATCTCAGACTGTGCATAATGGCCTTCGATAGAAACAACGACTGCCTTTTGTCTTATATTTTAAAACTTCGTAATAACTGAGCGCTTCCCGGTGTGTTTCAGTTCTCTTTTACGTGAAGTGACGTCCCAATGAATTTTTTATTGATTGGCCTTTCAGTCACCTGTAATAAAAATAGAATCGAAAATCTGAATATTTGTGAGCAAGGAGAGCCTGTGCGGTAACGCATCGAAGTTCTTCTTTTAGGCTTCCCGCAATGGAACAAATTGCGAACTATTTGATGGATGTTGAAGAGCGCCAAATATGCAGTGAAACCGATGACGGTGTTATTTCTCGACTTCTTCAGGTTGTCTTTCACAGCGTTATGAAACTCGAAGAATCAATTTTTTAAATGAGCACTTATCTCACTTTGTCTGACTATTTTCTCACTTTAAAGCATTAATACTGAGTAAGATAGATTAAAGAAACTCAACATTTACAAGGTCGGCAATGAAAGCCGCACATTAGCACAAAGTGTAAACAATATGTGAAAATTATCGTTGAGTAATGCTCAACAATTTAAAACCGCAAATACTTCAAACTTTGCATATGCATGTTTCCTCTCTGTTGAAAGAGAATGGCATGCAAAGTCTAAAAAGAGGAGAAGAAAACGTATACTAAATCGAATAAAAATCCGGCACATTCTTTTTTGTTTTTAAGAACTAAATACAAAATTCAGCATCGCATTTTCAAAAAATGCTCCAAACGTAAGTGGTTGGAGGGGTCGTCAAGATCCAGCGCTTTATTTAATAATGAAGAGTTGCAGTAATGCTCTTATTCTGGATTCAGAAAAGTTAGCACCTAAGACAAGAGTAAAATTACATTTAGGTACCAGTATAGTGGAGAAATGATACGAAGCGCTTATACTTCGATCCAAAAATTGATAAAATATCGTGCTTATGCTACCCCTTCAGTAATCGGACTGTGCTATACCTATACTACTGGTTGCCTCAGATCTAGCATACTTATTTGGTGTAGGTGCAAGTACACTCGAGAAGCACAATAATTTTCGGTAAGTGGCATCACTGTTTGGCACCACCCGGCGTGTCCAATTTTCCTTACCCTTGAGGCGGTTCAAAGACCCAACGCTATCGCTGGAAGATCTGTGAGTTCAATTCCGATAAGAACCCAGCGTCAGAAAGTTGCGGTCATCTGTTTTGTTTAGCTAATTAAAGTGGAATTGTTTTTTGCTTATCGAATTTGATTTCAGATTTGTCTGTGGGGTAATAAATGTGATCTATCGTTGTCTTGTGGTGAGAACGCTGCAGTATCATCCTCGCCTATCGATCAAATCGATCAGCTTGCGGACAAAGTTCTTATCAATCAGATTGATGCTGCGAAGACCATTTTGAGGTTTGATCTTCCGACGCCATTCAGAGTTTCATTCAGAAGTAAATACGATTCCCCTTGAACGTATTTATTCAATCCTCACTCAGATTTCATCTTGATCTCTTGTCGTGTTTTAATAACTTTCCAACCCATATGTTATCTCACAAGTAAGGGAAAGAGAAGGTCGTATAGAATAGGGGGTGGCCCAAATTCGATCAATCCCATGCGTTATTTACACCAATTCCTGAGTTGCTAGTTGCATTTGCACTTGTGTTGATGAGTCTTTAATGGTGCTGCTTATTGATCCAGATGAGCAATTAGCGTACAATGTGTCGTAGTGAAATGCCCTTCTCTCATTTTGCATGGAAATTGTCTGCACGAAGGCATATTGTTGCCTGTCGAGGCAACTCTGCATCGTTTTGGAGCTGATTGTTGTGTACAACACCTTTTTTGATCGCAGCATGTGCCATAAATCCATTATTATGTGCCTGCTCCGATCGCTAATTGAAGTCCATCTCTAGTTGAGTGCTATAAAAATAGGACCCTCTTCCATTCTCTTTTGTACTGATCATAGCCAAGAGCTTTCCTAAATTGCGTTTAAGCACCGGCGAAATGTGCTCACTGATGTGAGTCTTCAACACGATTGGGACTGCTGCTGTAAACGCATCTAGGTGATGCTTTTAATGAACGGCTAAGCAAAGAGTAGAATCAGAAAGTTGGGAAGATATTTGTTGTACTGAAAAATAGAAACTATCAAACACGGCAGAAAGTGGAGAGCTCTGATTCAGTGAAAAATGCTATCTGTTTTACTCGGAAGCTGGCACATTCCATCCAAAATTTTTGGTAGGGGTGGCGTGTCAAGTTGGTTTGAATAGTGATGGTTCTGGCCTACGTGAAAGTATGAACTGCACTCGTAAGCCCCGTACGCTGTTTATATAAAAGGGAAATTCGAGTGGTAAGTGCAGCACATAATAAGGCGGTCCCGGACTACCGATGTTTTTTCAAGGATGTAATGCGGTACGGCATAATGGCGTTTAGGTCAGTGCGTTATTTGTACTACGCACTTCACAGCGATCGCTGAGCATCTACTTGAAGGGAGGAAGGGGTTGGCCCAAGCATCGCTATTTTCAGGAGGTGATCTGCAGTGAGATGATTGACATAAGCCGGGAAAAATGAAAAATTCAGAGGTTTAGAAGGCAAGTAATCTTGAAGCCCAAAATGTTGGACTCCATTTCCAGTCCGACTGGAGTATCATCAAAAGCCATCATTTATGCAGCAGTAGAATAATACGTTTCAAAATAATGTTTGCAACAGTCTATTGGATTCCAGGAGTTGACACACTGCAAAATTTTCCGACAATGAGAGGGGATGCGCCGATATGTGATCCATACCGTGAAACTCATATGCGAATTGCTGCATATGGCCGTTGCTGGTCTAGTTGTTGTGGGCGGGTGATTTCATAAACTGTTATCGCTGCAGGAATGCGAAACTGAAGCGTATCGATATTGTACTGGACAATGCAGGCCTCGAGTTATTCAGTGATATGGTGCTAGCCGATTTTATGGTGACAAAAAGTGGTGCAGCAAAGGTTGTCTTCCATGGCAAGGTTTGTTTTTTGAATTTAAATGCCATTTCGCAGCTCTCATTATTTTGGCATGTTTCTTCCTTTTTCAGTGATACGCTGTAGTGAGACGCATAAGAGGGTTGCACACTCCGAAGTGAAAAGACGCATCTCCGCCCTCCCCTCTCCCACCCTTCACCCTTCCTCCTTTCGTACACTTGGATGGGATGAGAAGAGTAGAGGTGAGGTATGGCACAGAGATAGTGGATTTCGGCAGCTCTTTACCGTAAAAGCCGAGAGGAAAGTGGTGTGTTGCAAACGACTGACAAAAAAGTGGAGGTGCTGGTCTTGTTTCTTTTATGAAGGGAGTCGACGATCGGGGTGAATCCATGGTAAGTGGACTGTGTGTAGTAATGGTCGTCCATCGACTTGGATAGTAAAGAAAGAGGTTTTGTTAACGAAAAAGAGGCATTTTGCGAAAAAAAAAGCGTTGTTAGCGATGTTTGTTGGAAGGATGATTCTTCATCAGAGGACTGCGTTTAATGCGTAACAGTCTACAGGTTTGCTTATGAGAAGCATCTTTCCAGTAAAAATTATATCCATTTACGTAATTCTCTATTCACCTCGATAGGCCTTTTTCTGGCTGTGTGAGCGCGAAATTCTCTCACAACAAATGCACCACGGGTTGACATCACTAGAATAAGTGTACCGCGTTTGTATCTGGCAAGACCTTCGCAACAGTGCAGTGATTTGAATTTGGCGATATCTGCTTTTGCCGCATAAACTGGAGCTGCTGGCCAGGGCCATTGAATTCTCTTCTAATGGAAGCAGTCAATTATGCAAGGGTTCTTAAGACTATGAGGTGGCAACTTTTGTTTTCTGCTCGAATGTTTTTATCCTCTCAGGACATACGAGATGTGATGAAAAGGTTTTTAGGCGCATCCTTGGTTTGTTTCGGATACGACGAACGATGATTTTTGTTGGATGAATGAAATGCTTCGCGGCAGCCATGTGGATTCTTTAAGCAAACTCGGATGTCGGTGGGATCAAAAACTTACAGAGGTTGGTAACTTTTGCTGTCGTTTTGTTTCCTGCATTTTCACAACGCAGTCTCATATGCGTGCATTTGCATGTGCATGTGTTATTATATATGCGGTACTTTCTGAAGTTACTTCACTAGAAAAGTTGACCAGAAACAATACCGGCCGGTTTCTTTGAAGTTGACCTGTTGCGTATTCGTACTGTTTTAAGTTTTTGGGCAGTGGGTTGACCCTTGTGGACTGAAACAGAAAAGCGCATATCATGCCACCTTGTGGCACATTTTTCCATTCGTTCCATCATCCTTTAGCGTCCCTGAATTTCAAAAGTTGCCGCAGTTAGATCGCAAAGAACATGGATACGAGTGGAATGAACAGGAGGAAAGATACCTTCATGGGAATATTCGATACGCAGTGATGCCATGAACCAATTTTATGTCAGCAAAATGTTCATCGAGGAATGGGGGTAAAAAATCTGAAAAAAATTCAGTATCTAATCGCTGGAGGGTGGTTTAATAAGAATGTTTTTACGTTCAAAGATATGGAAAGACAGTTTCGATTGAGTGGAACATTTATCGGGGAGGGGATGGGGGGAGAGGGGGGGGAGGAACAGTGACCTAAAAAGGAAGAAATTATATTTTGCTGAATGCAGGCTATTCATATAATGCATTCAGAAATGAACGATAAATCTTGCAAGTAGCGTGAAGAACATATAGGACTACTTGAAATAGCCCGCTTGTAAAATCTGATCGAATATGTTATGAACGTTTGCAACCTCGGATATTCGTTTTTTGGCCGCTGTGGGCATAAAGGCGTTAAGTGATCCATAAGCGAAGACAACAGAAGTAGTCCATTTGAACGGTTTCGGAATGAAAATCGAAATTATGTGTCGCTTGTTACGCAATGCTTCAAACATTTTTGTTTTACTGCTCAATTTTACGGCTTCACAGTGTTAATGCGTTTCTAGAAGTTTTGAGGCACTCTGAGGCCAAACCCACCCAAAAACTTCCTTAATCGTGAAGGTATTTGACATCTATACCTACTGCACAGTGATTTATTTTAGACCCGTAGCAACGGAAAAATTAGGAACCCCCTCTGCGATAGCCATTGAAAAATACATCTAATGACTAATTTTGCCATAATTAATGCACCATTTTCTTGCTTTCCTACATTTACGTAGTTGTGTTCAGGGTAAATTCGAATTTCGTGCTCATGGGTTTTGGACGTTGCCATTTGCATATTGCGATATGCCGAAGTATGCCGCCGATCTTTACAAAGACCTCTCGGAGGCGGCACTAATCATTTTTAAAGGCGACCTCAACTATAGGAAGCTCGTCGGCGATAGAGAGTGGCTTCTTGATACTCCATTCAAGGTTATTTTCAAACAATATCAGACATTTTCTAGGACTTACTTTGGCTTATATCTATATAGATGAGGAAGGGGAGAAGGTGGGGAAAAGAGGCGTATTTCAGAAAGTGTAGATCCTTCCTTTTCCCATCTCCACGTTTTTCACGTGCTTCGATTGCTTTTTTATGAGTCTTATAACGCTATTACTTCGCTCATAACTTGTTCGTGACAAGTTTACGGCTTATCGCTAAAAAGAATGATGACCCAGGTGGCATTGCGAGGATTCGCCCCCGCACCACTACTCGCGCTGCGGACTCTGAAAGCGGAAACACAAGTTGGTCTCAGCGTCGATACGATCAAAACGCTCGAGCTTAAATTTGGTGGCAATAAAGAATGGATGGTAACGGGTGATTATGCGGTCGTTCAGTTTGATGCCTAAGATACATAACAACATCTCACCATTCTCCAAAGACTCTTGAATGCATTCATTGTGTAAGTGTGCAGAACGATAGCACAGGGTAGACTTGTCATTAAGAACTTTCTGTCTTGTAAAATAACTGCGAGTTAGAGGCGTTGAATGTGGGAATAGGTCGGGATCTTACGCATTCCTCGGGAGAAATCGCCTAATGACTTGAATAGCAGCGCTCGATAACTGCAACGGGGGCCGAGGGTTGCGAAGAGCGTCAGTCAACTTCCTAGATCGTTGAATCTTTTATCGCCACAGTCACTTGTATTGGCACTGATTCGAGGGATAGGAAAGTGGTCAGGTGGAATTGGAGTGCTGACTAGGGATCTACATTACATAAAAGTAGAATATCCTCTTCCATCTTAAGTGGTTGAGAAGGGGACTGGTAAGTTTATTCTGTTGTTGATATCCGATAGAACTTAAGTGGAAGTGAAATTTAAGTGGAAAAGTGACAAAAGACAGAACTTGAGGAGGTTTTATTGCTGTTTATTGCAGTGTATTAAAGCTCATTGCTCATCTGTAAGCATCTTTGACGGGAAGAATAAAAATTTAATTGTAAGATTACAGTGCGGACAAAGTATTGTGCAAAACATTTCAAGGAAGACAGATAAATGCAGCAACTGCACAGGCTCGTTTTTAAAAAAAAGCAGACAGTAAACCACACAGGTGGTTCAAACAAAAACGAAATGTGAGCGCCGCCACGCTATAAAATGAGCTGACATAATAAATAATTATTGAAAGTCATATAAATCGAATGAAATACCCGTCGGTAACTTTAAAAAAGAAGCACACCTAATAAAATGTGACCTGCATTTGTCTACTATATCCATGTCTGATCATGGGAATGATCGGCAAGAGAAACAATTTTTCTATGACGCACTCAATTATAAGCACTCACCCTATATTGTGAACAATTGACAGATTAGTGAGGCGCCGGTAGACACACTCAGAACAACAAGAAAGTTCATCTATGCGATATCAGCAGGACGAACAATCGTTTACTTAACAAGAAATCATACAAGGACAACTGAGCAATATTCCAGCTGACTGGGCGCTATGAATAAATACCCAAACAGAGTGGAACTCACCTTGCAGACTTCGGGCTCAGAAAACAATAATTTGAATCGCAGCACCACCTCATTCATGCAGCCGAAGGATAAGCCACGAGGTATATTGGTATATATAGCTGGGGCTGCCATTTAAACTGCAGGGGGAACCGGAACATGCGAACATTTGTGCATATATGGAGCCCTACTTCGGTTACGCCGTGCACATCATTCTGTAGGAATGCGCCAGCACTAGCAGTTTACAAGCAACAATAACCACACGGAATTAGTAACAATGACCAATGATGCCCAAATATCCCCCCCCTCCCCCCCCCCAAGGAAAACAACGGCTTAGCTCAGGGTTTGGCTTTCATCACTGCCGGCTCTCGAAAAGCGCCACGATCGTCTCAACCATGCAGCATTGTCGCATTTTCCGTGGAACACTTCAACGGCTGCTATCAAAAGTCCCTGCTCCCAACATTGACGGCGCGCTTTGGTTCGATAGGGGATGGGCATCTTTTACAACTGCCGTTATCACCTGTACTCGTCGCGGAGGATCCATAAGCGTATGTCGCTGCGAAACGTGCATAGCCGTTTTAATATTGAACGAAACGCATTTGAGTCTTGTACAGCCACTCGATTCTATAAACACGTCAGGCAATAAGTGGAACAATCTGAGAAAATATAACGTACCATCGGTTAGTCGTGGCAATTAGCTGCATCAAGTAAATTCACGTGTGCAACTGTGTGGTGGTAATGCTTGCAACGGCACCTGTGGACTAGCTTTCTTACATCGTCGACAGTGTTTAACACCTCAACCCTGAGCTATACAACTGCTGGACTTTTCGACTTTTCACCTGAGGGAACACAACCATACGACGCATTGTGCCACCCCTTACGTCCTTGAATCGGGCTTTCACTATATCTATTGCTGGACTTGTGAGACAGCGAGGTGGAGAGGGAAGAGTAATATGGGATACACACGCCACGGCATATGCTCTCCATCCATTCTCCTCCCCTCACCTACGACCTTCCTCATCGCAAACATTGCAACTACCTTCATTTGAATTTAGTGCATTTAATTGTCGCGAGGAAGGAGGATAATACCTACCATGGGAAAGCAGGCTTAAACAAGAGCGCCGCCGAAAAACCCCAAAAAGAAGGGGAACGGACAGATCTCCGCCATTTCTGTCCGCCCTCCTTTGATTTCTCTAATCGGTTGCATCATCTCCCTTTAAACTGTCTAGAAAATTCAACAGGCAAGCACACCCCACCTATTTCCTTGGGCCATCATTCAACTTTTATAGCAAAGGAAAACAGGCGATCTTATGTTTTTTTCGAGCAACCTGCAACTTGGTGAAGTATGGGAGGCAGGACTGCATCAAAACTTGCCGCCAAAGATACTTTCCCATCACATATGCCGTATGAAAACAATTCCGCATGGATAACTCACAGGCTTATCAATCTGAAAAAGCTCTTTGCCACGTCGCTCCCTGGAGCGCTTCTCTCTCACTTCACCCTGTTTCCTAAGACTTACTCCTATGAAAATTTCCTGTCGTCAAAGAAAGAATGGACTAACCTGAAAGCGGTGCACAATTTCGTCAGTGTTTGCCCTACCATCTCGAACAGCAAGAAAGGTACGAACGTCTTCCGCTAATTGATCGAATCGGTCGCATTTGCCGTCCAAAGGACCCTCCTCCAGCGCCGCTAGAGACGGGTAATCCTGTGAAGTAAGAACAAGAACTTAAAACTTTATTCCTTGATCTACCTGATGACTAGAAATGGAGGAACGCGCAAGCTGACCTGACATTACTTGCTTGTCTTTGAACTTTTAATTCTCATTCAGGTTGAAAAAAGAATAAATTCGTCCCTTTCGCTTCGTTTGTTCCAATTAAAAGTCGTCATTCCCTATCACAGACTGCTTCTGTAAGAGTTATTGGGAATTTTGTGTTGTGGTGCAGGAATCACATCCTCACGATCGTCACCATCTTGAGGGAAAAGGTGGACATGAAATAAGATAATAAATTCTGACGAACCTTTCATAGGTGGATTTTGCACAACTGCCTCATATACCGAGAAGGCAAACATGGGAAATGCTGAGGAATAATCATAAAAATCCGCAGATGCGATAAGTAAAATCGACTGATTGCCCATGAACGGGAATATAGGGAAATACTTCGAGAAGAAGACATATGAAACTGACGTTCACAATGAGTGATAACAGAAGGTGCAATAAAACATCTCGGCATTGATCGTTGAGGAATTTTATGGAAATTATGGACAGGCCTTGTCAAAATGGCGCCGCTAATATTTTTGATGATGTATGGAAGGGCAATCAGCGCTCTGCTTAACTAACCTATTTTCGTAATGTTTGAGATGAAGAGACCCACCTAAGGGATATCAGAAACCAATAACTGTTAACATGAAACGCCACCAAAACTGCAAGGGAAGAGAGGAGTTAAAACTGGTATGTAATATTTCAGCACAATTCTATTCTTTCGGGATGTCCATTACACCTGCCTAGATCATCTGCTCCGATGAACTCGAACTTCAAAGTTCACCAATAGATTGGGTGATTTATGTACTTAGGGCAAAAAAAGGTTTTTATTCCCTCTGCAACCTCCACACTAACTCACCAAATGCAAATTCCCTCATGCCATTTGTGTCTTGGTGGAATCTACATCTTCCTAGTGTAGCACCTGTATATGCATACGAATGTCTTTTCTGTAACTGGAAGAAAAAACGAGTGACTATAAACTTGCTCTTCACGTCAGTGGGAGACGTATAGGAAAATAAAAGCGAGATGCTGAAAGATACCTGATCTTCTTGATCCGTAGCTCTGCGTTCGTCATCTAGCATTCGTGCTTTACGAGCCCTTATCGCATCGAGCAAACTTCCTCCGTCCGATGGTTTATTGCTTACCCTGGATTGGAAACCCTGTTAACAACACTACCGACCTCCTGTACGACCAGTTTGGTTGTAATGCGATGGGTTGTTTATAATTTTCAATACATTTTCATGGCTCATGGTCCGATAGTTCATGAAAATGCGAAGCATTTTCAATGCTGACGCAGCACACACCTAGTTTTAAACTTGCACTCTTCAGGTACATATACAAAGAAAACATGAGCTCGAGGTTGAGATGAACAGTTGGGTTTTGAACATATACAGGTTGAGATGAACATATACAAAACACGAGGTTTTTTGACTGGAAGAATTAGAACATGCTAATTTTTAAAAACTAGTTGCTGGACCGAGACTGTGCGCATGTATGTGTTTATCGACTTAGGTATTCGACAGTCGCAACTTACGAATCATTAAGGTCATGGTAATGAAATTCGGTGGAGAAAACTCACAGCACAAACCAATATGATATCTCCAAAACTGTCCCAATTCAAACGCTTGTTTTTTTTTGCGCATAGCTCAAACGTGAAAATGCTATAAAACCTAACCGCAATGCGAAGATTCGGTTGAGCTGAAGTCCAGAATGGGTTCTTTTGATTAAAAATTTGTGCAACTGGTCGTCTCTTGTACCGAAAAGACTTATCACTGATTCTGGACATATAAGCACTAACCAATTAACCTGCTGAGTTGAAATGCGGAACCTTTTACCGCGTCATTCTCTTTTCTTATTTTTAAATGACATAAACCGCTACTGACGCTCAACTTCCACAAGCCGCTAGCAACTATTCCCTCAACGACACAACTCTACGGTGATTTATTTTAGAAGACGAGAAACAGAATAGCATAGTGAACGGCTATAGCCCTATAAGATCCTAGAAATATTACTGTTTACTTGAAATAAAAACAAACATCGAAATTGCAGAACCGCTGAAAGTCGAACCACTAGCAACTTCATCATCACTTTCTTTGACCGTAAACACACCCGAGGCGAAGCCAGCTGCCTTCTTTGTTCCAAATCGTGGCCTCTTTGCTGATTCTGTAGGCGACGTATCGGTTCCCCATCTGCAAACTAACTATTCGATGCACATTTCCCACAGACGGCTGAGCTGTACGAAAAGAAGATCGCAGAGCAGAAGGTGACCTTATCGCAAATTACGATACCCCTCCCTTTCACAGTTGTCACATTGCTGCCAAACTTTACGAAAGCATGCTCTAAGAGTGATTCCAAAAAAACCACTTTCGAAAAATGGGGAATTTTGGTCGTAAAACGTAACTTATGTGATAGCCAATGCAGCATTTTCCGGCATCAATTCAATTCAACATTTTACAGACAGTGTTGATTAATTTCAGCGTTTCAGCTATAACTCAGTACCAATTAATATTGTATCATATCAAGCGTAAGCCGACGTGTAAACAACAGACCAATATGTAAAGCAAAAATGCCTCATTAGCACTTCCCGCGATCCCAATACCACTAATATCAAAGTGCAATGCATCTGCATTATTTTGATGCATATATTACTTTATTTTGTGTAAGCTAATAAGCATGGTACTAAACTATTTTGCCATTCTTACACATGAGTGGACTTTCATACATTATGCGTAGACTATTTCTAATGCATCCGAAAGTGAAGTGTCCCTTCTATAGAAAACCTCATCAAAACTGTATATGCAGTCAAAAATTTTATGACATAGATTAGGGAAGAGACTTCTGAAACAATATTTCCCCAACGCAGCTTACCGATGTAGTGCGAAGTGCTTCTTCTTTCGGGACAAAAGGTGGGTTGCAAATGACCTTCGGTGTATGGGTTCCGATACCCCATAATTCCAACGCAATTGACATTTCAATCCTTTCACTCAAAAAAGGCTACGCTGGTTTGATGTAGAGAAAGAAGGTTCTCGATGACATTAGAGCTGCACAGAAAACAGAAAAGGAAGTTTCAGAACTGCCCCATCCTCTCAGAATACCATTGCAGACTGCCTTAATCTCCTATTTGCATAATACAGGAAGTAGGTTATTGTAATGGCGAGTATCAGTGACATATATACCTTCTCGACTTGCGCAGTGAAGCAGCCGCTCTCCTGGCCACCGCGTCTGCTTCATCTTCAATCAGCTGGTAGTCAGCACTGCTCTCGGCAACGATCTGATCGTGGCGTAATGCCGAATTCACTCCCGCACTCGATAACAATTTCTTCAGTACATAATCATCCTAAATTCATCTATTTAAGACTAACAGGACAGTCTAGCTGCAATAAACTTTCTATTCTGTGGTAGTGGCAATGCCTTTCCCTAGTCCTCAGGTTTCATCAACTCCTATTCTTTCCCTCGCCTTCCATCTGCACAGAAATCTCTGAAGTTTGTGTGGGTGAAGATGTACCGTGATGCAGATTAAGCCCATATGGTACATGTAACACAGGATAAGCACGTGAAAGGCGTGTGATGCAAAGGCAATGACTTCTATAAGAGGGGCTATAAAAGGAAACGAGAATCGTTCATACCGTTCCCGTTTATGTTGCGTTACTGTAGAACGCCGAGCAAGGACAAAGATGCAACTAGATTAGATTATTCCTACTTAAACAATCAGATAATTAGCTTACGGACACAGACATAATGGCAATTTTCGTTGGGCAGAATTACTCCACTTCAATTAAACCATCAAACTGCTTCCGTCAGCATATATTCCGAGTCACTAAGATCACTCCCCTCGTTGCAGAAACCCCGCTCACGCTATTAGCCACATACAATAATCACTGCCTACTTACTGGTTTTCAATTCTCTTTACACATAGAAATCACGTATGCATTAGTACTTCACCTGTGCCTGGGCGTTCGCACTTTCACTGCGATCGCTGTGATCCTTGAAGCGACTCTGTCGTTTCAAATAGGGAATCTCATAACGTCCGTCCAACAGCTGTTTCTTCTTTCTTTTTTTCTCATTCCTCTTTGCGGTTATGTGCTTCTCTTCCTTCTCCTGCTGTTTAACGCTTTTCGAGGAAGAAGTCGAATGATTCTCCTTCTCTTTCTGTTGCGTATTGCCTTTCGAAAAAGACCTGTAAACTACCATCTTCATCGTTATTTGCAATGGACAGCAGCAAAATGAAGAAGAATGGAGTAAGGAGAGGAAAAGAAAGACAACGGAGAAAGTGTTTTGAAATCGGCAGGGGCCCTTCGCTTAGCGTGATTTCACAAATCGATTCTATGCGAGGAGCCGAAATTCAGCGTATTCGTAGACACTGAAACAGCTCGCTGGGTGGGTATAATCAGCGCAAAATTGCATCCCTAAGGTTAACTACCGATGCCAAATGCAGAAAAAGACATAAAAAACCAAAAATTATTCCCACATAATGTCGCTATTCCGACAATATACCCACAGTTTAAAACATAGGAAAAGACGTGAGCACGATATGCGCTTTTTTGCGAAATGTATATAACGGTGGTACTAGGTCAATTCACCTTTCCAAGTCGAAAAACTGAGAGCAATTTGTATTGCACATGATGCCCATCCAAACCCAACTCCATTCCGACAGATCATAATCACGTTAAGCACGCTAATACGTGCCATTATTTGTATTGCAAAATTTCTTCAATGGTTGGCCGAATGCGCCCAACAAAATCTTTAGTGGCCATTGCAAAGTTGTTGCCGCAAAGTCGGATGCTGTATTTGTGCACATGTGTGTGTCTGTCTGTTTGTCTGCTCGGTATTCTCAATTCGGGAACCGCTCAAGCGCTAGAGGAACGGGTGTAATATAAGCCATGGAGAAACATTTAAAGACCAAAAAATTTACATCCATTTTGGCCGATTGGACCTCCAATTTACACCGATCGGACCCTAGGAGAACGACTAGTCTTGCCGGAGGTTCGTGCAAGCGATTGAAAAGTTTTCAATGTGAATGCGCTGCCCTGCATTTCCATGTTTTGCTGGTGAGGTGATTGGTAACGTGAACGAGAAGTAAAAATGAAGATCGTGTCAGCTCCTCTATCAGGCTTCATCGCTCATATTTGTTGGTGTTTCATATGAGACCGGACCGCTGCACAGCAAACTGTCTCCCAGGCACTGTTCTGTGGTTCTCCTTCCAATACCTATAGAACAAATCACCCAGACAAGTTCCGTTGGAAGAATCGCATTTCGTACCAATCTCCTTAGTGTGATTTTCCACTTAGCGCACTTCAACCCGCAAGACCAATCAACTTTACCAACTGAATAAACAAATGCTGCTAAAGTGGTTCCATAAAACTGAGCGACTTCAAGCAAAATTTACATATGCGAATTCCATCGCACCTGTGATTAATGCAGGATCCGATCAACACGAACAGAATTGGGTCCAGAATGTCGCATCAGCGTCGCTTTTCTGGTTTGTAAATTTGTGATTTGAAATTGCTAACTGACACACATACGCACGGACACGATGCTGTCATAATTCGTCCTCATGCAAACATACGAAACGGTTTTACTCCTGGCCATCCTCTATTACACTTCGACACTGAAATCGAAACCGAATTCCTAGATTCCCTCTCTTCGGAAAGGCCGACTGCTGCATTCTTCGGCCGAAAAGTTAACCAAACATCAACGTGAGTGAGGTGAACATACTCCATAAGTTCTCAGATAGCGCCTCATAGTATTCTGCTCTGCCATAATTTTGGGCTTCGAGTTCTGATATATCAGGGACGAGGGTCGGATCAACTAAAAAATGCCTTTCCTGTGCAGTCCTACTCCCTCCATGCAAATAAATCAGCTTTGAATTAAGAATACAGGTCCAATGCCAGTGTTCATTTCATTCCTGTTATCCTCAGCACTTGTAAATATCATCGAATAGATTCATTACCTGCTTATTCTTTTCGCTAAGGCTCTCAGCTCTGCAATCTTCTCGGCTGAGAGCAATTCTTCAACCATTTCCTTCACTTCTTCGTCGCTGTCTGAATCACTCTCAGCTGTATGCTTCTTTTTAAGCTTTCTTCTGCGTTCCTTCGCCTTTCTACGACGCCTAAATGCAAAAACGGCAAAATAAGCGACAAATGAGGGAATTACGCAATGACAAAGATTCGATAAACGTTGAAAATGAAATGCGAAGAACAGTAGAGCAAACAACCAAAAATTTATTCAAATCCTTGCTGCAGAGTGCACACTTTATACTTTACGCATAAAAAATTGGAACAACGCTCGCTGATAATCTCACTGACCCAATTTTACAAGTCCAGATTTTTTACGCTGTTATTTTTTTTCACAACGTCGAATCCGTTGCCCCAGACAGTCCGTGGCACTGTGGCGTTTCGGCGTCAAAACACTTTATTTCAGTGAAAATGGTCCAGGTTCTAAAGATTAGCGAATGCTAAGCTTCCAACATCTAAAAAATTAGATTAAATTTTCTATAGGTGAAAAAAAGCACCAACTTACTCTTCTTCGCTTTTATCGAAATAATTCCTTCCACTGATTTCTTCAGCCGTTCCGCTAAAAATTGACGCCGTCTCAGTGCCTTTTGACTTGATCGTCTTCTCATCGCCTGCATTTGTTATTCTTTCTACGCTAATTATGATGATGCATGTAAGTAACTTAATAGTGATTAAGTAATTCTATCATATTCGAACAAAAGTGTCCTTCTTATTTCATGTGTGAAATTCAAAGGAATCATCTCACAATAAAACAAAACATTGCGCTTCTCTTTACACATATACATGACAAAAAATAAGCAAGCAAACGCACCTAACGTGAACAGTTCATGAAGGTCGTTCGTTTTAAAAAACCTCCTTTGCTTCGGATCAACAAGGATGCGATTTGCGAGAAATTGTTTGAATATTTGCCTGAAGAACATTTCGGAATTACCTAGCAACAATTTATTACAGCGATAAGCTCACTTCCTTAGCAGTAAGAATAACAGAATCCTAAATCAATTATTAATATCAATCCAATAATACAATTAGTAATAACATCATCGTTAATAGAGAATAATGACAGCACAAAAATTTCATGTCCCTAAATCAGAGAGAATTGGCCGTGACCAACAATGAGTACAACAATGATCGCAGATGAAACAATATCCTCAAAGCACGATGAAAGAGAACATCCACACAACATCCACCGAATGGAATACATAAATGTGGTCGTCATCTGCTCTCAAAGCAATCTGTTCATAAAGCGTAATATCCCAAACAACATAAACGCTAACATTTACAACTCATAATGAGAGGAGATTGAAAAGCTCATAAAGAAATGATAAAAACACACTCACCTCTGATAGATTTTCTCTTCAATCGTCCCACTTGTAAGCAGCCGATAAACTGTTACCGATCGTTCTTGTCCTATACGCCATGCTCTTTCACGAGCCTGTATATACAACGCTCAATATATTCAACAACACTAGGACAACGGTCATCTATCATCCTTCTGTGAAGTTGCAAACTCCCCAATATAATCTGAAGTATGTTGTGTTCTCTTTCCGCTTACGTAACGTATGTTCAATCGAAGCAAAGCCCCCGACTCAAAAAAACTGCTTCGATTCATAAGCAGTCCTAATATTGCTAAATGCAATATTGTTTCCAGGACGCAACATAAAGACTGTCAATGAAAAAATAAGCGAAGGAATGCAGGAATGAGGATGGTGCAAAAGAAGACAATTTCAAGCAACATCAATAGAGATCGTTCAAAAAAAATTTGTTCATGGAATTCCGAAACACGAGATCCCTTAAGTTTCAAAATTAGCCGAACACGAATGTCAGATTTTATTAGGGGATCTCGAAACTTCGCAGGCCGAATGTTTTCCAAAGTTTGAAGTTCCCAATAAAATCTCGAGATTATTGCAGATACTCGCTATTTAGTAATTGCTCCAATGAATATAATGAGCATATATAAGAAATGCAAGCTAACCTGCACATCGGTAGATGGATTCCAATCAGGATCGAAAATTACTACACGATTAGCACCTGTTAAGTTGATGCCTAAACCACCAACTTTCGTTGTCAACAGGAACAAGAAAATATTGTCATTCTGAAAGAAAGATTCATCTTCAAAAATGAGGCATAATTATGTTGGCGAAAATTAAATATAAATGACAAATAAACCCATTGAGAGTGCAAAAAAATTGTGTCGACATGATTTCTAATCTCAACGTTCTCCTCTATGTAAGCAATGCAACACAAACAAATCAGCTTATAATTCTGCAAAACAATGCATCTTTCTTTTTCCCATTGCCCATTTGTTAAACAAATTGATCACAAATTAATGGGAAGGTTCCATCAACTGCAATACATTTATCACAGTTTCAAAATAGAAAATATAAATACAAGTGGGACGTATCACAAATATCCCAACAATTAAAAAATAAAAAGTAAGTTTTTGCACGGGTGAACCACTGCTAAAAACATTACTTTCCATATTAGAGGCAATATAGGCTAATGAAGAAACACGAAAATCTAATTGCAGGTAGCTGAGAGAGATAAAACTCGATCAAAGATGAGCCATGCAAGAGGTATGCTCTGAAGCTGTGCGCGAAACACCACTTGGGGTGGTGATGTTAACACAAAAGTTAAAGAATTCTAATAACCGACGCAAAGCATCAGCGCTCATACTCACACTTAGCTGGCAAACTTCAACTTAACAAACAACCACACTGTTATGATTCATTTTTAGATGTTCAATTATCGGAGGTGCAATAAACGTGTTTAATGACCACCCTCTCAATCAATTTCCCCGCTTTTCCCCTTAGATGACTTCATAAATGCATAAGAAAGCGATAAAAATTTACAGTGTTGAATTTCTCGACTAAAGGCTGTCGACTTCCGATCGATGTCGAGCCGTCCATACGTAAATATTCGTACCTGTAATTAGCCAATCAATCACTCACAAAGTTGAATACCTGAGTGCGCTTCAAGAAAAGACACCGTGTTATCCATTACGGCTCTCTATCAGCTAAAAGCTGTTTGCATCAGTAGTATGTTTGCTACAACGCACGAGACAGGATATGCATCTTCTTCACAAAAAAATTATGTGCCTGCCTCATATTCATATCACGATGTCAAGCTTTTTGAAGACAAGAAACAACATTGTATTTGTGTACCCTAAACTCAGTGGTAACAGAGACGGGGGGGGGGGTCAAGCTGAACAATCACGAGATCCACGAAGATTAAGCAATGAGGAAAAGCCGAGGTGAACAACAGATTGAGCACAAAGTTATCTCTATTTTATAATGGGGGAGGGGATAGGAAAAGAATTAGGCAATTCTGAATGATTCTGACCTATAATGCAATAGAAATAGCTTTAGTTAGCAGAGTTTTCTCTTATGTGCCACATAATACTGACTATACCGCTTTCAAGAACGAACGAACCCTTCTTTGATGACGAATTTCTCAAGAAGAGTGAGCATCTGACGACTCTGCGAGAACAATAACACCTTCTGATTCTGATCCTTCCATAGTTTCAATAATGCCTTCAGCACCTCAAAATTCAACAATTTAAGAGACCTTTTCAAGTGACTCACAATACGGATCCTATGACGAAAGACGAATCTGATGGTGAATCTTTCCTTGTAAATAAATAAGAAAACAAAGCAACAGCAATATTCACTTATATTAGGTTCAGCCTTTCTAAGCTCAGTGGTGGAAAACGTTGTTTACAAATTTACTAGTGCATACCACTTTTGAACAAAGATAACATAATTGCTTCCTGGGATGTTTCTCAGGATGTACGCAGAGGAGAAAAGTGAGCGGACGAGAAAATTTATACAAAAGATAGAGTTAATATTCTCGTAAAAGATAGTGATAGCTGTACGAGCTGGACTTTAATTAATCTGATGGTACGAATCGGAACTCTCCAATGAAAACAACAACAATTTATGTAAAATCTATAAGTGGTGGAACTAGAATTTCAACCAATAAAAGTTACATGACATGAAATCACGGTGATAACAAAGTAACCAATCTGCGACCTATCCGGTAATGTCTTGTTGAGGACTGGAACAAGCGAAAAGAGGGCTACAATGTTGCAGGATGCTAGATGAGGTTCGTTCAATGAAGACCCTTTATTACAGTAAAAACAGGACTCAACCTGAAATTGCCTTTGAAATGTCCGTTGTTACCACGACTTGGTGGTGCTAATTTAATGGAGAAGGCAACTAGCATCTCATGCTGCACATGCAAAAATATCTTCGGACAATCTCAACAGTCTTTTTCTTTATAATAAATAACGCCTTGGTGATGGCAAGTGCTTCTACAAAAAAACAAAAAAAAAAAAAACAAACAAAAAAACAAAAAAACAGAAATCCAAAATTAATAAACACACACAATCATTTTCCCACTTCTTGACGCGGCACCAAAATCCATCTCTTCGTCCAATGTCACGTTGTATTCATCTGAAAAAAACATTCAGAATCATAAGGCTAACTCGATTTATGGAGGAAGTATCTCATTCCCGCTTGTTCAATCATAGACCTCTGTCGTTAGTGGCATATCTTCATCTCATCCACCCAATCATTCCTCACTTCCACCACTCCTATTCAAATACTTCTTGAAATTCCATATTGATAACAACGCCTACAACCAAAAATATTCATGACGTGAGTCTTGTGCCATAACCAATCTCGTACCAGGAATGGCTAAAAATGGGAAACGAACCGAACAGCAGTTCTTTATATGGACAATTGAAAGCCGGAAATTTAAATATTTCGATTTTCAGATGCTCAAGTATAAATCACTACATAAAATGCTTGGTTCCGAACAGGGATTATCTAAAAATATCATCCTTCATTGCAAAAGCATATTCTGAGTAAACATCCAAAAGCAAGAAGCATGACATCTTGACTCCATATAAAGGATAAAGACATGAAGTTGGATTTACTATGTTTGTTCGGTCCTCCAGTGACCAAATCAGGATGATTGCACAATTTCCTCAATGTAATCAATCCAACAAAAGCGTCCATTCCACCAGCGAGTATTCGTGCACACTCCCGTGACGCAATGTAATCCTTGTAGAATGTGCGCTGATATGGTGTTATGTCACAAAACAAAACCTGAAAGTAGAGCGCATACAACGTCCACTTTATATGGGCTTTTAGCTGAGTGTAAAGAAATAAAAATTGAAAATAAAAAAGTTGAAGCAGAAATAAAATACAACGTTGAACTAGCGGAAAGATATGAAGAGACACAATTTCAAGATTTTATGACATGACCGAATCAGATATGACATAGCAGTAACATAACCAGAAACAACACACAATGAGAGGATGCAAACGAACACATTGTACTCCCATCGCTTGAATGGTCTAAGAAAAGGGGATAAACTTCGAAAAAGGAAAACTCGGCAAACCAACTCAAACAACGCAAGAAGCACCTTGTGCACGAGGCATCTCCAAGCGTCCGCGGAATGTTCGCATGCGAAGGTTCTCCAAGCACATTGAACCTCCGTATACGAAGTTCTCCAAACATATTAATATTCATCAACGCATTCAACTGTGAGGGATCCCTAGCATCTATTGCTGCATATGGTTTTATGGTGTGAGCAAACAAGATTCGCAGTGAAATATCTTTAATGAGGAGAAAATCATTCCATCGATCTTAACTTGGAGAATTTAAAAACGGGTAGATTTTTGCTTTGTGATGCACGTTCTCGACATACAACCTTTGAAAGCTCCACCAAAGAAATATCCTCCACATGCCTAGCAAAGTGCACTACAACCCCCCCCCCCCTCTCGGCGTACAAGACACGTACTAACTCACGTCGCACCCTCACAACTATAGGCGGCTGCCTCAGAAATGTGCTTTCGAAACCCGAAAATGCTCGTGGTGTCAGATTCTTCGATGATAAATAAGTTCAAAGGATTGCCTGATAACAACTGACCTGTTCTGTTTTCGATGGTAATTGTACAGTCATTTCAACGTCCTTTTTCATTCTCCTCAGTATATACGGATTTATCGCGTCTCTGTAAATAAATAACTGAAACATAGTAACTCAACGTCTCTCGAAACAAATTTACTGAACGAAGATGTCAACATGCTAAGGAGAGCATGTATTTATTTAAAACACACACACACACACATCCAACTCGACGACTTTGAAATTCCAGTTCCTGGTGGGTTCGCCTCCCGCTAGCGTATTTAACCCTTTTTCGGCCCGATTATTCGGTCCATATGAGAGGGCAAAAAAGCGACGCCAGGATAACTCAATGAGAGTAAGAAAGCGGGAGCAGGTTAAAAAGGAATCGTCGATTAAAATCAAAACATGTGGTTAGTTCCTTACCACCAACGACTTCTAAAATGCTCCTTAGTTTCAATTACACTACCACTAAGGCCAGTGACGAAACAAGTTCCAACCAACACACACACATCCAACTCGACGACTTTGAAATTCCAGTTCCTGGTGGGTTCGCCTCCCGCTAGCGTATTTAACCCTTTTTCGGCCCGATTATTCGGTCCATATGAGAGGGCAAAAAAGCGACGCCAGGATAACTCAATGAGAGTAAGAAAGCGGGAGCAGGTTAAAAAGGAATCGTCGATTAAAATCAAAACATGTGGTTAGTTCCTTACCACCAACGACTTCTAAAATGCTCCTTAGTTTCAATTACACTACCACTAAGGCCAGTGACGAAACAAGTTCCAACCACAGAATCTGAACTATACCATAGCAGACTGCATCGCAACTAAAATTTAACATCATGATCGAATCCAGCAAGGGCCCAATCAAAGAGATGCGTTTATTTAGCTAAATTCATTAACTAAAGCAAGAAGAGGAAAAGTCATATGAGCAGCTGAACGATAATCGACGACGGTGTTACATTTCACAACAAGAGTTTTTCCACTTAGTTGTTGTGACCGCAATAAATATGCAACGATATAACGAAAAAATGAATAAGAGAGATGAAAATGACACTAAACGAACCTTAGAACACAAGCGCATTTATAGGCAGTGCGAACTTGAATAGCACTAGCATTTGCATATCCACCTTGTGTTATTGGTATTGCGAATTTTTCAGTGAAAGTCTGTAGAGCACCCAATCGACCCGGATAGACAAAATCCATCAAAGACCTGCACAGATCACATAGGTCAACATCTGCGCCTCTATATAATAAAAGAGACGAACTATGTAAACAATATTTTCAAACTCATAAATAAGATAAGCAATTCCTTTAGTCATATCGGAAATAGAATACAAAAGTCACAAAACGCTTCATTATGACGACCACTTTAAGAAGTGAAATAGCTAAACACCGTAATAATTCCTCCTTACCCACAGTCAAAATTTCGATTCATTGATCGAAAACCAAAACACATGAAACTATAAGCGCAATAAATGCTGCAAAATGCCTACCAAAGTTCTTTTAAAGAGTTCTGCAACGGTGAGCCAGTAAGAATAAGTCGATGCGGTGTTCGAACCTCTTTGACTGCCCTTGTCATCTTAATAAATAGGCTCATATCATTTATCATATAAATATGAACGCTTCGATTTATGAAGCCCATATTTCAGAAACGATTCCTTTTGTCGACAGCACCTAACGGACCGGGAGTGTTCTTCCAGTACTAACCAGCAATAATGGGAAGAAGTTTAATGAAAGAATATTAAGGCGAATAACTGCCAAACCAGCACACTTTAAAAGTGCAGTCGAATGGAATAACGACCCACCACAAATTTTGAGAGAAAAATTCAACATCGCATGTTTACTAATTGCTGCATGAAATATAAAACAAGCATAAGGATTCCTAGCAAAAAAAAAGCAAAAATCATAAGATGACCTCCACAGACGTGCTTGAAGTCTAAAAAATTAGACAGGGAATAATGCGCTACGGATCCTTTTACTTATACATCACTGTCTCAAAAAACGGCAATACAACCTAATTAGAGGCTAATGGTCAACAATAAGTCAACAGGTCAACAAATCGCCAAAATGATCGAAAAACTGCGACCACAGCTACTTTACAAGACGTCCAAAGTACATGCCTGAGCTCCTGGGTTCCTTATTTTATGCCCTTCATCTAGTATCACATAATGCCAGTTAGCACTCGCCAACGCTTTCCGCTTTTTTGTGAACGTCGAATAAGATGTGAGCAAAGCACAACCATCTCTGCAAAAAAATATCCGATGAATGACGCATACAGTCATAAATAACCAAGGATTTCTAAGAATTTTCTGGTTGCTTCAACAAGTCAGAACGTCATGACAACGAAAAAACGGTGCCAACTATAGGTCAGTGAAGTGAAAACCATTCGCATCCCTTATTCCATTCTTTGAAATAGCAGATAATACATGCACTTGAATTTAATCAACTATTTTCGTCCCATACCTCTAAACTTTATCACTGCTTCCTAAACATGAATCCTTCGTGAAAGCTTTGAACAAGAACATATAGAATGGGAATGATAACAGTGAAAATACAACCCTTTGCGCAACAATGCCAATACGTTTTTGTCTTGTTTCCGAGACAACACCTCAAGTAGTAACATAAAAATCTACGGCCTGCAGAATATGGCAGCCCTAAATTTTAGAAGCGAACGACTGAAACGGATAAAAGGAAGGGCAGAGGAGGGAGGAGGATAGAACGTTTGAAGACCTACTTTCGATAGGTGGAAAATTTGCTGAGAAGATGAGACTGTGGTCCACGAAAACAGCCACTGGAATGCAAGACCGCGATTCGACACAGTGGAAACCAATTATGGAATTCCTTGAGCCACTGATGCATCAGCGTGGTGGGGCATATCAGCAACACGGGGCCAAGTCCACGAAAGCTGTAATAACAAGTGTTGGCTTATTTAGTTTACTGCCCTATGTAACCTGCCTGATAAAATAGTCTGAAATCTCAAAGGTTAGTTCGGTGAGGCCTGAAGATTTGTAATAAGATCAGATTAGATAAACTGGAAGACCTTAAGATAAGACTAATAATCCACATTTCAACTTCGGTGAACCCTCACAGCGGTTAAACGAAACGAAGGTCCTGTTGTCAGAAGTACTGAAGCTGCGAAATTATACAAATTACGGCACCTGCTTTATAATCAAAGCTCAATTCATAAACCTGAAAGAGTTCTTCTGCTTTTCTGCTCAAAATTAGTTAGACTATATTAATATGTGGGAGTCAAAAGTAAAAGCCATCTTCGTTAGACCTACAAGCGCTATTCGACGGTACAGACGGAGGGGTAGAATGAGAGGCACACGTTTTGCATACGGTGCATATGGACAGAAAATGTCAATCTTTGTACACGCAAAATAAAAAAAAAGGATAACTTAGAACTTAAAGACAGTGCAAAGAGGAAGAGAGGGGGGGGAGGGGGGGAAGGAGGAGGAGAGAGATAGATCAAGAAAACTGACCCGAATCCTCTCGTTTCGGCCTGAGAGAATGCCAATGCCCTTAAGAAACAAATCACTTGTATAGTTTTACCGAGACCCATTTCATCAGCGAGTATCCCACCAACGCATTGCTCGTGAAGCTCGCTCAACCATCGTACTCCTGTCTTTTGATACCTGAAAGAGGTAAAGATTAAGTTTACATCCCACTCCGACAATTAAAACAAATAAGGGCTATACCTCTTTCCTATTATTAACTCTCAGCATATAGTCTAAATGGCTCATTTCAGCAAAACAACCGAATAAAGCTTTAAGTTTGAAGCCAATAATGCAATAATAATAAAAAGAAGAGCTATAAAAATACACTGGCAATCTTTGAAAACATCCATCGAAACATTTCCTTTACAGCATTATTCAGTTCGTGAAAATGAATAGTCGTATAATATGCAAATTTTTTAGATATATGATTATCTGCAAAGTACGGAATGAAGATATCGATTTTTCACTTGTAGCAACTAATTGAATGGAATCCACTTCTCGATTAAAGAAGACTTGATGGCGAAATTGCACAACGAATACCGCAGGTTATGACCAACAAATTCGATCAACTTGCTTCTTCAATGCATTCCCAATCAAATCGTATAACTCAACACATTAAATTCTACAAATCAACAAAAAATGCACAAAAACATTCAAATAAAAAGAGCGCGATCATAGAAGTATTCCTACTTCATTCGACTCCCATCGCGAAATAACCTAAAGATTTATAAGACAGCTTAATAGAGAAGGTTGAATATCGCTTACTTGAAGAGTTTATTCCAGCACACATTAGGAACGCGAAGGCCGCTCTTCATTTCATGATACTCGTTGTCCTTCACCTCTACACCCGTTTCCAATTGCTGAAGCTCTCTCTTCGCTTGCAGTAACCTGTGAAAAGAACCATTTTATTGGCAAAACTCGACGTTATGGTCATCTGGTTGTTTAGTGCTTTCCTGCCAGCTGATTGTTTGTCCCAAATCGAACTTGAAGCAATGAGCTGGGGAAGCCCACCATCCTCAAGACTGCCCGCTGGTCATCCTGTGCATCCAAAACACATACAGCCATCATCCAAATCACACCACTCAAGGTTCATTCTCAAGTTATAGGTAAAATGATCTATGCCTCACAGGTGTCATTACAATATCCCCCAATGTGGACAACTTGGGACGAATTGCGTCGGATGCGACCTCTTTTAATGAAAAACGTTCCGCGGTATTTATTAAAAGGTAAAGCGTCTAATTAGCAACGATTGGCATTTCTGGTTGGGCAAGGGAAAAGATATATAATATCTTCCAACGTTATATTTCTTGTTTCCATTACTTTTGATTCTTTTTAACCACCAAACAACTTTTAATACGACAGTAACATAAAGAGATGACGAGTGCAGATAACGCATTTGGTTCGAATGAGAACAACTTTCGAGACGTCCGTCTTCCGCAGACATTTTCTGAACAGAATATCCTTTTCCAACAGCGCAAAAACCCCTTTGAACAGATATCCTTATTTAAAAATGAACGAAATAAACCGTATCCTATTTAATTCAATGAAATTTTGAGAAATTAGACGATAATCGCTTATATTAAAAGGAATACGGCACAAGAACTTCTTAAGAATGCACTACGAAAGTCATAGAAATCTCAACACTTAAAACATTCACTCAATGAAACGAAAAGAGGCGAAAAGAAAAGGTTATATGACAGTTGGAAAGAGATGCATATATTATGGATTCAAGTAAAAGCGAAAGCCGGTGGTGAGCCTGCAATTCCACAACGATGTATTTGAACGGTTGAGGAGAAGATATGGGATAGTGGGAATTCTCGTTTTCAGAGTGTTCAGTGCCAACAACGAATCACTTGAATAATCGCCACTGGAAACTCAAAATAACTATTAAAGTTTCGAGTTATCTAGTCGTCGCGATGTTCAATCAAGCTCGGTCACAATTCCGACAGGATTTAACCAATGATCGCAAAACTATGGGCCAAACTTGGCCTTAACTGCCAGTCGTCTTCGATCAGCCGAGACCGGTTATAACCCATCTTGGCCACCTTTGGTCAAAGATAATTGGTCCGATACCAGACGCGACCGAACTTAACCTAAATCCAGCTTTAACTTAGAACAGAAAAAACTTGCCACTACAAAAGGGACGCAAAGGGATGCCTTGTTCCAGAAGCATTATACTGTTGCAGGAGCGAGAGAAATAGTTACAAGAAGCTTTAGAATAAACTCACTTCATCCTTTGCTCGAAGTCATTATCATTTGCATCATCGCGTAGACGTCGAATAGTTGGAGTACCGTTGTCTGTTTTGCTTTTTCTCGTTCGACGAGGTTTTTTCCCCTCTCTATTCGCATCCACCCTTCGCACTTCTTCGTCACTAGTCACGACGTCATCTGCATCTGATGCAGGTTTGTAATCGGACGTGGCATCTGAATCGTTGCCCGAATAGATCGCTTCCTCTTCTCCCTCATTGTTGTTCGCTTTCACTGCACCAGAATGAGTCGTCTTAACAACATTCCTTCAGGTTGTTCCCATTACTCTTTTGCCCAACAAATGTGCAAGCATCCACCTGCTTTTGAATTGGGCAATACAAACCGACCCTTCATATATACAAAACTCAATCCTTAACAATAAACCTTTGCAGAAGTGGACAACAAAAAGAGGAACAATCGCTGTATTTTCTTAAACTTGAGCTAGAACCTTTTTCGTCGACACTCCATTCATTCCACCTTCTCCATAGACGATGGAGTTTTGTGTTTTTTAAACAAATCTTTCACGAAGAATGCAGTAAAAATGAAGATAACTATTACATTTCCTGCTGATATTATCTCATCCTCTTCAAGTTTGAATTGATTTTCTCGATCACGTTCGATTGCTTCAAACGGTGTGAAATCGCCATATTTAACTGACGATGTGGCATCGACAACTACGTTCTGCAGATTGATTCGGCTCGTTGATGACTGCCCTGAATTCGGATACTCACTGCCTACCGCCGATGCAGTTTCGTCGAGACTGCGACTAGCCTGAACAACATCCTTTTTACTTTTCCTCGTTTTAAGTAAGGCGGAATTTGTGGACTTTTTGTCTAGCTTACTGCACTAAAACTGAATGACAGAAAATTTTCTGCAAAAATTCAGGGCAATGAAGCATTCAATATATGCAGCTCGATTTAGCAGCATTTCCAAAAACAATAGTTTTTAACATAAGTGTTGAATAGTTGTTTCATCTTTCCGCTCATAACTCCTTCATTCAACACATACAGTATGTCTACGTTGTATGAACACGACGACACAAAGGTAATACCCGCTTAAGGCAGAGAAAAGTTTCAACACGCGAAATGGTCTAACCGGAAATCAATGAAACAGCGACTGATAAATTTTCTCTACAACTTTTTCCAATATCGAAAACACTTTTATATTTATTAAAAGAACTTCATTTGTTTGAAATGTGGTGGTGCAATCAAATGAGTATACTGTTCCAAGAAAGGCTAAAAGGAACCTGAGCTAGAATACCCTCTTCGAGGGTGGTCGAATTATAAACAGTGACACCCGAGTCAGCCAAAACTGCCAAATCACCGATGCTCGTTGATTCTGTTTCAATGTTATGTCGATCGACTCGCAAGCAATTAACTCTCTCTCTTATTGTCTCTGCCACTGTGTCCGACGTGCTTTCATAGGTGTTCTCCATTGTGCCTCAACAAAAGTAATATCCACACAACAATATAGAAATATATCTTAGGACAAAAAAGATTAGAGGTTTAACGATTTAATAAGAATCACCAAAACTCTTCTACTTCGGTGTGAAATAACTGATCACAAACTGACCAAATAACTGGCCATATATATATATGCATATATATAATATATATAGACTGGTTCTAAGGAAGTTAAGAGTAGCATGCCGAACGTGCATAAGTGAGCTTTTTAAGGCTTACTTAACTCAAGCTGGAAGTGTTTGAGCCCCCATAATTTATAAAGCAGCCTACCCAACTCCCTTCTCCCCTAAAGTCAACCCACTCCTTAATGTATAAACTTTCCGAGAATAAAATCCCGAAGTGGAGTTTGCTGTAATGCAGTCAACTCAAACTTCCCTGTAGTACCCAATTATGACCTGATTCTGCTGCCAAACTACTCCCTTTTGTTTATTTATGCTCAAAAACTATTAACGTTATCCTCATCGTTGAATGATAATTATGCACATAAACTATTACACCAATCCTTGCTACCGATACTGAAACAATCTCCTCCCACTGCATTTCATACAAGGTCGACGCACCTAGCAACGAAGGCAAGCGCACGAGAGAGACGGAGAGATACCGCGCGCGTCTTCAGCGAGCGAAGCGGCACTGGTCATTCGAAAATAAATCATCGTAATAAAGGTGAGAACATACAGTAAGAAAACGAGGTTCGAACAACAGGTTGCAACGCGTTTGAAAGAGCATTAAAAGCTCTATCAGAATCATTAATAACCTCGGACAAAAACAAGAATTTTTCTATAAGATCAATTTCTTATATGATGTGCAATTGGTGAAAACCACATAGTCACCGATAAATCAGGGTCTATGAGTGTATAAAGCAACAAGATTTGGAGAGCGTGACACACAGACCGACTATATATANGGTAGTTTGCTTAAGATTCGTTATGTCGGAAACAATGGAATCTTTATTTGTGTCGCATTGTTACATGGCGATTAGGAAGAGAATAGCTGTAAACGTCCGCTTCATTGGTGATTGGTTTCACTTCGTAATATGGGAGCGCTAAGTTTATGGAAGAAGGAAGGAGAGCGTTTTAATTATTCTTTCGATGTTTCTTTCCATCGTCATTATTAAAGGGCTTCTTGAAAGAATGTTACGGTGATCTTAAGCAAGAAATGCGATTTCAGAATCGTATAGTGATAATGTTGCCTCGTTGACCAGACAGTTATGAAAGATGAAATGCTTTAATCAAGGAACAACGTTTGAACTTTTTATGTGCTTTTCGCAAAAGTGGAATATTTCTGTAGCCGCGTATTTCTGTCTGTGTGCAGCTGTGTTCGCATCTGCTTCTCTGTTGGCTAGTTTCAGTTTGCAAGCCACTGAACTTGGTTGGCAAAATTTTTTCCGTATATTTACACCACAGAGACGAATCTTCAAAAATTGCCGCTTTCCAGTTGAGCATCTTATGCGTTTTCTTTTTCTCGTGTAATAGTGATGATTGATTAGCGTGAAGCAAAGTTACCTTACATAGAGCCAGAAGGACATCTAATGGAATTCTTTTTGTGAACTTTTACAATCAGTCAGTTTCATGAACGGAAGCAGTGGCATTTTTTATGAGCGCTTAACTAGCCTGGTAAATGGGGGAGAGCGGGAGGGAGGAACTGGTAGGTGGAAATGAAAATGCGCATACTGTAAAAGTCGCTTTCGCCATTCATCAATTCATTGCCCGAAATCTGAATTTTCTTTCAGGTGTTATTGGGTTTAATATAACGGCTGCTGTAATATTTGTTTAACATGCTTGTTTGGTATTGATGGGCAATGATTAGGTGGATTTCCAGTTCTCTACGGTGAAAGAGTACTTAGTTGTTTGATTCATGAGGAAAACTCGTGATGTGTGGAAATTCCTTCAAGTTTTATTGAGGAGTTCTTATGATTTTTTAAATTTCAACTTCGTGCATATTTAGTTGAATAATTTTAATTTCTTTTCCTCTTTATTCATCTCCCACAACTGATCGGACATCGCATCTTGTCCACTTACTCAGCTTTTATTACGTCCGAATTGGCTCTGTGATATTCTCTTTTTCTTGCAGTTCGTTTTCCTATTACTTCCAATATTGTCTGAGGTGGGTTACGTCTCTAACCTCTGCATCTTACTACCAGATGTTGTTGGTATGTTTATTAGAGTGCGAAAGAGTTATTTATATTTACTTATTTGTCCTATGTTGTCTTCATCACTTTGTATCGTTTGCTTTATTGAAATGAACGGAATGTAGCCTGCCACCGTAACGTATGTTAATCATTGATTTTTGCTTAAGTTGTGTTCATTTCCGCAGTTGTTACTTCAGGGAGACATTATTTGACATTCTGAATTGAATGAAGGGGGAAAAATCGCATATCTTAATATAGGTATTCGAGTTCCTGTGATAGGCGTGAGTACTCGATTAGAGTGCAGAATACGGTAGTGGTGCGTATGCAACATGGAGCACTAGCTCAGCTGCGGTCACGGTTCGCAACCGATGTAGCATCGTTCTCTGCAATAGTGTCCTTATCATTATAGGAGAAAACCTCTCATGTTTGGAATCTCGTTCAATTATTGTTTCCTCGTTTTGGGGGTATAAAAATTGGATAATGAGCTCTCACTGACTCACTTGTGAAGCTGGTCACATCCTATACAATATTTCAGTTGCTTCAATTCAGTTGAAGTTTTGCATGATGACATGATTTTGCATTCTGAGATGATCTATCGAAAAGAAATCACCTGTTCCTTAGGATGTTCGAACGTTTCTATGACCCACCACTGCACCGTTGAGAATGCATTGTGCAAGGTGCTAATTACGGTAGCGATAAGTACATTTGTATGGTTATGTGTGCAGATTGGTTCACTGTTCCCAACCCGTGCGCCTAGCTTCTATGCGGTTGAGCACCTTCGCCCTCTCCAAGCGTTACCACCTTCATCTTCTTCCTTTACAGGACCATTTTTTTCGATTTCTCTACATTTCGCAACCTAAGCTCTTATTTGGGAAATTCATCGGAAGCGAAAAAAAAACCAGCTGCGGTGAAAATGTTTTACTGAAAGGCGTCACTTCCTTGACTTATATGCTTCGCCCCATTCCCTCATATTCAGTTCCCCTCCCCTCTCTCACCCAAAAGTAGAGTCGTATGGCGACTTGGAATTTATATCCTCTAAGTAATTCAACACAATATGATAGTTAATGGGTTTCGTAAACTTTTTTAAGGAACACTTCACTCAAAGGTTTCGTAACAGTTACAGAAGACCTGTTTATTGAGATTTTTTCATACCAAAAAAAAAAAATTATGAGGAATTTATTCCTGTAAATAGAAGAAAGGGTGGGAAACGAGAGCGGAAATTTTGCAAACAACATATCGTCGAGGGTTGTTGAACTTCTTTTCACCTCATTCTTTGTAAATCACTGCTCGCATATTGATATGTAATCACTGTTTATAGGTTAAGGCACAGTCAGTATTCATTCATATAGAGGTTATATTCGTTAAATGTTAAAGGTGTATTAAATATAGAAAGTTTATTAAAGACGTGTTCGTTACTTTAACAGTGTACCTCCATCGCTTTATATTACCAATTAATTTCAGTTCCTACTTCAACGATGTCGTGTGTCTGTTCATTGAGGCATTTAGTTGGCATAAGACGTATGGCAACAACTGTGTCCGTTGGATGTGAACGGTTGTGTTCATCGCGTCCTCTTGGAATAACCACTCGTCCACTTCGTGGTGGATGGCTCTCTCTTGAGAGATGCTCAAACATTTCCACATCATCGCAGTCTCCTTTCGATCCTGATGTCCATCTCGTTCCACAAGAAGCCAATAATATTATGCATACTTCACCTCATCATCGAGTACCGAGTGCACCCACTCTCTCATCTGTTTGGCTAAAGTTTGTTTTATTTGATTTCCATCCGTTCGTGATCTTACTCCTGAAATGCTACTTACCAGCGGTAGAGGAATATTGCTGCAGTCATGACCTGATGGAAGAGATAGTATGGAAATAGGAGTGAGAGGTAAAAAGAAACAAACTAATAGGAAAACGGAATTTTTCATTCGACGACCTCATCGATGTTCGGTAGCCTACTGAAGTTGGCATCCGGATATTCAAGGAGAGTGAGTTCGTATGTGTTTCTGCCTTCGATAATTCATTACGCATTAATAGAATGCTAAATGGGCTTAGAAAAGCGTAAACATGTAAAGGACCGAGTTAGGCTAGACCATGCAATAAGATAAGCAAAATACTGGTCAATAGTCACATTCTCAAAGCACGCCCTCGCTATCCCTTACGCATAAGCTTTGTAATCGGCTGTGACCATGCCGTGCTGTAGAGGTCACGCTTGGTATATCTGATTGGATTTTCCGGACGCGAACAACGGAAACGTTTCCAACCATTTTTTTTTTCTGATCTAATCCTGTTGGTGAACAGTAATGAGCTGTGCTGTTCGTGCACCAACACGCGTAGTATTTCGCACTCACCGGTTGACCTCTAGAGATTCACATAATGCAGATGTGTTCACCTATCCCAACACCACACCTTTTTTTGGTAACATCAGCCTGGTTCAGGGTGTGCGGCAGTTCTGCAGAAATGTCTGAGGAAAAAAAGGAAAAGAACATCCGGTCAACAAAGCTCAGCATAAATAGTCCCTGAAACTTACTTGTAGTTGAAAGCTGAGGGAAAATCTGATTTCGGTTTAGAATTCGATAAATCTTTTGAGTATTGAAGTCGCAAACCGATTGTCAGCTGAAGATTGTGAGCCAAAGGGTTTTTCTTGCAGTTAATGTTCGAAACCTCATCTAAAGACTTACATTCTCATGAGACCGCAGCCAAATCTAGATTTCAATGAGAGGTGAGAGGTAAATACGTATATATGCATGTCTTTAAGGCATTTGATCGAATGAAATTATTAAACATTGAGGCCAAGATAATAAAGCAACCGATTGGACGCAGTGGTTTCTTATCAGTATGCAGACGGTTGCTAAGAGATATTTGGTAGAAATAGGGCGATTGATTACATTAATCCATCCACTCACTTTGTTGATCATGTTTATTGTGCCTTATTCCCCTTCCATCTAATCTATTCTATTTACTCTTTTCATTCCCACTACTTTCCCCTTGTTTGCCCTTCCCTCATTCATTTAGAATATCTTTCGACCTGATGAGATTGTTTTACAAATCATCATACTGACGGATTGTCCAATGCATCAAGCATCTTTAAACAAACATCGCGTAAAGGCATTGCTATCAGTATTTTACAACGATCAGAATAATCTGAAAGTTATTGCAGCATTTCATAAACCAATGAGAGCTCGAATAGAGGCAATTCTGCTATCATTGATAAAGACTATCAGATCATTCATTTATTTTATATGAGAGCTCTTTTAGAGAAAGTTCAGTGAGAGCTTAGAGATGAGCGTATTTCATTACTAGCATATGTTTGAATTGTCCTCTTCAATGCTTTCATAGTTTCAGTGTTCCCGTTGTCTATACAACCGGTGTTTCGTACAAAGGTGATGACGGTGTCAATTCAATCGCAAGCATTGGTGTGTATTGGGGTGATGACGATGTGTTGAATCGTTCTAAGGTCGTTAACTTTTTTATTGCAATCAGCAGTTCAGAATCCTTCTCGATAACCGAATATTCATTGATACCATTATGTCGATGTAACTTCCAGACGTGATGATGTTGAGTTTTTTGCTTCATTTTATTTATGTAATTGCCAACAGAGTGCGCTATGGCCAGCTTGCCTTCAAGAATCCAATTTAGTTTTAAGGTATCAACCATTAGACGGTTGTTGAGGTGACAGTTGTATTCCGGAGGAGGGAGGGGAAGGGAAGAGTTCAATGATGGGTCATGCTGCATATGTCATTCCTGATTTGTGCTCCTCGTTGAAGTTTAAGCACGAGCGGATCGGAGACATGCGTCGTAACATGCTGTGTCTATTAGGGGTCTGCAAAATTAAGTGGGTTCTTTCTATTCGGATGTGGAACCTTCTGATGGACATCCTTGGGTAGTTTCTGCACCTGCAAATGATACTGATCAATACAACTCCTCGCTTATAAGGGCGCCGGTTTCGTGCCATATTATCCTGTGGTACGTCGGCTTTACAAGTTGCCCACGTCAACGAGCACAGGCGTTGCTGGTCTGTAAACGTGCTGTTTCGTTTCGTGCATCCCAATGGATGTTATCTCCGCATTATCCCTCCACAGTCCATCTTTCCCCTTCCCTTATTCAGCAAAAGTACCCAGTTTTCAGTCTTTTAGGGAAGACTGTAATTTATTGGTGATTAATGCGTGAATGAGATGAGATAATGATTCGTTATTCTAAAAGTTTCTTCGCACAGAGTGAACATTAGGATAGGAGTAGATGCGGGTGATCAAGCGAGGCTTGGTTTGAACTGAAAATAGAGGTTGCTTGTTGCAGGTTCTTGGAGAGGGTTCCACCATTCTTGCTGAGATTGAGGCGGTCACTCTGGCGCTCAAACAGGTTCGTTTAATATGTTTATTTGTTGTGCTTCGGTAGACACAGGTGCGGTCGATCATCTTCAATGTCTGTTGTGAAGCCCTTTATCCCCTTTATTATTGTTGAATAAATAAGGGCCAAAGATTGACGCTTTGTGGCAGATGGCGTTCAAATCGGAACATATGAACTGAGCATCAGCAGCTAAATAATCAAAACTGCGAAGAAGTAACGAGAAGAGGGATATTTACATTGATTATATGCTGATGGGTGGTAGCATCTTTTGTTAGATGTGATTCGAAAATGTGCCATTTATGGTCTGTAAGTCACTCTTGTGTTTGGGCTGAATATGAACGTGATGAACGGCAGGTCAATCGAAAACATTTTCGATCGAAGCACACCGCTGCTAGACTTAATGCTTTTAATATAAGCGCAATAAAGAGGACCTTTTAACTCTTATGGAGCCCCTTATCCGCCTTATGTTGAATAAATAAGGGCCAAAGATAAAACATTATGTGATTGAGGATGATTTTTGTGGAACTATAACTATCTAGTGGCTTGAAATTGTTTCTCTACAATCCATTTTAGGATTTATGGCTAATGTTTTTGATGGAGTGATTGACTGCTGTGTTTAAAGTACGGACGATTCGATCTCATCTCATTATACTTTTATTTTCACCATATCGCACTCATTTTTTATATCCCGTTCATTCTCTCCCCTCTCACTCTGTCCTATTCCAGAATTTAAAATAAGTATATGGGATGAATTTCAGGCCATTTATGAACTAAATTTACCGCGTGTTATTGTCCGCACAGATTCGGACTACGTTTGTCGATGTGTCACCAAATATTTTAATTTCTGGAAGCAAAGCGACTTCCGTAAAGCGAATGGTGATAAGGTGAAGTATGCAGATGAGCTTCAGGAACTCGATCGCTTACTTAGTATGATTGAGGTGCGCATTTGTTGAATATTTTCTTATTATCACTATTATTCCAATCGATATGTTTATGGTGTCTAGTTTTGAAATTCATTCATTTTCTTCACAGGTGGAGAGCGGAGGGGGGAGGGGGTGGGGGAGAAGGGAAGGGGGAAAGAGGAAGGGAAGAGAGGGTGAAAGAACAGATGGTTCGGTTTTCATGAGGTAACTCTAACGCTTTCAGGCAATGGATCGAGCGAGTAATATGTATTGCAGTAAGGCTGTGGACCCCTGAGATGAGGTCTCGGCACTTAACATTTGAGAACCATGAAATGAAGTGTGTCTTTTCATTCACCTCAAAACTCTCATTCGGGATACCTGGAAGTCAATTTCCAGGCCGTCAAAGCTCTGCACCATTCGATCCTTGCTTTCCAATCCCTGAGGATTCAGCTTGGCCTCCAGACTCCAGGAGTTTCATTTTCGATGGCGTCAGATAACGAATAGTTTCAGACACTCAAAAGACGATTATCTTCAGGAAATTTTCAGAAGTAAGATGCTTTCAGGCTAAAGTGGAATTCGTCCCTAAGAATAAACCGGACGTGGGCAACTGGGTATTTCATAAACTTAAGCAAAAGCCCGCTTATGGTAAACAAGGTATTCTTTTTGAATTTTTGGAAGTATTAGTTGCGCAAAATAATATTTCACATTTCATTTATTTGTTTATTTGTTTATTTATTTACTTGTTTATTTATTTAATATTTATTTATTTATATATTTATTCATTTATTTACTCATTTATTTGATTAATTGGTTATTTATTTATTTATTTATTTATTCATTTTCAACCGATTATAACAAATTGGGAATGTCATGAGAACTTTTCGAGAAGAAGCAAATGGGGACTTGCTGAGCGATTAGAGAATTATGTTATTGTGGTTAATTTCATCTTAATATTAATCTGCAGTTTCAAAGGCACAGTAATAAATGTTTTGTCTTACGTTTATTTTCAGCTTACTTTGTTATTAATGAATGAAATTATTCTTCATTCGTGATGAATTTGTCATTGCTGAAAAATAGGATTTGCAGTCTATAATGTTTGGTTTTTGTGCAGTGACAATAGTTGAGTAGTGATGCAAGAATATGTCCCAGTGATAAAATACCCAACTGGTGTATCTTGGAGAGGGAGGTTGGTTCGTTCCCACCCTGTAGTTCTTGTACTAAGTTGCATCAACATGACATATGTATATTTCACTGGATATTTTTATCCATTGCTTCTTATGATGATCGCCTTATCTAATCACTGTTCTGGCTGATTTCAGGACTGTTTTGCAAACCAGTTTGAGATTTTGATTAAGAGATTAAACGTGTGATCCATAAATTAGCATTCGAGATTGTGCTGTTCATAGCTTATTTTCGAGAGGGATTAATAGGTTTTTTGAGACGTAGGTATGATCTTGTGTGATTTCATGATGCTTATTTAGACTCCAGTATTATCAAAATAGGGGTTGTGTTCAACAGGGGTGAAGTTGCGATGCGGATATATGCTTTTATCTGAGCCGAACTTCTAAGGTGAATATGTGATCTGAGTTTTTAAGATGTCGAATGGTTGGCTCAATCAACGTCTTCGTTGTCTGCTGGGGATACCTCAGTCGATCCCGATAGGTAGGTAATTGTTTGACGTTAAGAGCGACACACTTGTTCACGATCTTATCTCATTTGCATCTACACTTTTCCAGAAATATAAAGTGGAAAAGCTTCGTGGTCTGAATTTGTTAGTATTACTGTTAGCAAAGTGTTTGATCTTTTTCATAAATTCTACCCAAAAGGTTATCTCGTTTTCACAATTATGTTGTGTTAACCTCGATTTCAGGCCCTTGGTTTACAGCACTTCAAGTTGCAGGAAAAGGGAGGGGACTAATTATGTGAGGGACCATTTCTGAGTGTTCCGTGTAGAATAATGTTTAGGGAAAGAGAAGTGGTGAGGGGAATTACATTCAGTATGAATTTGAGCAAAAGTATACCTCCAAATTAGTTTCTTGCCTCATACTACAATGCGGTTTGAATTCCCGACGTTCATTGACACAGCTGTTTAGGTCATCATAAGTGCCCGCAATGTAATATAGTGCATTATTGCAGTAAGATTTTTTATTTTGTATTTTATTTAGCCATCATAATTTACATGTTATAATAAAACGTTCCTTTAGAAACGTTTATACGGATTTAATGTTATGTTCTATTAGGGTGCCTTATATTGATCTACTTCCGCATTTTACATCGATTGCAGCATTATAGAAAATTTTTCTGAATTATTAGTGAAAATGGGAGAGTTTCGAAAATATAATGGGTCACTAAGTGATGCTTTCTTTGAGTTGAAAATAGGCTGATTGAATGTGCTCTGCTGATATGCCTGCAGTGATAGGGCGTTTATAATAACCCCGTCGGCGTGTTCATGTTGGTTTAGAACATAGTGATATAGTCGCTTACTCATCCATGGGACAGTATCATTGCCTCGATAGCCAGTAAGCACCGTTAGACGAGGTTGTTGAACGTGTTTCAGAGTTTTGCTAAGGTCATGTAGGTGGATGGTAAACATATCATCGGTATGATTCGTGAGGTTTGCACAGCATTGATATGTTGTGCGGAGATGGTGCCAAATTGCATTGCTTATGGTGATTCGAGTCGGACTTTCCCGAAGAATCTCTCTTATTCGAATCCATTTTCGATGTTATTTATGATTGTTTTTTTTTCAAATTCTTTTGGAATAGACATATTTCAAATTCTTTGTTCTCATTTAATTGTCATTGGTTTCGACCTTTCCTCTTCTCTCTTCTCGCCTTTGCCCTTTTCTTTATTTAAAACCGCCCTGACGCGTACACCATCTTCGTGGTATTTTCACTTTTTAACTGTTCGTTGTCTCTAAATTTGTCAACGAAAGCATGACATGACTTTTCCTTAAATCCCTCTGAGGTCTTTGAATTTAACTTTCTGAGGAGGGCATTGATATTTGTGTCTTAGGCGTCTAATAATTTCTTATTCTGATAGCATAACACCTCCTCACAAAACGCGGCACTTTTGTCGATCTGACGTTTTTGTTTTATACTGTTAGGACCCGTTGTTTTTTTTTGCATAGATCTTCGTTTATGATATCATATACGCTGCTTGCAATCAGAATTTGAAAACAAAAAGGTATCTTTGGTTAACTGATTTCATTCATCCCATACATCCTTTATAGCTCTACTGTGGCGTACACTTGTGGTGTATTTCGAGACACAGATCTACGTGGTGAGCCATTCACTCGTGCTGGACTGGGTGTTTACTGGCTGGATAAACCGGAAAACAACGTGAGTCGACGACTTTCGATGTTTCCGGTCACATTGTTTCGCTCACAACTTCAGGCGATCATCGCTGCTCTTGAACAGGTACATTCGATTGGTTTCTCTGATATAGGTTATCGCTTTTGCTTATACCGTTTATTTTGAGGATTATACGGTAGAGTATTCGTTCTCTTTGTTCGAAATTTTTGTTTATTCAAATTCCCAACAAATTATTTCATCATTACCCTGTTAAAACGTTTACCTTTTCTCTACATATCCCCCGGTATAATATGGGAATCTATTCGGCTTTTAGGTTCACATTTTTCAGTAGTCACCCTTCACGCTTGATGAGATAACTTCGAACACGTACTATCCCCCGATATAATATGGGAATCTATTCGGCTTTTAGGTTCGCATTTTTCTCTAGTCACCCTTCACGCTTGATGAGATTACTTCGAAACATACTACTTGTAAAGGTTTCATTTTCCGTTGTAATTGATCGATGGCTGCGGTTTGCACGTAATTGTTGGAAGCCTTTTTTTTTTTCAATTTTTAGAGGGGCAAGTATGAGGACGATGAATGACTTTTTAGACAAATTTGAGAGTTTTGATCCACCATATATCTGGGCGAATGACGAGGTCTATGATATTGCGAGTTTGCAGGCAGTCGAAGGTAAATATACGAGTGTTATAGTGCGAACCGATAGCAGGACATTTTTGAAGTATTTTCGAAGAGAGTGGAGGAAGGCGGATGGTAGCCTTGTAAAGAATTATCCTCAATATCTGAGAATAATTGACCTCGCTTGTAGATTAAAGGTTGGTTTTTAGAGTGGTGATTGAATTGACTATGATTAGAGTGATATTGTTGGATAGGCGAACTTAATGAATTCATGCGCAAGGATTCCCTGCATGAAGGAAGTTAGCTCGAGTTCTTTGATCTGATGCAGAGCAAAATATCTCATGACGAAGAAATTTGTGAAGTCGTGCTCCTTAGTTCCTGAATAGTTCAAGCAAATGGTGTGGTCGAAGGCATCCGTTCGGATCCCTACAATCCCTATTTTCTGCATATCCTCTGGAAAACCGACAAGTTGAGTATTATCCATCCCCTTCTCACCTCTGTCTATGCCGTTTCGGACAAATTGCATTCCTGACAGAGCGCAGGAAATGGTTTCATCATCGCAAACCAAAGGTGGTCGGAAGCACATCTTACCAGAATGTCATCGTTTGCATAGCATTAAAATAGTTATGGTTCTTTTTGGGGAGGTGGGATAGAGATATACCTAAAAAATCTCATTAAGGAGTCTTTTGGTCACTGCTCACTGACGTGTAACGTGTGCTTCTGTGAAGCGAATAAATTTTACAGGTGAAATTTGAGTACGCAGGTGAACAATGCAAAGCGCAAGAGGAGGCATTTGTTTTGGCCGAAGATGGTATGAGCCAGCCGATGGTGAACGAGGCGAAAAGATTGTTGAGACGTGGTGTTAGTGATCCTAGTGGATCGACAATTCACTCTTGGAAAGTTGTTGTCGATTCGAACGAAGGTGATTGGACCGGGTAGGTACTGTGAAGCTATTGATACAGGTATTAGAAAGTGGATGTAACCGGAAGATGTAATGGCGATGAAATGTGGCTGTATCTTAATGAAGTGCATAGCGTTTTAAGTCGTGTGTGGCAGGTATCGTTTAGCTCAGAAATGTTTCTGTACTATTATTGTATGTTGTAGTTGATGGTATTTGTGGGGATTCACACAGTAAGTTGTGGGAAAGAGGCAGAAAAATGTGGAGAGCGTGACGGCGAGATTATGAGTGGAGCGAATATGGAAGCACAAGAGAGAGGTACATTTATGTCTGACAATTTGCTAAATGAAATCTCCTTATAACTTCATCGGCATCAACCGTATTTGCCACCTTTGGAACCTATTGGTTCATGACTGTTTAACTGTATTCCTCTCGCAGCGAGTTATTGTATTTACTCTGTTGTATTTTCCTCATTTGATATGTGATTCTGTAAAGACCAGATCCAACGGAAGAAACTCACTGCCTTTCTTTGATGAAAATGGTTTTTTTTTGCTGGATGGTGGTCGGCATGTAAAGAAAGCTTACTGTTTTCTAAAACTTCAAATAATGGAGGTACCAAGGTTACCCTGTTGCTACTAATAGTTTTCTAGGCGGTATATGATAAAAGCTTTCCTCAGAGGTAAACTTGATCGTACGATCTAACCAAATTAGTCGTTTGGAGGGATCGCCTTTTAATTGGACCTTTGATTCGATATTTTGAGGTTTATTCTAAGTGGGCCATAATCAAGCAATTTTCAGCGTCGATCGAGTCTGTCTACTAAGCGAAATAGATTCTGAGAAAAAGCGAGGCATGTATTGCGTTTTCTGGGATGGAGAGAGTGGTCACCTGAGTACAACTGGTTGGGTGCAAAATGTCAAGCGGCCTGGATATCTTGCCGTGCAAAAGGCACTTGTCCTGGCCCTGGAACAGGTGAGCAACATTTCTGTCAGAAGGACCAATTCTAATCATGTTCTCTTTCATTTCGATATACGTAATGCAGTTTGGCGCAACGAAGGAAAACTTGTTTGGTTGTTTACGCCAAAGAAAGTTTTTTTAAATACCTTGAGGTGGGCAGATAACAAAGAAATCTACTCGAGTTACCACCTTCTTGATAAATGTGTCACTTAATATTCCGAAAACTGGCTTTGAGACTAAGCATTGGCATACCAACACGAAAGAGCATTAGGGCATAGCTTATTAACGCGCTATGGGAGTATATGCAATTGTAACATGCTGTACTGTAATAGGCATCCGTCGAAGTGAGGTATACTGTAGGAGGGAAAGGAGGGAAGAAACTTATACATTGCAATCTGCCTTCATTCCCCCCCCCCCTCTCAGCTTCTGTATTCCTTTTGCCATCCCGCCTTATTTGAGTGTTGTTTCCTTGATCATGCATCGCATTATTTCCCTTCGCCATCTTAGTCAACTCTACAGATGTGCTATGAAATGCACACTTGCATATAGATCCTTTTGCTAGTGCAGGCCTATTTCCCTTTCCGACAATAAATCCAGTTCATTCTTCTATATTACGAGAAGTACCAAAAGTTTCGTTTATAGCCCCTTTATCTTGATAGTTCGCCGTATTCAATAGTTCCAGCTTCAGTTGGGTTCTTTCTTAATCATGTGTTGCAATGAGGTTTATGAACTTTCTAAATAAAGTTTGAAGGGGAATTCGAACGACATTGGGAGGCCATCTTAAGTTTCTAATTTCCTTCCTTGCATATACCTGTGCATGTGTATGTGATAAGTGCCTTTACTTTCTGGTACGTCAAAACAAGTAGGAGTGTGTTAGATTTGTCTCGATCGATGAGTACCGTTTCTACAGAACCAGTCGGGGGCGTCCGAGGATCTTATGCCTCCTCCTGACCTCTTGTTACGGAATAAAGATATATATGCTATGAAACGTTTGATAGGCCTCAGAAAGTGGTCGGAAGCGAATGATTATTCGCATGGGCACTGTTCGTCTATTGAAAACGGTGATTGAATGGATTCCACAATGGCGACGAAACCAGTGGACTAATTCGCTGAGGAAACCAATTGCAAACGCCGATCATTGGAAGCATCTCGACGAGCTCATGCAGAATATCGAGGTTTGCTAAGCAATTGTCTCTATTTTCTTTGATCTAAATGTCTGCCGCCTTTTCTGCTGACTGCGGAGGGGGTTTCTGAGTCCTTAAGTTTTGCGAGTTATTATTTTCTTGGCTCGCTCCAATTTATATTTGCTTCTCACCCTGTTTTCAATAGTCGTTGCTTATCTGCGAGAAAATGGAGAATTCAGAGTCATTATTGTAAACATCAACAACTTCAACAGTCAATACAGCAACTTGAACAATATCAACGATCTGAAAAACATTTTGAGCGCCTCATTATGTGATAGTAATAACTCGAACAACAACGGCAATTGGAATAACAGCAGTAAATGCGACAGTAATAACCTCAACATAGGCAACAGTAATAACAACAGGGACAACAACAACAGTATCAAGTGGAGTGGTACTCTGAACCCAAATAGAAACGTATGAGAATGGTGGAAGAGATGAGGGGGGGGGGGGGGGGGGGGGGGGGGGGGGGAGGGGGGGGGGGGGGGGGGGGGGGGGGGGGAGCACGTGGCGGAGTATGGTCGCAACATCTGTTAGTCCAGTGAGGCTGAAATTGCGATCATATCGACTGGTCGCATCAACTGATGGTGCTCATTGATTTCTGCTGTAAGGTGTTTATGTATTTTATGTTTGATGATCTGTTTTCATTTGTGGATGGTGGGTAAATATGATGGATTATGCCATTCAAAGATGCTCTTTCCATTTTTTTATTTGCGGTTTTGCAACTGCCTGGAGTTTTATTTTCGAAATACACATTTAAATCATCCGTCGGCTGTCTTATAATAATTTTAGTTCATTCGCATATGCAAAGAATTGTCGCCGTGAATTTAATATTTATTTCATTTTATTTGCTTTATACTTCAACTGTTTTTCTAAGTTTGCGAAAATGGGAGTTCAGTAAACAGGATTTTTCCCGTTCTATAAATTAAGTAGTTGAAATTCCAATTTTGCGAAACATTCTGGAGGGGATTTATTGACACACAGTATAGTTTTTAAAATAAAGAAGTTAACTGACAGTTGTCTGCCACATTGTTGGGTTTATTTTATTGCATGGAGGAAATCTGACAGCGCATACAATGTTTTTGCGCTATTTTGAAGAAGATTCATTTCTTGTCATTAAGGTGGTGACTGGACGTTAAAAGTTGAAGGGAGGGACAGCCATTGGCTTGAGAATTTTTGTATCCTCTGTGGAGTGCAGGGAACATAGATTGTTTGAAAGGTTCAAGAACTGTAGAAATAATATCGTTCTGCTATTCATGCTTTTTACTTTTTATTATCACGCCATTGCTGGGCGTTGACCTTGTAGGGATATTCGGCGGCGTGGTACTATAAAGGGTGCCCATAATTATCCAATGCACAAAAAATTCGATTATTGGTTTCGATTATCGGTGATTCTTGGTTTGCCTATAATTTAGTGTTTTCAAATTAATTGTTTCTAATGTTTTTTTAAATGGATATTTCTCTCTAATTTGTTTATTTTGCAGATAAAGTGGGAATACAGCGATTCCACGGAAGTGAACGACGAACTGAAGGCAGTAGATGCTCGTGCAAAAGAATATCTGCAGAAAAATTTTATAAACAGAGGGTCGTGATTTTTCATTTGATTGTTTGATCGTTTGAAGGGGACTTGCTCAGAGGGGAAAAGGGCAGTTCTTACCCAAAAAATTTCATGTAGTATGTAGGGTCAAGGGATTTTATAAAATGAGAAAAAGAAATGGCGGTGAAAAATGAGTAGGATGGGATGGTTATACTAATGGGCCTTTGTCTCGCCGAGCATTCATCAGATACGGAGTCATACATTTCTTTTTGCATAGTGGATCATCTATTTAAGGCGTTATGGGATGTTTTTAGTGCAATTGGTTATATTGAAAACTTTTATTTTCCTTTCTTTTTTTGATATTTTTTTATTCTCTTTTCATGCTCAACTAATGGTTCTTTGTTTTTGGATTGAGAATGAAACAATTTTTATGCTTCTACAGTTTTTCTTTAATTCTCGAACGAAAACAAAGGTGAGGGGATTTAAAGAGAAAAAAATCCAACAAGAGTAATGTCTTTTCTTATATGATTTGTTCGTTTACTCTTTGGTAAATGGCTCATAAAGTCGCATTTTGGCGTTCTTTTATGAAATATGTTTTCCTATTTGAGCCAAAAATGCAGATATTTTATCTTGTTATGTATGATTACCTTTTCGTTAATAATGTTGGGAATTATTTTACAAATTTGATAATAAACGAGTATTGTTTTCTGTTTTGCCATCTTTCAATGTGCTTTCTTGATATCTTTACTAGGAATTTAAAATTTCTACGCGACAGATTCATATCTTCGATTCCATCGTTTTTTATAGTTTTGAAGAATCTTTCATTTTTAATCATTTTTCGCCTTGTGCATATGTAACGATACACTGTGTACTCTTTGTCGGGTTCATTTGCATAATGCATAGCTCATCTCTCATGTCGTATGCATATATATATATATATATATATATATATAAATTCTATCTATGAAAGTTGTACAATGCTGTATTTTTGGGCTAAAAAAGGGAATAAGGATTGCAGTAAAATGATACGTCGAGGTTTTCCTGCATCGTATGTTGTTCCCTTCCGTTTCAGGTGGATTCTTTATAATCGCCTAGTTCATTCATCCTTTATGTTTAATTGTCTGCTCTGAAATGAGTCGATGCGTTGCTCATGAGCGTGATTGGATTTCTTATGTTGAACGATGCTTCCATGAGTAAAGGAATCGTTATTATGGTGATGTTTGAGATTAGTGCCGGAATAATGTACTGCTTGGAGATGATCTTCCATCCTTATGACGAAGCGATCCGACACTTCGCACTTGGGCGAATGCGATGAGTAATCCAAGCAAAGTTAAAGGTGTGGCGAGAATCAAGGCTGATTAGGTGAGCAAATGGACGAGGGAGTGGTATAAGGAACAAGGAATTTCTCTCGGTGACAGTCTGGAGTATAAGGGACGGGGAATTTCCGTTGAGGAATAGTCCTGACTAAAAGGATCTAGATGAATTGGTCAAAGATGGCGATTTTGTAGGTGAACAAGTCAACTACTGCAACTGCCAATAGAAATAGCCAATAAAAAATAGCCAGTCATATGAAACGAGTAATGGCAGTGCCTCTGAAGTATTTTGTTTGTCATCCATATACGATTGATTCATCTAATGATATTCAAATTCTTCTTTTGACCGAAGATTGACGTATGCGGTGATTATTTTCAACGTTATCTAGAATGGAGTGCAGAATTTGCATTGTATTCACTTGCATCGCTTACAATCCTAACGGTCTTGTCTGAATATTCAATAGGCGTGTAGTTGAAGAAGGCGGTCAGTGGGAGATGGCTGGTAATAACGAACTGGAGGCGATGCAAAGACGTGGTGCTGCGGAACGTAGAAGTGGGCACTGTTTCTTTCATGTATTTTCAACGATGTTCGACCGTCAACTCCAGTTGTTGTTTTGTCGGATGGGTTGAAATAATGCCATCTGTCCATCTTCAGAATCTTGAAGATGGCTTTGTTTCGAATAGGGCGGTGGATGTACTCTGCATACATTCAACAGAGATTATTGCGGTTTTGCACCTTACCGGTTTCATTTTAATTATCCGGTTGCATGTATCATTTGGTAAATTTGTTGAAGAAAGGGATATGCTGAACAGAAGGCGATCAAGGAAATGGTGAGCAAAATAGGAGATTGTTTTGTTCCTCGGATTACGTTGTAGTAATCGTCGAAGCGAAGGAATGAGGTAAGCGAGGTGGATGCTTACAAATTTGAATTTAGCCGGAGATGCCAATTCATTTGGTTCTTCATCATCAACCTAAAATTGATTCTTCACCAATCGCCTCAATCTGAGATTACCGTCGAAAGTTGTGAATATGGCTATGAGGGTCCTATCGAGAACTCAATAAGGCCATATCGTTGTTGCTCGTTGCAAAATTACCCTTCACGACGATAAACAAGAGAATATCTTGAAGGTACAATGAAACCGGTGATGTATCGAGTTTACGATGGAAATGCGAAAATGCGTGGTGTAAGTTTTTACAGCGATATTTTCATCATTTTTATGTTTTGGGTGGGCAATCATGGAAATTCAAAAACAACTTAATATCGAAAGTGAAAGGAATTTCCGTTAGGATTGAATTTGTATCTTTAGACGTAAAACATTTGCAGCGTTTCTCAAATGAAAAATATAAGCCAAATAAATGCGTAAATTATGTAAATCTCTTATTGTTGACAAGTTTAATCTCTGTGTGCATCGCTGAGTATCTCTTTCAAAGAATTCTGCATCGAAAGCACAATCAAACGAAACGCTTAACACCAAAAGTCATTGCTAAGAGTTTGTTTAGAAATAAGCTGATAAAAGAATTTAGGTTTAGGATCTTTTATGTTCCTTGCCACCTTTTGATCACTCCCTACCTTGACCTTTACACGTGTAACCTATCTTCCTTCCAGTTTCTGATGTTTTTCTTGCTTACCATCTTTTTCACGTCTAATGCTTATAATGTTATGCAAAATTGCGTTGTAAACATCATGTTCCCTGCTTTTTTAAGGAAAATAAAATTGCTCATTAGTTATTTCTACAAAACTTTCGACTCGATTGCAGATTCATTCGGCGCAGCAGCAAATCAGCTCTCGCAATCATCAATGGCAGCCGCATCACGTTGTTCAAATACCCACTCAAGGTTGCCTAGTAATTACTTCCGAGGTGTTTTTAAAGGAGTAAAAACAGTATTTAATATCTGTTTATTTGTTTCATGCATTAGTCGAGTTCATTTCTGTGCGTATGACTGTGCGTCAGTTTGTCTGTTTGGTCGATCGTTTCAACTCGAGAAGCCCTAAAGCTAGAGTTTTCTGAGGTTTGATAGTTATTATTCACCTCATATAACCAACCCCCTATGCCGTAATTCACTTTGGAAGAAATTATAGACATGTGAAGATGAAGCTGGAAGAGGTTGTACACGTTTAGCATCGGTCGCTTTTTTTTATTCTGCGCTGTTTAAGTTAGAAATAAGCGAAAAATTATGCCACAAGAGTCAATCGATGAATTTTTACGTTCCGTTTGCCTCAGCAGCCACTTTCAAGAGGTACCAATACCTAATGAATGTGCTAAATAACACCTTCATTATGCTGAATGACGCCTTCATATTAAGTGAACTCGACCGCTCATATAAATTAAATCCTCCTCAGACGACTCGTTGCTTCATAATCCGACAGTGTAAAAGAAAAATCTATTAAGTGCACACAATAGATCATAAATGCTGTGTAATAGATCATCATCTGTCGTATATTATGTCTATAAAATTTTGGTAACGTAACTCTAACCTTGAGTTGATCTAAAGAATCTGGAGTTGATTATATATAACATCGTCATATGCGCTTTTAAAGAAAACATTCGCAAAGAGCGTATGAAACAAACCATTTGTAGAAGATGAGCGAGAGTGCCCTCATATAAAGACATTATTTCGCCAGTTTATATTTGTTGATTATTTGAGAAACGCGAAAGGTTGTATCCTATTAAGTTATGTGGCATGCGTCTTTTATTTACGATTCTAGTTCATACATTCATTTAGTGATATAAGCAATTGCTTAGTAAATACTTTTGTTTTTCATATTGAGTGCTTCTAGCGGCATATTGTAATTATTCGATGTTTCGTTGTGCTGCCAACATTGAACTTTGGTGTGCTACCACATTACAACGTTTTTTCAATTTCTTTCTGTTTGTCTGAGGGTTTTTCTACTGGCCATCTGTTTATCGACGATTTCATCCATCGGCCACTAATTTTATTGCTTGCCCCCCCCCCCCTCCCCCCATCCGAAAAAAATTGCATGTTTAGCTGGATACCGATTAAGCGGCTGTTCATTTAGTTTAGCGTCATTTCTTGAGTGTCTTCGCCTATAGCGAGTTTAAAAACACTCGTTTTCATATGTAGTAATACATGAGAAGGTTCACTGATTGTCTAGGATTGTGGTTTACAGCAATTCGATTGTGCTTTGTAGCAATTAAATTCGATAAAACATATGAAGGACTTTTTTATTTATTGACTAACTATAAGGAAATGCTTTTTTATTAAATAAAAAACATTCCATTTTCCTTTTCCATATGAAGATCGATGAGCGAATGCCCATGAGTGGATGAGAAAAAAGCGAGCTCATTTAAAAACAAAACAAAGATGCGCATCACTCTTCTATTGAGCACAGCTGTCTTTATGAAACGTAATCAAATGGATGATGACAGCTAAATGCTGCACCAAAAAGAAGCTCATAAATTTCATATGTTCTCAGCTGAGTCATCACATGAATCTCAGTGTAGCTCCTTCCTCCATCTTACCTTTTACCTCTTTATACCTCGATAGAAATGTCCTAACAATTTCATATGTTCTAAATGCTGCACCAAAAAGAAGCTCAAATTTCATATGTTCACAGCTGAGTCATCACATGAATCTCAGTGTAGCTCCTTCCTCCATCTTACCTTTTACCTCTTTATACCTCGATAGAAATGTCCTAACATTTCCACATGAATTCCATAATGCAGTCAACGATTAAACAACGTTTCGATGATGGTGGCAAAGAATTCAAGCGGTGTTTTTAAATTTATTTGCAGGAAACCGAAACATTTCGAGAAGGAGATCTGAAAGTGACGTAAATGAGACGGCTAGAATGGTAAGTATTGATGTCAAAGAGGGTTAGACAGTACTGCTGTCCTTATAATATTTTGAAAGCATAGCGCTGCTCTCCGATCTCATCGATCGTTTCAACCGTAGCAAGTTTTCGTCTACCGCGGCAGCTTCAGTTTTGTTATTCCCATTCCCTTCAGTCGTAAGGTGATTAGATCGCCTTGTGAACTAACTCCGCATGTATTTCTCTTCTAATAGCAAATATGAGTTGAGGCACTGTTTGCGAAGTCAAAAACTTATAGATTCTCATCATTGTTACACATATTTTTAAGTATATAGATTTTAATCATTTCTCGCTGCTTCGTCGATCTAAAACAGCAGTTAACAGTTATTCGCCGTCTAAGGCCCTCTATGAATGGGATCTCATTAGGTGAAATCATCTAAGCACCGGCTCCATCGAAGCTTCTAGGTGAATACTCTATCCGTTCATTCAGCCACCATTCCATCTCGTGGCTTGTGTTTATTTCTAGGTATTCCCACAACAACGACAAGCGCCTGTTCAAATGTCCTCGCGAATGCAACCTGCGTTGTATCGACCATCACAGATAGGTGAGTGGAAATTAATGCAGTAAGTTTACAACGTGTTTGCGGCAATCGATAGTATATAGGTTATATTTTTGGCAGTGGAAGTGAATACGTAAAGAAAAAAACTACATAAATAATGGTGTGAGTGATGTAGCAATCTGCCAAAGCGTGGCCTTTTGATAAATGTCGAGGCTTTTCGTCAAGAAGAAACGAAGCAAAGGAAATTGCGACAATCCCTTAAAACGTTAGATTTTTTATGACTTCCATAAAGGATTTGAGAATGGAAAGAAGGAAAATTTCGATGGTAAAAGTTGTTAGCTTACTAGATTTTAATGGATATTTTTAATCAAATGCAAATTCATTCAAAAATAGTATATTTTAACAAATGAATTAATTCCTAGGGAAGAAGGGAATGTCAAGAAATCGTCGATCAAACAAGATGAACATCAAAACGGCGGTAATTTTTTAGTCAATATTTTAATGATTAACAAAAGAATTGATATTGTTGATCAAATCATTTACGATTCCAAAAATTACTTACATTTTATAGAAGAAAAATTATTTGAGTATAGAGGCTACAACCCCGACAAGGCTTGCTTATAGTTACTCTTACTTTGTACACCTATCACGCTGAACAGGTCGCTGCTAGTGAAAATGAAATATATGGCAGGGTGATAAAGAGTCAAAGAGTGATCAGAAAACATTCACTCCAATTTTTTCTGTAAATTTTTTTCCAAGTACAACCGCCGCTGTACTGAACTTCCTCTATTGGGCTCCATAGGCTGACCAGCTATAATTGGTAATGATTAAGAAGATAACAAGTGGAATATTGGAAGCAAGTGAAATGCATAGACTTATCGTCCTGTGTATGTTTTCTCGACTTCATCGCTTCACGCATCTCGATTAGAAACTCTAGGAACATGGATGGATGATGTGCTTTGAAGTGATAGAGATGCATTCTTAACTCGAGTTTCTTGGATAAACTCTACTCATAGGCGCTTATTGTAAAGGCTGTAGATCAACCGAAGCTTCAATTTGCATTTTCTATGTTCAAGAAAAAATTTCGTCAACGCAACAATCAATGAGGTTTACTTTCGATGTGATTTCAGCCAGCAACGTTGAGCACAACAAGAGTACCTCATACGCCAAGGATGCCCACTCCATTCATAAGCCCACAAGGTAGAGGTTATTTGTACTTAGAGATAAGCTCAAAAGCGCACAGTTGTGAGATTTGGTTCATATTTGTGTTGCATTTTATCGTGAATCCTATAAGAGATGTTCTACCAGAATTTCCTTTTTAGAACACATTAGCTAACCCCACAATATTTATAGCCCATAGCACAGAGCAATTTTTAATATGGAAGTTGGGGCATAAGTTTAACTGGCATACAATATGACGACCATAAAACGACAAAACATTCTGAAATTTGATTAAAGCTTACAACCTGTGAAGATCTTCATCAAAAGATGAGAAGTGGGAAAGCACATCAGAGAAATTGGCACGAAATGCGCTTTTGGGTTCTGCTAACCCAATCAACCACTTTCATAAATAGCAACAAATAAAGAAACATTAGAATAATGCATTCATATTTTGACTCATTCAATCTTTTATGCAAACTCTTCACGAATGGTTTGCTTTTTCAGATGGCATATTAAGCCAAAAATTTTCTCTCGTGATGCTCAAACTAAACGTAGTGCGTATTCGTGCTCATTACTGTAACTGACGAGCGATCTGAAACCCATGGATAATCATAGCAGCAGCACTTTGTCTAGTCTTTTCCAGGCTGGTGCTTGCATTGAATGCTTGAATCATTTTTTGCTTCCCCCCTCTCCGTAGTAAGAATATTTGCCTATTAAAATGCGTTTTAGAAGCTCACATCATAGACAAACGTTAGACATTGCGCGAACGTATTCAGAAGTTCGCTGGTGTCATTCTCTAAGCAAAGAAATGTTGCTCTTAATTCGTTGCCTTCCCTTACGTGTGCAGAAATTTGGAGATGAGCAATAGCAGCTGGAATTGTATGTTTTGCAAACACTAAACAAAGAGAGCTGTAAATTGCACATATGTAAACATGAAGATCGTTTCATTGGGCAGGCTGTTGCTTGTTTCACACATCAAAAACAAGAAGAGAACATAAGCAGGGAATCGCTTATACAGGAATATGATATACACAAAATGTTTAGAGCTACGAACAGGGAGAACACAGGATTCAACAAGTTATGCTGACGGAGCAAACGAGGTAACTACTTCATTTTGGCGCTATGAAACTGTCTATCATGGCCAATATAAAATAAGCCTGAGGGAAAAAGAATCTTATTCCTATTTTTACCTGAGTTTAATGGTCCTAACTCGAATATATACCCATTAGATATTTCTTGTATAGATTTGTATCTAAACATTGGATAGCCAGTGACCATATGGTGTATCCATCGGCACTGCATTTATATGTCTGAGCATTCAATATGCGAGTTCGCTATGTCATAAAACACCCCACTACACTGCATCTGCGGCGAATGCTTCTCGAAACTATTTTCTGATTGAGACCGGATTCGGAAGCATGCTCACATTTGCTTACACTCTTGCATCTGCTCTATTAAGGGAAGTTCATGCCCGATTATTAAACGCGAATTGCAGTGTGTTTATTTTCTTTGGTCTACTAAACAGCATTGTCACTGTGACTTAATTTTTGAGGTTCATCCAACACTTTGACTTTTTCGGGAAAATTTTTGAAAGAGAAAGGAGGAGAGTGCACAAACTATTTAAAGGTCAGCTAAATCTCAAGACTACTCGGCAGCAAAATAACTGTTGTGTGTGTGCGTTGATGTGTCGGAATTGGGACGAGAAGAGATCTCGTTTCCTTTAATGTCAATCGCAGCAATGATTTCACTCATAATCTTGTTCGATATTTTATTGTGCTTAAGACGGCATGCAGATAAATTATGCAAACTATGTTGATTGATTTACTGAATTGTGTCCTGTTTTTGGTACAATCGCCCTATTTACTGTGATATAAAGGGGAGATCGATGACTACTTTTAGGCTTCAAAAGAATGGTTATGATGCCCTTATGGCCAATGTGAGTGCATACTTTTGCTACTACAGCACATTCCGCTAAACAGGAATCATTTCACTCGTCTGATTTGGCAACCCTTTCCACCCCTTCATTTCTTCAGGAACGATAGATAAAGTTCTGGCTGCTGTGAGTTGCCATCGGCACGACGTCAGTAAGCTGTAACCTTTGAACAACTTATTGTTAAAAAGCGGTCAGTGAAACGTGTACTTTCGAATGACTTTGGATTTTAATAAACTCCGATGCAGCCATTTGTAACACATTTTCAACACCGTACGAATGTTTTTTAGCAGCCGAGCTCATCGCCACCATCTGTGATGGACAGATTGAAAGGTTGGATCAAACGTCAGTCTCCATTCAGTAAGTGTTACTCATTATAACTCTCAAAGTAAAGGAACCATTGCCAAGCAGCAAACGTCAAAATTCCATGCGGAGACTCATTACCCAGGGGTGAGGAAGGAGGAAAGGAAGGGAGAGCTTAAGTGAAGGCACTACTCGCTTTGTGGATGCCATTACATAGCAACGAGGATATCAAGAGAATCTTAGAATGTTTTATGGGTTATAAAAGAATATCTAATGAACAAGGTGATGGTTGCCAAGAGTTTTCAAAACAATAATTTGCTTTAGAAATCTTCTTTGAAACACATAGGAATGAGGCCGTATATTTTGGGCGACTAGATTGATTCAGAGAAGAATGAAATCTCTCTGAGATTCTGAAAATTGAGATACTTAGCATAAAGTATTTGTTTTTGTTTTCACGTCGCGCTTTTAAGAATGCCATCAACAAAATTTTTGTGGCGTTTACGGTGAACAGGCAATTAATTATTGCCAATTGTCTTTCTTTACGAATGCAGCTTTGACTGAACAGTTTAGAATGTATTCGGAGAGGGCCTTGCAAAATTCGAAACCGAAGCTTCATCAAAAATCGGGATTTGGGAAACGAGGTGGAATTTCGGTGCTAACTAAACCGCATGAAGCCTTTGTTTTCATTTATTTTTTTTGATTATAGGAGACGAGCGGTCGATTGTTGACGGTAAGACAGGTGGAACCATAAGCAATGATAAGAGTATATATTCGCACTACTTCGATTCAGAGGTACCTTTTTGATAATCAGCTTAGTCACTTATCTCTTATCACAGGCGCACTTACTGCCTTTTGATAGTCCATTCAACTGACCAAAAATTCTTTAACAACATTCAATAGCTGCATAAATGAGTAAATTTATTTTTTGAGTGCGCAAGTATTATCCAGCCGAAAATAAAGAGGCGCCTTCTTGGCCATATCATCATTATTCGATAACGTCGAAAATATACCTGAACCAGTTAGTCCGTTATAGTTACTGCGAAAATAAAATTATACATTTCGAGTACATTTTATGAGATACCCCAAAATGAGTTATAATTGTGTCAAAACACATGAACACATTAATATTTCACTGCAGCAAACTTGACTGCACGAAACAGAATCTGTCATCGAGCTTGCTTCCGAGGAGTCGAATATCTCCTCCCACGAATAATATATTTGATATTTCTTATTGATTTTAGTTATAAGCTGAACGACGATACTATGAGGTCTTTCGGATTGCAAAAACTTTTCAGCTGGACAAGTTAACACCAGTGCCACCACACAAGCTTGCAACAGTGGACTTACGGAAGCAGGTGTTGCCGAAAACACATGATTTCCCGCTCATCGGTAGGTTAACGTTTCTTTTATGACTCACTTGAACGCATTAGGAACGCATTAGCCATACTGTGACGACAACAAAAGATGAAAGTATATGCCTACCATAGTGCCACGACAAAAGCGCCGACCGGTATATCCTCATTCGTTTTCCAAATCTTTGGAGTTACGTCATCCCCTATTTAACTTCAAGAAGGTCACAGCACTCTCTTTTTAAGCTAAATATAAAAGAACAGCGCTGAAGTGATGTTATCGGCGTTCCTACTACCACCGCATGCCGCAAATCGCAACTAATGTGTGTTTATCAATAGCGGCACTAACGGGACATAAACTGCTTTAATGGATTACGAAATGAGTACGAGCAATACAAAGAAATTTAGCAAAGGCAAACAAAAAACATCGAGAAGCACAGGTTTTTTAAAGAATCGATTCTGAAAACTGCTTTGCTTTTCTTCTTTCTCTGCCCTTCACTCTTAAAACAATCTACTTTGAAAGAACTTTGTACTCCGAGGCGGAGTATAGCAATGCAGATTCACTGGGATCACTAGTGCTTTTATCCTCTTTGCCAGCATTCTTCTAGTTTCCGGGCAAAAAATAATACCAGAAAGGGGCGATTTGAATGGAGTTTTTGTAAGTAATATTGTCAACTGTTCAAACAACCACGCTTCAATGATATTTCCTTGGACAATTTAAATGCTCAAATATTTATAAACTCCGAATAGACGATCGCTTTATCAGCGATTTAAACAGAGCGAAAACATTTTGAAGGTAAACATTTTGAGAGGCAAGTAGGGGAATTGCTGAAGTATTTTGTGGTACTTGTGCGGCCCAAGGAATCAGCCTTATTCCAGTCGTTAGGATCTGAAAGTACTTCATGGGCTGAGCGCTTCAGCCATTGTTTTTGAGCCTAATCCATCGAGTAAAAGGACGCTCGCCGTATCCAGATCTACATTGCAGTCAATAGTTTCGAACGATATGATTCTTCACCGGACAGTGAAAATTATCTTTCGTTGTATTTATTGTCAAATGGGACGATAGCTGTTTGAATATGAGGGTGACAAAAACCGGAATGTAGCTGTTTGTCTCTATGTAATTAAAGGTGAACTTTTTGGGGTGATCCTGCAAAGCACAAATTTCAGATCACACCGATGAAGTATCTTGCGAAATGCCAGAGAGTAAGGTTAGTTTGCGTTTTTAATTCTTACAAACATCGTATCGTCATAAATTTTCTATATATTTTGCGAAAAGATGTTCTAAAAAGCTGCGCAAATGTTCAATACATCAAAAAACAATTAATAAAACTGCCACTGATTAAATAATATTTGATGGCAAGCTTTGTGCAGACTCGCATTATGATTACGAATGCAAGCAAATATTAAAATGAAGAAATAAACAACATGAAAAAAACTCGAGCAAAGTGGAAGTGCTGAACGACATAAAAATAGATTCTAAATTTTCTGTGCTCTATAATGGAATAACGAAATTTAAAGGAATATGACACTCAGTATTTAGTTTTAACTTTTCTTATTAACCACGTAACAAATCGACGAAGCACCCACCAAGAATATGCTTTCTTCGAATGCTTCCTGTCGCAAACCATTCTCACAAACGAGTAGTACCTTTTTCTTTTTTGAAGAAAGTTATATCCGATTTACCGCAGGCAAAAACAGGCTAGCTAAAGATTGCGTATGTGTTTTTATGTTCATATGAGGAGCTTGTATTGCTCAATTATTCGCTGAAAGAGGTAATCGAAGTTTAGCGCTTACATCTTTTTCCTATGATTTCGGTTGGGATTTATGAATAAGGAATAAAGTAAGCTGAAAAAAACTCTACCTTTTTAATTTGGGCTCCAAATTGAATTGTGGATGAGCTAGGTTGAATCGTTAAACACTGCAGGTTGCCTATAGAAATGTCTAATTCATAAGAACCAAGGCATTTTGTCATCTTCGCAATCGTGTATACATTGTGGCGCTGTTTTCAATGTAGACTAATTGACTGATATAAATACTCCTCACGTAAATTTTCATATGTTTTCTACTTTCAGTCACAATCTCGCTTCAAAGATCATCAACGAGGACGTTCATCGACAAAAGTATGCACGTCCATAAAATAGTTCTATTCTTTGATTGTAACGAACCCAATATTGGTTTCAGGTCACATGCTCACTTGAGAACGAAACTTTTCTTTGAATCACATCCGAACTTATCAGTGATAACAGAACAAGAGTCGCATTTCTTTAACTGATAAAAGATCAAGTTGAAACGATAGATTGCATTTTATTCGAACGTAGTGTTTCTCACAGAGTGATTGTTGCATTGATAAAGAAGCGTGAGTTTAGGATTTTAAGTCGGCAGTCGAAGATCGACGCTACCTAACCAATTCGGATTTTCGCGGAGGAAGGTATACTGAGCTTGGGCGAAGGGCACGTTTAAAAATATCCTCAACTTATATTCCTTTTTTCATTCTTCGCTTACAATTTATCACCAGTATAGCGTGGAGTTTCTCATCCCACCGTTAACTGTGTAGACTATACAACTGCCCACTCGTGCTGCAACTGCATACATGTTCAACTGGCTGTTGACGTATAAGCCGAGAATAAGAAATGGAACTAAAGCAGAAATATTGCAGGAGGTTAATCATCTATCGCCTTTCTGCTATTTCAAGAGGAAATGAAATCGATAGTCTGACTGCAAATGAAATATTGCCTCTATCATTTCTCCATCAGATTTTTGGATCTGAAGATGCATTTTTTCGTAAATAATTTTTTTGTAAGTAGCTGATGTGATTTTTCCTCATGTACTGTCCCAAAAATCTCAATATAATGTCACATTTTCATATAATGTCAGATTTTCCCTTATATGATGTACTGGAATTTAATGAGACTGACAAACAGCAGTATAAATAGCAGCATACACTAGCGTTTAGACAAACTCCAGTTTAGTAATATTAAAGTTCTAAAATCATTTAGAAATCATCAAAGCGTCGTCATCGGAGAAAACAGGGAAGCGATCTTTCGGGGTAAGCATAAAGAAATGTGCTGTTAGTACTGTGTTCCCTGGAACCTCGGTTGCGAATAATCCTCCCCCCCCCCCCCCCCCCCCCCCCCCCCACCCCCCCCCTCCAGTTTATTCTCTCCGACTTTTCCCTTTCCCTCTCTCTCTTTTGATTAAATCGTTTCGATGCTTCCTTCCCCGATGGACTATTCCTCAGCAGGCTGCCTCCAAAAGTTATATTAGAACTGGAAGAAAGATAGATCAACGAATCGATTAGCAGAGGCTATTGTAGCAATCGATATTTAAACTCTTAGCACTTAGTTGATCAGTTCGATAGCACTGATAACCGGAAGATTAAGAGTTCGCTTCGATCCTCAGAAAAACATTAGTTGATTTCTTGATTTCACTTCACTTCATCCAAACACTTATTCTTTATTCCACTGGTGCACTTTATTAAACGACCTCAAGCAGTCAATTATAATACCCCTTATCTCACTTTTTTGGCGTTGTGTGCTTTCAATAGTGATTGCCAAAGGCGGTGATAGACTGTTGCTCCGTGAGGAAAGTGTCATGCCCTATCCAAGTAGCATCACACAGTCTTCGCATTGATTTGAAGGCAGACTCTTTGCGGATATTTAATTGGAGCTTTATCTCTAACAGGTCCTTGATGCCTCCCTCGTCAACTTATCCATTCACCTCTCTTCTCCTAATAGTTGAGAAGTCCTCTGATTAAAAACAAAACAAAAACAATCAGCATAGCGAGAGGGAGGGAATGTTTTTTCATCAAACAGTGCTCCATCGCTAATCATTCTCGGATATTGGTGAGAGACAAATGAAATTAAAATTGATTTATCTTTCACCCACATGCAATTGCTTCCGATGATATAATATTCCCTATCTCACGGAGCCTTAGAAAACCTCATAATGGCTAAAAATAGCGGCCATTTTTTTTTCTTATTGTAAATCTGCAGTACTTGTTTTTCTCTTACCAAAGAATTCAAAATTATTATGAGCCTTCTTTGGGCGATATATGCCCCTTTCTGAAGGTAAAGAAAGTCCTCAAATATTTGCTACTTCGAAAGTCCCATTAAATAACTGAAGAAATCTACACGTTTTTGATTTTATGATTTTGCAGCGAAGAGTCGGAATTCGAGAGAAATATGGCTGTAACGTTTTTGTGCCTTCGACTTCAGTCTATCAAAGTGGACGAAGAACGCCTCAAACGTCTTGAACACACAATGCTAAGCAATGGCCAACCGAGCGTGTCAGCTAGGGTAGGTGGACCTTGAATTTAGTATACCATGTTATCTCCAATGAAAGGGAGGAGTATGCGGGTCGAGAAAGAGGGCAGCATTCGAAGAGCCTAATTAGAGGCTGAGGCTGTATTCGAGACAGTACAGTAAATGAAGATGAGACTGAACATCACATGTCCTTTCTTATGCAGCTTTTTGTCCAGTATTGATTTCCTACTCTTTCCCTGCTGTAGTTTACGTCGGATCAGATATAGTAGTACGTTTATTCTAAGGAAGTGCGAAGGTAATGGAGGCTCTAAATGAGGTCATTTGGAATGCATAGAGAGGTGCCGTATGATATAAATTTTCGATCATTAGAAGACGAAAGTGTCTGACTATAGAGGTATTAAGTGTTTGCGGTTGGCTACAGTCCTCTAATGCTTTCTAAGAAGTTGAAGCAGTCAGCCTGTTGTTTCTTCTTCCTTTAAAAGATTATAAGGTTACCGCAGGATATAACACTGGAAGAAGGCTTTTCCGCTGTCCTTGCACGACGCTCCTCCATATGAAGAATTGGCATGAGACAAAAAAGTTTAGTTCCACTATTGGCAACCTATATTTAAGGAAGCTATGGATTGGTTATTATCGCACAGCGACAGACTTCAAGAGAATGCAAAGAAATCGAGTGAGAAACTAAGAGCTGTCTTTGCAGATATAAATATACCAGTGGAGTGTGCAGTCAAGGTTTTGCTCTTCCGTATTTATTCACTCTGTTTTCCTTTTTCTTTTCACTCGCACTGTGCAAAAGCAATATGTACTGCTTTTCCGTATTTATTCACTCTTTTTAAGCTCATTTCAGTTCTTTTAGGTCATCTGAAACGACTACTAAATAGATTTTTGTTATTTCTGCCTAGTGTTGTTTCAAGTGATCATTAAAGTGAACGCATTTCAGAAATCTTTGATGCCACTTACTGCATCATTGTATTACAGTTCTAAGTGTCAAAAATTCCTTATTCTCTTCTCATATTATGCATTTAACTGCAAAATTTACGCAAGGATAGAAATTCTTTTAATGTTTTCTATCATTATTTTGATTAAAGTTGGAAATAAATTGCAGGTTCTAGAAATTTTCGTACGAAATGGAGCTCTTTTTCGGAAGAAAGACACTGAAATTAAATGCACTGAATTCTTCGGCTTCCGTAAGACAGTTTCAATGGACGATATAACGGACATTCTCTATTACTTGGCGAGAGAGCAGATGCATCGTGAGTTCAGAGGAGAAAATTTAATCACATGAATTAGAGACAAACTTTATGAGAAAAGCATTCGCTTACAATTCCGATTATTGCTTGTTTTGTTTCTTCTATTTTCACTGACTCATTTTGTCGAGCGTGTTGAATTCAAATTGTTATTGCGTTTATATTTCCTTTTCCATTATCTTTCAAAAGTAATGCCTGCATCAGAACCTCTTAGCTTTTTGCAAATCTATATTTAGGCGCATTTCTCAATATACTGTAAACTTCATCCGTCCTCGTTTCTCACTTGAAACATTAAAATCGAAATATTTTTATATTATACCGCTGATTCTACATCGGTCGAAGTTGTTTTGGGCTCTCCTTCTTATGCTTCCTTTCTTCTCACTGTTTTTCTTATGGCATTTCACTGATATGAAAGAATTTTTTTGTTGTAAAATTATCTTTTTTCTATTTCCTTAGGTATTCTTTCTGGGTTGCTTTATATTTTCGTGCACATTATGCAATATTTTCGATTGGCAGTGTTTTATTCCATGTTTCTACAACTTTGCACACTCGAATTTGCGCACCATGGATTAGTACATTTTACATAATAGGATAATCATCTATGTCATCTTTTTTGAACGACTTCGAAAGAATTTTTCGATGTTTAAAATTGGAAGGAATTGTTATGGATTCTATATTTATCGACTTTTTGTTTTACTCTGGTGAGGTCGCAAAAAAAACGACTTTTTTATATAATATTTGAGGAACGACATAGTTAACTGAGTTATGAAAGCGTTGCTTATATGTGTAATGTTTGTTTCAACATGTGAAAATGTTTGATCAGGTGATTGAAATGAGAAATCTGATTGACATCAGCCTTTTCAAGATGCTTTTAATTGTTTGTCACGGTGCTGTTTTTCTACAAAACTCCCTTTTTTTAAATATCAGTTGCACTCCTGGTGGATAAGGATTTAAATCGATGTTGTAATGAATATACCTCGGCGGTGCTTCGGAAACGCTTCATATCGAATTCGCTTTTAACGGTGGTTGCATTGCGGAACCCTAATCGGATCTTTGAATGCTTTCTGATGCCATCATATGCGATTCGCAAAGAAGTTGGCACTTTATTTGAGTGTTTCAAGACGCCATATTGTGCCTGAGACTTGGGCAGGACATATGTTTAGAATGATGTAATTGCTTCAGGAGTTGAGACAAAGGGACCGAGTAGGTAACAAAGGGATCCTTAGTGATCACATCGCAAAATCAGTAAAGATAGAGGATAGTTTGTAGAAGTCAACTGATGTAGCAGAAAAACAAGAGAAATAATAGATGGTCAAATCATGTTTTTGCTCGCCGATTGCCAAATGTGTTCACAGGAAAAGAAAATAGAAGCATTTTTCATCACTCAACTGCAGGAGCATCGTTAGCCGTTGTAAACAATACCGTTTTACTTATTAAAAAATGAATATGCTTATTAGATTTATTGTTGAAAGTACCATTGAAATTTTGAGAATGAGAATATGGGAAAACCTTTGGGAAAAAAAGAGCCACGAACGTCTGATATGATCATAGTGTTGATCTACTGCCCTAAAAAGAATATTCTTGATTCGTTCTGCATCAGAGATTCCTTCATTGTGGATGTGCACATCTTCACAATAGTGTGTGACATGTCCTTGTCAAGTGAAGGCTCACTCATTATTTTATGATGCCTTTCTCCATAATTTATTCGATTTTCTCGTTGTATTCGTTAGTACGAATGCGGTGTTTGTTATTGTTCAATTTCATATGTAATTATTGAAGGAAGTGAGTAAGTGATAGGTATGTGATGGAGTCAACAATTTTAGTGGTGATTAACAGCTGATAAAACTGTATTCTTTATAATACACTGCAACTATATTGAATATTGGATATGAAAAGTTTGTTCATCCACTATAAAATTGATAATGTGTCAGACGACTTAACATCTAAGTAAGTGCTTTTCACTTGTTGAGTATGCGTTTGGTGATTGTGCGATTCTCATTTGCGTAACGACACATGCAATTTCCTCGTCACCATTAGTTCCAGGATTCGCATTGAACATTTGAATTTCCACCTGATAGGCTGACTGCAAAAGACGAATTATTACATCCGAGCAAATATTAAATGTAACCGCAGTTAAGGTCGATTGTGGCTGCATCTAATTCAGTGACGGCAGTTACTTGTTTGCTAACTACCATAATCACTCCATCGAAACGGTGGTGATTTTGAGAACAAAAAAATAAACAATTCCAGGTTCTCACATATATTACCAAATTTGGGACATGTTTACAGCAAGTGACCTATTGATGATGGCTGATGCATTTTCAAAGATTTTGTTAGTCTTTGCAGCTTTCGGTTTCTTTTCATATCACCGTTGTAATAACTGAACTGCCACATCATTTCTGATGTATATTTGGCAAATCCAATGCTCCATAAAATCTGAAAGAAATGCCTATTGGTCCTTAGAAAAGGCAGAATTAGTAAAATCATCAGAAAAGTTAAGCAAACTGCGCATTATTTAATGCAGCCAACAACAGGGCCAACTAAAAGCAGCAGTTAAGAGGTGGGCTATTAGAACCGCCATCACATAACTACTTCAAAAATACCTGTTCGAGAATATCTCTTCGAAACCAGTTTTTTAAGCTATGGAATTTACTATAAAAAAGTTGTGAATTGGGGGTAGTCGAACGAATATGTCAGAGAAGCACATATATAAAAACGCAAACAGGCTGAAGGTAGAAAATAAGAGAACGAGTGAACAGCGAAAGCATACATTGCCAGTGAGCATGCCGATCACTCCCGAAAGTTCAGTGAAATCCAGAGGGAGACGCATCGTGAGTTTGCCTTTCTGGATGGGGCAGTTATGGGCGAATTTGCATCCATCCAGCTTCTTCCTGTAAATGAGCCAGTCAAACAGAATCTTGCATCTATCTAAGGCGAACCAAATGGTAAGCTCTTCAAAGTAGAGTGGAGTTTGCACAAATGGAAAGCGACTTGTTGAGGGCATTAAAGGTGACTAAATGTGAAATGGTGTGTGTGTCTGTTTGTCTGCCCGTCTGGTGAGTGTAACTCGTCAACCCACTAAGTTAATCGACGAACTAGCGACCCAATCACTAATAATCTCATGTAATCCTATAAAAACCAAAGTTCTGTATTTTCTTCCTTATTTTCTCCTTTCCCTCCTTCCTCCTGCAGTGGGAACTGGTTTCTGGTTTATCTTGCGAGATGAAAATTTTGACAGCTGTATAGAATAGGAAGCACACCTCCCTCAACGATTTTTTTCGTTTGTCTAAACACCATGCACGCCTATGTATCTGGCCCGACTCTTTTGCATAGAGAAAGTAAAGCATGCCTGTTTATTGATTATTGAACTCTTATATGGGAGGAGGAACTGCGGAGGACATTAAATTTTAGTGGTATTTTGGTTTTGTTAGGATTACAAGAGACCATTAATAATTGGGCCACTACTTCGTTCATTTGCTTAGTGATGCAGTTCTTTTGCCAACAATAATAATACTGTCTTGTCAGTGGTTGACGAGTTAGAATCGATAGGCAAAACCATTATTTATTTTATATCGTTACACCTAATACGCTGACTACGAACCATAGAAACTTCAACATTTAGTGGTCTTTTTTCTGACACCTCGTCTACATGTAAGCAGTTGCATTCTTATTCAATAGCATCAACAGTTTTTTTAAAGGCAGTTGCTTTCAAAATCAACTGAAGTTTTCCGCGAGAGATTGAATAGTTTCTAAACTTACAAAAGACCAAACGTTGGGATCTCACTCCAGTGGCATGTCGGATTGAACCAATTCGACGAATATTTCCAAATCGTAATGCTAATTGTGTTGGCATAAAACTGAAGTTTGCCATTAATGCTAATTGCATAGTATAACAATCTCGACATTAAAAAGAGTGATTTTTTAATGCGAAGTGACAGTTCTGATTGAAAGCCGAAATAAATGCAAATGAAGGAGCACATCAGAGGAGTTAATGTACTTTTGTAATTCCCTGAGAAAATCAAACGCTCTCTTCAACAACCAATAAATAGAGAAATTTGCATAATAATGCATCCAAACCATATTTAACTGTCCTTATTGGTAATAAGATTTGTAAAAGATTCGTTTTTTTGCCATCTGAACGTATGATAACAGAGATCGTCCGATTTTAAATCGCATTCAAATGCTGCACTTCATTATATGACTATAGCTTCTTTCGAAGGGATCGATCACTCTTTTGCGGATGTAAGAAGGTATTAAAGCTACGGATCTTAAGATCCTTAGCTTTAATACTTCAGGCGTTGAACCTATCCGACAATCACACATTAATATATACATCGACGACGCCAGGATAATGCGCTTTTCAACTGCAAATGTCCAAAGGCACAGAAAAAATAAACTGAGAAATGATGCCTTCTAGAATGGATTAAACCAGTTTATTGTTACAGTCGAAATTGCTCTAGTTGCCGAACTGAAAGTAACGGAGATAGAGGCAGCAAAACTCATAACTAAAGCACAGGTAAAGGCATAACATCTACACAATATTCTCATGCAGAAATCTGATAGTGGTTTCGAATGGATTGGCAGAAAACAAAACATCACTTGTTAGCTAACTGAGTACAGTACAGTTTTTTACCTTAGCTAAACTTCTAGTGGTATGATCACAGCTTACAACAGTAATAAGTATAGCCAATGTCAATATTAGCGGCATAGTGCATGCAATGAAGGCTCCATTTGAAATTAAGGATCCTCTATGCTCGCGAAGTTGTCCAGTTATTTTGAGCTTGCTATAGAGTAGAGAAAAGAAAATGCATACCACTTCAGCGTCATTTTGAGCGTCCAAAACGACAACGATAGGCTTGCGAAAGTCAATAGGGTAATTCTCTTTGCCGTCTGATGTGAGCACTTTTGCCGAACGTATGAAAGTTTTGAAATCTGTAGTGTTCACTATACTTAATATACATAAAAAGTCATAGAAACATACATACATTATTGAGAAAACAATAGAAAAAAGGGCAACTAAATGAGCCAATTTTCGAGTTGATCCTTACAAATTGCGTGAACTTGTCTAGTCGTCTTCTTAAATATGCAAAATTTGCTTCGATATTGGTATATTGATGATATATGCTTCGATATTCAGGACGGTTCACATTATTCGAACTATTCCAGTCTATCCATCATGCTCGCTTTGGAGTTTGAGTGCAGTTGACTTTCTGATTAATAATTCCCTTGTTTCAAGTTCCACATTTTCAAAACTGTTTTCTTCTATACATAGTTTTTTTTTTTTCAGTAGAATGATTGAAGATAATTTGGTATACGCACTTCCATCGCATCCGAACATATGGATAGAAACATCGGTACCATTTGGGTATGGACATGTGGAACCATGGAAGATGGGCTCTTCAGCCATAACAGCTAGAAAGAGTCCAAGTACACTGATGTACTGCAACATCTTATCTATTCTCGTCTTGAGACCGAGTTCGGTTACCTGGAAAATTGGTGGTCAGATCGGACATGTAAGCCGTTGAGAGCTTCTACCTTCTAAAAGCGGCAAACAGACCAACAAGGGAATCTCTTTCAACTCACTTCCATTGTTATCTATACCGAGAAAATAATGGCGGTTTGTTAAATAAGTATCCATTCTGGTATTATCCAATATGCATATATGTAACCTACATTGTGCAAAGAATGCATTCTTGCGCTTCGAATATTCGAATTAATTATGATCCTTCGGTAAGGACTATGTCTAAAACCTTTAAAAACGACTTTCTTTGCCAGCAGAAAACGACATGTGCGGATTCAGTGTAGTTGTGAGCACACATAGGAACAAACTTTTATAGAATTTATTTCGACCAGGAAAACGCTCAAATTACAATCGCGTAAATTCTAAACATAACGGAGATATTAACCAATTTGTCGAACAGAGTTTCCACCTAATGAAACTCATTTTTAATGGTTTTTATGAGCAAGAAAGTTTTCAAAAGCACCATGAACGGTACTCATGAAAGATGTTTAGATTTGGCATTTCACGAAGCCTTTTTGTAGCATCCTACCCACGTTGCTCCTCTCCCTCTCCCCCTCTTTCTCCATACATTTTTTGCTTCTCCCTGAGAACATCTGTCAACGAAAATTGAGATTGACCAAACAAATGCCTAGATATCTCTGCTATATATATTAAGGAAAAACATCTAAGTGTGCCTACCTTAAATGCAGAGGACAATCAAAATGTCGCTTATTTGAGATAAATTGTATCATATGTTATGGCATTTCATTGTTATAGTGGAATAAACTTTTCAAAATTTCACAATATGCCTCTCATATATTAGTAGAGTAGAAATTGCAAAGTGGTATTTATTATCGACAGAAATTATGAATGAATTATCGAGAATCTGCATTTGAAATAATGCTTCCATTGAGGTAATACGATAAGTCAACAACACTCATCAGAAGACATTTTCAACGACATCGTTGCTTATCAAGATGCCAGCAAAAAAAAAAAAATATTAGCAAACAAGGTTTAATGCATAAAAAGCGCATTGATAAACGCAATATCAGCAGACATTCAGAAAAAAGATATAACGTTCAATCCGTTAACTGCTTCAGAAAAAAAGCATTATGGCCAGATTGAAGTCTACTGAGATTACACAAAAAAACGGCATTCATGTACAGAAAGTTTGAATGTAGAAAGCTTTATAGATTAGAGTGAAGTATTGAGAAATGCCGAATTCCACTTTTATCGAAATAGAAATTAAACGAAATACGAGCAGTGTTTTTACGAGAAACTAATGACTGGATGAAATTTTATTGCTAGATATTATAAGAAAGTTTTTGTACAATGAAGTTTGCCTGAGTTTGAAGATCATTTTATATTTCGACTAAAAATTATTTCGATGGTATTTATTTTCCTTCAATTTCCACAATCGTTTGTTGGCACGATTAGAACCATATTTGATATTTGAATTCCTTGTTGATGGAACACTTTTCGTTTTGATAATGAAATCGCCTATCCATTTCAAACTTCATCTCGTCTCGAAAACTCCCCAGAAATGCCATATTGCATTGACCTCAACATGTAATCAACGAACAGCACAATGCCTAGAGAATGGCTGGGTGGGACAAAATTGATTCCATTCTAACAACTTGATTTGGTCCACCCTTGTGGCACCACTTTTCTTCCTGCAAATGTATGTCACAGCTTGGGAGTTGCTTGTAAGAAACTCCTAGCTTATCTTAGGCTCTTTTTGTGGTCACGCCGAATTGCTTACGGTAACTGCTATATGTCTAGCTCAGATCAATCTGATTAAGCCACAATCTCAGAAACTTCACAAATTCCTTATAAATACGATTATTGGGTGTTTAGTCATTCGCTATAAATGCTGAATTCATCTCTCATTACTATGTGATGTCTTAAGATAGCATTATTTTTAACGCGAAACAAAAGAATACACCAATAGTTTTTCGGACGACAAGCTGAAACATCGAACAGGGAAATACTTACGCTCATTACCAAAAAGAACGCTTGTAATCTCCCCATAACGAGTTTAATGGGATGAGGGAATCCTGCTTTCGAATACGAATTTAGAAAATTCTATGCGATAAATATACAACGGCAATTCAATTAATTCAGGTTTTCATTTCATAAAGAACTCCAATATGATCTTTTAAAGAATTTCTTAAAGACAAGTTGACTATAATGCTAATTTCTCTCAATTTTTTCACATTCGTACTTAAGAGATGCCTCCAACCATAACGATCCTGCCATAGAAAGGACTGAGGGGAGGGGGTAAGTGGGCGAGAGAGGGGGAGGGGAGCTTGAAAAGACTAAAAGGCATTACTATTTTACTACAGTGTGTCTGCTCTATTCAGAAGTCGTCAAATTTCATCAGGCAAACAGTTGCGTTCATTTTTACATCGCATAGTTAGCAATAATAAAAATTATAAAATATGGCACCATCACGTGATCACCGATTTTGACTAAAAAAACTGCTTTGAGTCATATATTTACTCAATGAAATGCCTACATATCGGTCACAAATCATCCATCGAATAATTTTAAGCCATTCGAATTGGAAAAGTCACGAACACAAGTCGATCATAAGACGAGTTTTTGTGGCGGTGACGTTTTTTACGCATCGAAAGGTATAGTTTGAGAGCTATGTTTCATAATACTCAACGGCTTATCGTTAGCTATGCACTGAGAACGGTGATAAGAAAAGAACATCGTAAGATACAGTCATGAGACCAGAAATACGATGACGTTTAAGCAGATAACCATACCATATAGTTAGACGGTTCACCTATAAAAGGGACACCTCTGAACGAGACGACATCTTACTTCTATTTATGTTTATATTGTAATACTTCAATAATTTTCGAAGCTAAATGAAATTTCATATTGTTGAAATAGGAGTACATGTGACCTAAGAATTAAGGCTACTGTAGGCGAAAGCCGGCACTTAGCAGTCAGTTCTGCGCTCTGCGACCCATCTATATCTGACACTAGACAGTTTAAAAGCTAAGAAAGCTTTAGGTATATTTTTTGTATGGGAAATGTGATTTCATTTTTTTTCTAGCAAATTAAAATACGTACAAAATTAGTTGTATTACTGGGAATAGACTGATGGCGCATAAAAAGACACGGTTGATGAGGAAGCATAAAACATTACCACTTAGCTCTTTGTCGACGGAATACCTAGTTTTCCTAGCTCACTTCTTGGTTCAACGATAAGTTGTCAGCTGTCCAAAGAAAGCCACAATAGAAAACTATTGGATTCAATGGAGCAATTCAGGTGGTCAAATCCAGTGCAACTAGTCATCAACAATGCTCCACTACGTCGCATTTCTTGCTCTTCTATCAGCATGTTTGGCACAGCAGCAGCAACAACAACAGCAAATGCAGCACCCAGAGCAACAGCAACCTATCCTCCGTGCAACTCAGTGCCCGTATCCCAACGGCACCGCCATCGCCATTCACACATTCAACTGTGATACAAGTATGTTTTCATTAGTAGCTCTTCATATTTCAGCAGGAAATATTCTTTGGTGGATAACTGGACAGGAAAGATCACAGAAAATAGAAGAAATCCTTGTATAAGAAACCTAAATAATTCTTCATGTAGTGTATTACAAACATTAAGGTTTGAAATGACCCAAACGACAGATATTGCAATCATTTCACATCGTCCACTAACATTTGAAAAGTGTTCTTTGTAAGCCTATTTAAATAAAAATGTGAGCATATTTCAACAATGATGCAAAACTTATTGCAGCATAACAATGCTCACATAAAAATGCATATTTTCTACCAAGTACATTCATAACTTTATGCGTAAAAATATTTAACTTGAATGGAAGTGAAAAAATTCAAATTTTTGGCTTAGTCTCATCTGACTGTTGGCCTATATTTAGAACATAAGATGTTCGTAAGATCGTCTAAAGTGCTGGCTGAAGATGGTAGCGAAATGTATCCAATTAACTTCAAGAAACCGATCACCATTGTGCTTGATGCTCAAAACAATGGAGAAGTGGTAAGTAAAGGCATCGCTCTGAGTTCAGATAGCTATTAAACGAGTGCAACTTTTTTTCACTCAGAAGCAGGACAAAGTTGCTGTGAATACGAACACTAAGTGAGATCTGTGAAACGCGTCAGGGGGAGATAGCACAATTTGCGCTTTTGCGTTTCACTCAACAGATCTCAACATTAGCAAAATCTACCGATAAGTAATAAAAGTATGCATAGTACTTCACATTTTAATTCATCCAACCGTTCATAGAGCTCTCCCAAGAAAACAAAAAATTTTTTGTGGCCTAACAAATATGAAATGGAGATTTGATTTGTGTGAAATGCATGCAATTTTTTGGCACTTGTAAATGTCTACAACATCGGTAGTAGTTGATGGAGCAGTGAGCAAGACGATCGAAGTGGTCACCAATGATAGATATTATACTCAATAAACTTCATAAATTAGCTTAAGTAGTTCGAAGGCTAAAACCATCGTATAGACAGACGGGCGTACATGCAAACGAGCGGAAATACACAGCTATCACAATGTGCTTTGCCAATGCAAACTGAAAAAAAAAACGATAAGAAACAATCATTTAATTATTTGTCTAAAAATTATGAAACCAGTCAGTCTGGCGGATGAATACAAAAGCGCGTATGAGGTTATCTTCTTTATTGCGTTTCTATCCCTGTTTTGGCAAAGTAAATTGCAAAGTGTGTGACTTTTTAGACAGTAATAAAAGTTGAGAAGTATTTCAGAAGAGTTGACACGATATACCCATCTGATCAACCAATTAAGTCACCAACAAGAAAAGAAATATAGAGAGTAGTACTTCAATATTTTAAATGAGTCAAATATGAGCGCAGGTGATCTGCAAAAACTTCGTTTTTCTTCTGATCTCACCGATATTTGATGAAGAATCATATAGAATGTAGAATGTATGCCAGAATAAATGTAGATCTTCTGATCTCATATAGAATGTCGGCAAATTTTTAGCACCTTAAACGATTGTAAATTCTTTCAAAATTGATAGATCACTATGAAATACGGTTCATGAGGTGAAAAAACGCTTAATACGGGTGAGGATTACTGCAGATGAAGTTTGGAAGAAGGGAACGGCTGAAATTTTTTAACGGCTGCCTTGCATAATAATTATACACGAATAAAATTGAATTTCAGTACTATAACAACAAAGTTAGTGTCACTCTTTCGAAATATTCAAGCAGCTGGTTCAGTTCAACTTGCCAGTGGAGCGAAATTCCAACCTTTGGCCTTCTGTAAGTGTTTGTTGCTTTCTTTCATTTAGAGAAACTTATTCAGCAAAATTAACACCTTCCTTCATTTGCATTAAAATCTGCATATGCAAATTCGATGTCATCTCAGCGTTTCCAAACTCACCAATCAGAAGAGAATGGAGCTTAGAATCATCTAAAGACATAGGTTACAGTCTCAAGCCTTATAACTGCAATTTCTATTGTTTCCAAGTTGAATGGATCTATAAGACAGACGGCAAGACGCAAACACACACGCATGTGAGTATAGACATAACGCTACTGTTAAGTGCTTTTTCAAGAATTTGCTGGTAAAATATCAATTACGTTACTATTGAAGGAGCAATCTAAATGGTTGTGACTTAGCTCACAACTGTCCCCTGCAGAAGGGAAAACTCGATCTTCGTCTTCCACTTGACGTCAGTGGTCTATCAGGCATCATCGGAATGCTCGCTGGAAACGTACGTTGGTTTTTTTTAAAGCTTGAGGATACATGACATACAGTTCTAATTTGAACAAAAACGTATGCAGCTTCAGAAGGGGTCTTAGTATTCGTTCAATTGTTTATTGGGATAAATGAATTACTGTGGCAATCTTTGTAGTAGACCTCTTTCTTACCATCTACAAGCAAAAAAGAACGTCGCAAACTGCATATGCCACATCGAAGGAGTCGTATGCAGCATAAGTTATTATTATTTCAATATAATAATGCCACATACGTTCACTCATAGCATCAATATTATCATATGCACCTATCAGCGGTTTTTTATATTGCAATTTATGTTGGTTCATTAAGATACGGTGCAATGCACATTTCAGAGTTGATTTAATTTCAGTGTTGTTAATAACGTTGAATTGCTGGGTGAACTCTTAGTGTTGGCAATGATAATATGTATATAATCTCATGCAGATGCTCAAATAAATTTCAGACTCCATACGAACTCCAAATTAAGATGTACAATGCGAATCCGGGAGTCACCACTCAAGAAGAGATCGCATGCGTGATCACGCAGATGAAAATTGCTGCTTAAGCATTCTTATAATTAATGAATTCAACAGAAAGCCATTTCCTTTAACCTTGTGGAATAAATTTTTTTTCTCATTAGAAAGGTTATGGATGCTATTAGACAGGATATTTGCACTTAACGAATTCCTCGGATGTTTTAAATGAATGCTGCACTAGTACAAATGAAGCTGCAATACTCTGGTTTCATATATGCCCAGTAAAGTGCAGTTTCCATGAAACTCCGTTATTATCCATATTTTCAATAGTTATTGATCCAAAATACAGATTTAAAAAGGGTAACATATATGAAATGCGATAACAAGCACAATACGATGTAGGACATAAACATTTGTTATGATGCTTAGGAAATTTAAATAATACATAGTCACACTGGAAATCGAGACGAGGCAGCTAAACTTGAACTGATTGCCTTTCACACCGAGCTGCTCGGCTAATAGGGCGAGTGTTGATTAATTACAGAGTTGGGTTCCATAAACGCTAATGGAGGGGTAGGTAGTTATGGCAGATTTTTTAAATCATCACTGAGAATGGTGAAGTTTCGGGGAGCGAATCCGATGAGGCTTAGTTGACCTAGGTAAATGAGATAGGGGGCTTAAGGAGGGTCAAGTGGGGAATGTAGCTGCATGTCGAGGTGCAATTTTCTTCATGCTACAGCTCGCTCTGCCATGAAATACTATAACAGATATTTGCATATCGATATGCAGTCTAATAGCGGAAACAATTTGCTCGGACCACAGAGTAAGCTCAAGAAGGTTGGAAGTGAGCCCGAGGAAGAGCGTTTAATTGTGATAAATCTAAAAGACGATTGAAATGTGATGTTTATTTGGCTTTGACGTTGATATCGATTGGATTTATGTTAGCGATTAAATGAATAAGATCCACTCAAAGTGTATGGCGATGAAAGTTTCCTCCGTTTATGAGAAGCATGCTGCCGATGCATTCCATTATTGGAATAACTTCAGATTGCCACCCTCGCAGTGACGAGCGTCGAAGCGAGATTCGGCGTCGACTGACATCCTCTGATTTTGAGCAATTGGTCGAATTGCTCCATAAACGAGGTCATCTCCTCACGTCTCACCGCTTTCTTGTTCTCACTCAGGCCGATTATGCATCTGTGCATGTAGACATACTGTACATCGGTCTGTACTGAGCCAGGACGTTGTTTACGTAGTTCTTTGACCACATCGACCATCGAAAGCTTCTCACCAGCTGTGAATATTTGCAGCGCCATTTCGAGACCAACCACCGTCCCTGTGCGACCGATACCTGTAAACGTTTAGTGCAAAATCCCTTCAAAAACCAATGGAAAAAAGCATTATTTTTTCTCGAATTCGTTGAAATAAATTAAAATGTTGTGGCAAATACTTTGCGTATTTTCGGTGGAAATTTCCGAATTTTATTGCGAGCATAAAGTATCTTTTACCTGCAGAGCAATGCACAATAATATGTGTGAATGTCTTGAGACGTGCGAGCAATCTGAAGCAGGCGAGATAATTCTCTGGGACACCGCGATCTGGCCAGTTATTCCAAGCAATGTGTTCGACGATCAAAGGTACTTCTGAACCATCACTCACTTCCAAATAGCTCACTGTTAGCATTTTCTCAGCTTGTATGACCTTCACATTTTTCACAGCCAATATGCCGTATGTTTGCTGAAAATCTTGTAATTACACATTTAGCGTGATATTCCACACGCTGAAGCCATCATGCAAACGAATAGTTGCGTAAAGGATATAAAAGCAATATGTTCTATTAAATTTGTCAAATTCAAGGGTGATATGAAAGAGTTTTAAGATGGGGAGGGGATATCAATGTAGTTTTGGACACTGCTTAAGCGCGAGAAATACAGATCTTGTACCTTAGTAAGACACAAAACCGGCAAGACATAAAGCAAGATGCATCACACATCATCGTCTGTGTTTCCTCATGCTTTCGTTTATCGATGAATAACGAATGGACATAAATGGTCGATTACCGTTCCAAAAGTTAATAGACTGACATCCTTCAGCAAGTCAACGTTCATATTTGCTAGAAGTTGCCACTCAGTTCTAGGAGAGATAATGTTAGGAATCTTACAAATCCGGAGTACATACATGTCCTTAAACAAAAGAAAAGCGAACCGTTTCGTCGACATTGGCAGGCCAATACTGCTCGCATTTCTTTTTACCGCATTCCATAATGTTGCACAGCATGACAATCGCCTTCGACTTTTCCTGCCAAACCATCCTCCAAAAGTCGGCCACTGTATTTGGTTTTGGTGCCTTAACTTTTATCGATGATCACCCACTTCAAATGTGAACAGCCGATTGCATAAGAGCATAGTTTTACCCCTCCATTCTATGGGTATATATTCAGTTTGCCAAATTGTGTAATGGAAATGGCGTAGTTGAAGAAGAGATGCTAGTTCGGCAGTTGAAGAGTGAGATTCCACTCCTATCAGGTATTGCCTGTTATGCGAGACGAAGCGAAGCCAAAATGTAAAGCATTTCTTTGTTTATGGCCGGCATAAAAGTTTGCTGGTCACCTAGTTATAGATGTAAGTTTTCTAATGTTGTATATGGAGGCTACTTTTCGTAATTGCCCAAGCGTAGATGAAATACCTGTGTGCATATGAATCGATGTTTAGTCTCGCGTATGTCGACCCAATTCGCGTGGATGTAATCGTTTCCACCTGGAGGATAGGACAGCACGACTCGTGTGTCGTCTGTGCAATATACGTCTGAAACCTTTGGCAGTTAACAATTCCTTCACTTGAATTTTCTTATAAGATCTCGGAATCATGCACCTCACCTTTAAAAGCCCACCGCTTGAGACCACGCATCATATCGAAAGCAACCAGTCTGCCGCGACTGAACACACCAGTGGCTGCAGTCCTTACCCTCACTCGTACTTTCACCACCCTCTTTCTCTAACGTGCAACCGATGAAACTCACATCTCTTTATCTTTCAGGGGTGTGAACTTCACGGTTCAAGAAATAGGAGGGCTTTGGTTATGTACGTCCGACTAACTGTATGCGAGTTGGCAACTCTAAACACTAAAGAATTTTGAAGAGATTAAGTGGCACTGCAGGTATGAACTCTAATAGGACTTTCTTCCACAATGCGGGCAACTCAGTGACAAGAACCAATGGCAGTTGAACAAGTGCAACACGAGTCACATGGGTAACATTTTCTTTAGTGTAATTGCATCGCGGTCGACGGCTAAGTTTTTGGGAATAATGCAGTTTATATAGGAATAATGCTCAGCCTTGCTGCGCTCAAGAAAATCGCTTAGTGCTAAAATGTCTACTATTTCAACTAGACGAGTTGCTATGCACTTAACAGAAGGAAAGGGATCGGGAAGTGGTGGCAATGTATCGATCCGTATGGTAACAAAATATCTTTCGCAGGAAAACCCTTTCAACAATAGGATCTTGAAATTGCTCAAAGTTGAAATTCTTTATAGGTGATAGTCGGTAACAGCGAACTACAAAAGGGAAATATTGAGGAAGGGAGAAAGAATATTGAACACTCAAAGTTAACTTCTATTGTCAAACTTCTATTGTTTTATGCTTAATTGTTTAATTTATTTAGCCAGATCGACTGTCAGTGCAGCTATCTGTCTCATCTCTTCTGCATAAAATTATACTCCTGTCTTGGATGTACTGTGTAACGAAGTATGCTAAGAGTGGGAAGTGAATATTACTTCTCACTTTGGCTTTAACTCTTCAAATATCCTAAAGATCACTCTACTTTGGCAATGGCTAATGACGGACGGTTGCAACGACAGAGCAGGTACTTGCAAAAAGGAGTGATTGTTTAAACAGAACGAATGTTTTGGAAGTGTTTTCAAGTTCAGCAAACCTCCAACATAGCTAAGAAGATAGTGGTGAGTTTATTGGATATCGATATCACGATGATGATAATCGCATCGATTTCACTTAATGCTTTGCGAAGCCTTTGAAATCTCTAACCTTTGTATCTGTTCTTATCTGTATTTTTATCGAATGCCGTTTTCTTCAACTGTGCTGGTGGGGGACTCGATTTCTTAATATCCATAAACTCTTTTACCAAGCCCTACAATCAAATCGTTTCAAAATTTCATAAAATCCACACTCAGCTGCTTTCGTTGATCACATATGAGTTAAACATTTCTCATTGGCAGCTATCACTATGTTCGTGATAGGACATAGGAAAGGTCACTCAGTGAAATTATTGCAATAATGGACATAATTCACCATCTCGGATCTGTCACAAAAGGTCTTGATCAAATCCTATTGATTTTGCATAGATCCACTATAAACTACCACTACTCGTTAATATATACCAATAACTCTCTTCTAATCTGCCTTATTTTCAAGTTCAACTGAGTGAACGCAAGATCGAATAACCAAATGATCGCAAAAAGCTTGAGGGTTGAGGGAAATAACGCTTGAAAGGAGAATCTTCCTTCTTGATGTATTGATGAAGTATATCGCAGTTACCCTCTCGTTCGTCAAATGCGGTGAGCATTCCCTTTATCAGCATTGATGAATACTTGGTTTTATTGATGTTCTTATAAGAAGAACAACTACCTTTTATATCTCTTTGCAGCTGATAGAGCTATTTTCACACTCAATTAGACATGAAATAAATCTGTTTAGAATAAGCTAGCAAATATCACATAAAGAAAGGCAGTCGTTGAAAACAATTATGTCATGCTAATAAGAACTCCTGAAGGGTTTAAGGCGACTAGGAAACGTTCCGTTGTGTTCTTCTCAGCTTAACTTCAATAAGCTCCAAAATTCAGGTTTTGGCTGAATTATACAATTTATGTTGAGTTGAAAGCTACCTGAACGCCACATTTGACGGTAGCCAGGCAGAACGCTCTCATTTGTTCGATCATTTCTGGTGAATCACCCCTCCTTACTGTTCCTCCTCTCCTTCTTCGCGTACGATCGTTTCGTTCCATTTGTGTGCCATCCTCCTCGGCTATAAAAACAACTTAAGCAGTTCACCGATGTCTGACAAGGTATACTTTCTAGTGTAAAATTATTTTGACTAGAATAATTGAAATTCCTTCGAAAATGCTTGCAAGATCACGCCGTGATGGCCTCACGGTTCAGCCTATGATCATAAATTAACACTTCTTAGCAGCGAATAGCAACAAATTCCCTGGTGAAATGCATCCATTGTCACTGTTTTTTTTTTTTGTTTTTTTTGGGTGGAAAATACGGTTGCAACAGTTCTGAAAGGTTTAGTCGATGTTTGCTTGCAAATCAAAATTTATGGGCCAAAATCTAGCTACCAATATCTTCGTTTTCTCGGTAGTAACTAAAATTTGACCACCATTAGCAAATTAGCGGCTCACTTGTTTAAGAAATTCATCCCAAAATTGACTTACTTATAGTCGTACTGGTTGGTCCACGCCGTCTGCGAATAGTTTTACGTTTCAAAAGACCCATGTTAAATTGTGTTCGTATGTGCACCGATGCAAGCCTTTAGTGAAGTTTTCTTCACTGAACGAAAGCTTTCTTCAGTGCATTGCACTGATTTCATTTATAACACTTCGTTTATGTTATTTAGAGCACGACTGCTTTGCCAATTCTAACACTTCCCTCATCATTCTTTGCACCTCGAACATTCGCATCAAGAGTAGGAAGTTTGACTTCTTCGATACTAAGTTGACTTTATCATCAAGAAGTAAAAGGAAAGCAGAGAAGAGGAAAGAATTGGAAAAGCATATGTGGCAAGTTAATGTTCAAGTCGCATGGCTGAAGTGACCTGCAGGTTGTGGAGTTTCCTCTCGAATACCACCTATTCGAGCACCACCATATTCATGGTTCTTGAATAGCAGAACTTGTGCTTACATGCGACAGATGCTGTCATAAATTATATGTTCTGAAAAAATTGTCTTCAGTCATATAAGTTTTTTCACCTTTTTGGGGAAACTGCATAACACGGTAGAGAACGAGTGCTGGGTGAGCACTTGGTTTGTCCCCAAAAGAAGAACGTAAATCGTTTTCGCAAACGTGACTCACTTTCACTGATTTCTCAACGACTTAAAGAAGAAGTGGGAGAACTAAACATCAAAGACAAGCAACCGAAGTTACTTGTCAAAAATATTAATAAGAGTACATGAAAGTCTAAGAATAGTCCGTTCACTAGTCATACAGTACATTCAGTACGTTCTGAAATAGACCCCGTCATTACTGTGATGCGATTATATTGGACTAAACACCAGGCTTGGTGGGTCTGAAAATAAGGAATTATTGTATATTTTTGCGGGACATCTTACTATAGCTTAGATGATTTAGATTCAGTACTCAACTCTTGTTTTACCTTTTTATTGCAAACAACACCAAACTTCCCATTGAATTTTATTGAGGAGTTCCATAGAATTATGGCTGTTACAACAATGAACTAGATAATAACTTTAACCATGAGTCGGTTGATGGAGAAACTTCGTGTTTATTTTCATTTTAATTGTCACTTGATATGCAATTAGATCTCTACTGGAGAGAATTCGGAACTTCAACATGAACGGCTTGCGGTGCGGTCAGTCGGTGATGTTTATTTTAGTTGAAGGCTTTTAAGATAACTGCAAGTTTTCAATGAGAAATGGCACTTCAACGTCAACTCACCCCTCCTGCAAGCTTGAGGAATAGAACTTGAACTGCCGACTCTATCAGAAAAACCGGTGCCTCAACCGCCGAGTAAATAAGCAGAAACTAGCAATGATCTGAGCACATTGATGATTACTTTTATTTGTGAATAAGTTAGGAACGCAAAGCAAACATTTTATGCCGTCTAGATAGATAACCCATGCAAATTTATTGGTCGCTGAAAATGTAGCAAAGTTTTTGATGGCCTAAATGCAAAAGTGGGAAAGGAAGGCCGACATGACATAAGTTGCTGTGAAGCCTGCAATCTCAACATTTGTGCTCTAATAGCTGCGATCATTTTCGCTCCAGTTGTTTGCATTGCGGCCATGTGCGTTGAAACATTTTTGCAACTGGATTGTGCATGTATGCATGGAAGTAGTTATGATGGATTCTTCAACTATGTTTTAAGAGGCAAGAAATAGTGGAAAGTTTCATCTAATAGAAGTAATAGTGTGTTGGATGGGTATGAGGCAGGTCGTTGATGGGGAAACATTCAGCAGGTATATTCTCAATTGCTTCCTGCAAATCTCACATAACTAACCATCAGGCGAGAAGATTAATTTTTTTCATCAATGATTTTATTATTTAGGAAGGACATTGCTAAATAATCTTCCATTGTTTTTCAAATAACTGAGAGAGTCTGATCTAGAGGTGAGCACTTGATCTGCTGCACTGTGATAGGCGCACCCTTGCTGTGGACTGATTCTCTAAAGTTGATCCTCAGCTATGCAACAGTTGAGTAATGCGAAAAGATGCCATATTTTCATATAGAGGGTTGCTTGCAAAAAGCTAGGCACAAAAATATTTATATCTTGTGCTCAACATCTATCCTTTCGCTGCTCAGCTGTAAAATTTGCACCTGCTTATATACTAAAAACATGCTGCTAACTTGTCCATATAAGTGTGAAGTGTCACAACACTCAACTTGAAATGTCTCGAAAAATTGCTACGGGATGAGAAGCACAAGTGTGTAGGATAGACGACCGCGACCGGAGCACACATCCTCGGAAGGCTGGTGAACAGCTTGCGAACAACCGGGTGCATAGGAGCAGAGACTTATGAAATTGCAGTCTCGATTCCCGACTTTCTTCGATATGTAGGTATGCTCACGCCCTCATGAAATAGCAGTTAGATGAAGCGTAAAAAAATTTCACATTTTCAGGGAAACTATGGACATAATGCAGGGTGGAGTAAGTTTCAGTATCTTCAGACTTTATAGAATTGCAAATATTGGTGCTGCACCTTTCTTCCGGAATTCCAACAAGTCATATGGCAAGTGGTGCAGCTTCCTTCCGGAATTCCAAGAAGTGGTGGGGCGAATGGCAAGTATATTGCTGCCAGCAGGAGTTGGGAGATTTACAAAAAAGTTTTAGCAGCTTTGCTGCGGTCCCGCTAAGTGGATTTTCTACACTTTCGCATGCAGAGACCATGACAAAGGCGACGATCAATACAAAAGTTCTGCTCTAGCATACTGGAGGTCTCCTTACTTCTTGTTCGAATAATCGATTGCGACCGTTTGCCAAGTTTTGCCGCGAACACAACTATTCGCATAGCATAAGGGTATTGCAGACATTTCGGCGGATCATTGTTGATCTCAAGTGCATCGTTAAGTTGGTTATGTTTAAAGCTAATGAGGTCATCCCCAGTAAATCACCTCAACTCCAGTTTTTTTAAGCAGTGGCCTTTGTAAATAACCGCATCGACGATTCATTCAACAGCGAAAAGGTAGCACTGTTCCTATGTGGGTGTGGAGAAGACGGTAGTGTTGTGCGAACGGAAGCGTTCGTAACGGCAACTTGTTTGACAGCCACAACCACTACAAGATGCGCTGCTGGCTTATCCATCCGATGCTTCTGTTGATTTCTAGTTGTTATAGGATTGGGGGGTCTTGCAGTTTTCGAATTGCGTGAATCTGAATATGTTTAGGGGGTATTTATTTCTATTCTTTCTTTCTATCTGATGTAAGAGGTAATTCCACTGACAAGAAAAACAAAGAATGATCACAAGCAGCGTTAGGGGTTCTAAAGCATTTATGCTATTGTTCTGGTGTTTTGCTAATGTTGCTATGTATTTTTGTAAGGGAAGAGTGAGCTTGAACGTTAACAATCTTGAGAAGTCTGTGAGCTCATGTTTGCTGCGTTGTGATCCCCTTCCACTCTCTCTGTTATCAACAGAAGTACCGAATTTTTTTGTTTTGTTTCGTTTTGTTTTTTTTTTGTTTTTTTTTTTTGTTATGAAGATAGGGGGTTATATTTGAGGCTTGAAAGCCCTGCAGTTTACTTTTTGCTTAATAAAGAATACTGGATGCGTCTCAAGCGAAGTATTGTTGACAGTCAACAGCTTCTTTGTGCCGTTCTTCATTGCAACATAATGAGGGAATCAACCAGCCCCCTCCTCCCCCCTTCCTTTTTTTGCAGATACATATGCCCTTTTAGCATGTGTGAAATGGAATGTTGTAGGAGAAGCGGAAAAAATTCGAGATAAGAGTTATTGTGTCATAACATTCACAGCTTCCCAAAAACACCTGTGTTCAGTGATTAAAGGTTATGGAGTGGAAGACTTCTGAACTGGGAACGGTGCCAGAACACATCCCCCTCCTCTCTTTCCAAGAGGTGTTTACTGTAGATCCGGAGGAAGGTTCCTCCCTTCACTGAAATCGTGCCTACGCACCTGTTTTCGTATAAAGTGTTTGGCATAGGGAGAATGAGCGAAGCCGATAGGGAGGATGACGCTTACTTTAGACGCCGTTGACCTTCTTAGTCACACATTGCACCACACATCGATACCTTTTCGTCAGCAGTGAATATCCGACAAATATTACAAATAACAGAGGTGTACTTTACACTTCCCTTACTTCCTTACTTCGTACAGCGACTAATTTCGAAGTGCACCCTCATGCTTGTGAATTTCGTAACGATTAGTTATCTTCTCTAAGCGTTTTTTTCATTCGGTTCCCCCACCAACGTAATGTCGATTATTGATTTATAACGTTTTCAAGAATCCCGCACAAACGCTTGTCACAGAAAGGTACCCATAAGTCCACATCGAGTACTGTAGCCACATTTTCTTGGCAAAAAGTTTTAGGTCCCCCTCCTCGCAGTTATTTTCAGGATCGATTTGTGTGTGGCCCTTCAACTCTATTCCCATCATTTCCCTGTTACAATCGTATCTTGATTGATTGCTTCAGTTAGTTTTATTGAGCCTACCAGAACATTCCAGAATGATAATGTGATAACGTAGTTTTTTCTCAGGCAACATCGCATCCAGAATAAACAAAGTTCGAGGACGTTCGGGACGCCGAATATCGTGATAACATCGATAATTGTGTACACTCCATTAATTAGCCTCTTGATTATTGCATTTAAATAGTTTCTCGAATGTTCATATGTGACGCCTTTATTTACTTTGTTCATTGCCAACAATGTCGCTGCCTTAGAAGATTATACCGATTTCTGTTATCTCTTCAAAGAGGTCGTATATTACCCTCGGGCTACGGATACACGATGTTCACACTCGAAGGAAACGCATCTGAGTGCTCTGCTGCAGTCTTCTTTCCCCACCTGTTGATTGCACTCACCTTAATTATAACTCTACCCGCTTATGCACGATTTGTCGCAGTTGGTCGTTCTGTTCTATATACCGTTCTGTTCTGTTTTATATGCACTTAAGGCGAAGGAACCGTGTAAAGTTGAACGCAATGAGCCTGCCTCGGATAGCCATCTCTCTAAGACGGCTCCCTATGCTTGTTTCGCACTTTTCGAGTACTGCTGGCACACCTTCATCGAGGTTATTTTAATTGAAGTTTCATATGCTCATATGTTATACTACTCGATGAAAGCAAAATAGTACCTCCCTGTTCATGGCTGTTGATTTTCTAAGTCATAAAATACTGTTTTTGTCTACAGTATTGGTTTCAGTTAACAATACATGCCGGAAGTTGAAAATTACTAGCAACGTTCATAAGGCCAAAATTTCTGTCATATTCCCTTTCGCTGAGGACGACGTTTGTTTCGTTGTTTAAAAAGTATTGTTTTATCGTTTAGATGAACCATTCAGTACAGTTTTATTTTTTAATATTTCAGCGGTAATGTGGATTTATTTCGGCAAATAAACAAATTTGCTAGTGAGGGCAAATGGGATTCGATCAACAATGCCCCGAAGCTATTCCTCTTCAGTAAGGACAGATCGGACGTTTACCGAGTCTATCATCAGTTGGTTGGTTTTCTGTTTTATAATTATTGAACCGCTTCCCGTTCACCTTGACCTTCTCATTGTGACAGAACTTTTTTGGGATGTGTTTCAAATGAAGCGGCCCAGAACCTTGCACATATATATACATATATACATATATA
>QEWY01003761.1:212199-228608 GCA_006503575.1 Baylisascaris schroederi
ATATATACATATATATATCATGCGGGCTTTCCTTAATCCCTTTGTTGCAATGATCTTTGCATCATGTAATGTTGTAATTCTTAGTCGTTTTCGTCGTGCTTTATTTTCAAGGTAGTTGTCCATTCTTATTTCCCCGGGGAACATGAGAAACAATCAAGAGATGTAGGTGACTAAGTTTATTGGATCAGTGGCAGACAGATTACTTGGCTGAACTTTAACATCGGCGAATTCCCCAGTTGGAACTGCTGGATAGGAGGATGTAAACGTAGGTACGCAAATGCAGAAAGTCGCAAAAGTGCGCTATGAGAATTCGCCTTCTCAAGTCGCATAAAAAGGAAAGATGTCAGTAGTTATAAGGCATTCTTTGCCTTTATTTAAATAGGAAATGTCGCAACTTTCCCGCAATCCAATTTTATGGTGCGCAAGTGTAGCGAGGCAAGCTGTCCAGAACGCAGGGACTCATAATGCAAGTGCCTCAATGCACAATGCTCAGACAGTGTTTAAGCTAATTAGGGCGTTCTTATAGTTCATTCGCTGTCGAGTCAACTGCCCTCGGAGTTTTCCATGTCCTTCGGAATCTGACCTTCGGTGGACATGTCCGGTTTTGTACCTTTTTTCAACAGTAGAATGCTCAGTCTTTCCAGTGGACTCCTTACTGTAGAATTATGGGTCGAAACTTATTCACTGTTCAGAATGAAAAGACGTTTAGTGAGAATCTGCGATGGATAGGTCCTAATTTTGATGATTGAGTGCCAGGCTGCTAAAAGAATGATTTTTCTCAGGAATAGAAGTTTTCAGCTAGCAAAAATCTTCTAGAGATCAGAAACCGTACAGTTCAAAGGAGACCACGAATGAAATCCCTTATGTTCATAGGTTTTTTCAACAACATCGAAAATTGCGGTTCTCAGGGAGAAAATGTAGAGCTTCCCAACGGCCTTATAAAAACACGAAACATCCCCGAAGTAAACTACAGCGCTTATTGCCATGAGTGGCAATTTGTGTCATCGTTTGCTAAATCTTTCATTTCTTCCTTTAGTTGTTTTCGTTAAAGATTAGTTTGGTCAGCATGAGTCAATGAATGGATTGCAAGAGAACAAATCCCTTAGGATACATTCGAGAATAAGCTCTGCTAGGCTTTCACCTTCTACATCTATCGTTTTTTCGCAAAGTTTGCCATGGAGATTCCTCGAATCTGAGAGTGAGCTGAAAAGTGTTGTAAACAGCTTGGCGGCAGCAGCTTTTGAAGCTGAACGAAGCATTCCCTCATTACCACAAGATAAAGATTTAAAGCTTTGATTGATCTCTTAAGCTGCAGTTCTAATGAGCTTTTAATGACAGCCAAACCATGCTTCGTTGTCACACTAGAGTTTCACGTGATGTTTTCACTTCGGCTTCTTTCACTTTCTTCTCCCCTCCCACCCCCCCCCCCCCCCCCCCCCCCCTTCCCCAATCTCTCCACTTGTGCAAAATAAATGCAGATAGAGGATGTACTTTATATATAGTTGGTACCGATGTAAGATTAGAGTGTCTATTTTTCTGCCCAGGATCAGCAACAAGGGAGAACAATCGATTTTTCTAACGTTGATTTTTGATCTCGTTGCTTATCAGAAGAAATCGCTAATAGTCTTTTCGCTAATACCAGTGGACTTACATATCCGCATTAATTATCGTAAAATTATGGACCATATATTTTTATTCTCAAGTAAAAACTATTATAGAGATGTACCCTCGTCCCCCCCCCCCCTTCCACTCGTCTTTTCCCGACGACTGCAGTTTATTTGGTGGCGATCACATTATAAGATATTATTCGTGGCAAAGAATGCAAATAGGACACAAAAGGAATGATCGACGAATCATTTGAAATGTAAAAAACCACCTTTCATAAACGAGTTTCTAACTCACAACTCTAATTGTTTTACAGTTTTCCTGTAGTCGATTGAGTACTGCAAAATGAATCTCCTCATCGTTTTGGCCCTTTCTTCATTTCGATAATATTAGATGTTTTCGTCGGTGTTCATTTTACGGTTTAAGGGAAGAGAGCGCTTATCTTATGAAAAAATGGATATCATTCAGTATGTAATGTTTTTGCAAGCATAGCAACCAGAATGCGTTATTTTATTTTCAGGTATCGCCCGATGCGAATATTTTCGATCGAAGTCCATACGGGCAGTACATGAAAGTGTTGTGGAGGTTTTTCTTGGTCTTTGGAGGTACTTGGGCTATCTACACAGTTTATGAACTGGTTGTGCCCGAAGAGTATCGCCTTCAATATAAATATGGCGCGAAGCACGAAGAACACCAAACGAAACATTAGAAGCCTATGCCGATACAGTTTTGCATCAGCCGTTTTACAACTGCCGCCACAGTTGTATAGCTTATAACGGAATGATTTTCTTTAATAAATTGTAGTTAGCTTTGTTGTGTTATTAAAACATTGGGACAACTCAGGAATGGATGCATAATTGTGAAGACTTTGCATGAGAGTATAATATGGGATAACATTTAATGACGAATACTAAACTGAAATCTTTTTCCACGTTCAGAAAACTTTAGTTTACAAAAATATTGTTTAAGTCAGATATCTTTTAGGCACTTATGAAGATCGATTGCATTCACACTCCTGCGTGCCATTCTTTCAAGTTAACTTCTTATTGTCTTCAAAGCTAGTCAATTTTAGGAAATGAATTGAATCTATATGAGCATAAACAAACTTGTGCCATATTAAGGTGGCATGTTTTAACCTATAAACCAATCAGCCATATCCTCTGAAGAGAGCGCGAATTCCCAAGGGAACGGATCTGAAAATATGCAATCTTTAATGATGTGAGTTATCGTTGTACTCGTATTGATGTCTGCCTATAACATCGTTGCTTCTATGGTTTTTATTCGTTTGGCACTAAAGGAACTACTGACTATAATTCCATGATCCAATATGAAAGTAACGAATATGGGCGATAGGTTAAACAAGAAATTATTCAAAATCCAAATGGGCAGAATGTGAAATTTATAGCCTTATTGGCCTTACATGCTACTCGTGTATGCTGAATCACAAACTCAAGCTTTGGAACTTTCATTACACTCGAATCTATATGCAAATCTACAAAAAATGCATAAAATTGTGGAATTATAGCGCAAAGCAAAATTGCATCTTATGCATTTTCGATGGGTTGAATTGGTTATACATACAGTTGTGGTCATAAACTATTGTTTTGGTTACGTTGGGCGGTGGATTAGCGGGTGTGGATGAATTGCAGGAGCGAGATCGATCTCGGCCCTATGAAGGGGTTTGTTTCCTTTGCTGCTTTATTTCATTATAATCACGTTAGGACATATTATTTATTTAAAAATGTTTCTGCATTATGGATTAATCTCATATGCACATTTGTTGGTAACATAGAAGCCGTGGAATGTTTGAGAAAAAGAAATAGCTTATTATACTGCTGATATGTACGATGTGCTGATCAGACGTATGTAGGTAAAGGTATTACTCAGCAATAATATAAACCTGCTTATGCAGCGCTCCAATATTTAGCAACTATTGCATACTCAGTTTACATTGAACTAGTATCATTCGCCTTTTAAAAAAAAAGAAAAAAAACTTTTAAGGAACTATAAGCTCACTAAGTGGGAGAATGCCGAGACGGATGATTCAGTTTGAATTCGATGGAATCCCGAGGTTTCACTGTATTGTTTTGTCTGCTGTTTGTTGAGGTTTAGAGACATTGTCCTCTTCCCACCCAGAGTGATGGGCCTTACACGTGATACACGGCGAAATGAGGCTTCCCCCACCACCAGTAGATGGTGGCTGACTCACAAACAGAGGGATGGGCACCCTTACGCACAGCCCGTAGCCGAGCAACTACTGCCACAAGGTGGTGGGACTGCTGGTTGCAACAAAGTTCTATTCCCTAACGTCTCCATGGTCTGAAAGGACTGCCGGAGGGAACATATGCAGAAGAACAGCCGATAAAGGTCCTTTCATAACAGCCTAGCTAAAAGTGTTCAGTGTAAGTCAGTGAGTACAACCTCAGCCATGTGCTACGAACCCTTCACATCGCGACCGGTCAAAAGCACTACAAAGTGCGATACTGTGTGCGACGACAAAACGCGAAAAAACGTACGATGCTTACGGTGATATCGATAGTGAACGGAACGACGTTTCGAGAAGCGGTAATTCTCATTCATGCCTCATTAAGCAGGTCAACATTACTTCAAAGAAGTATTGCTCATAGGGAATTGCTCAATAACTTGTATTTTTATCGATGCGATTGTCTCAGAACTGTCGTATTACGAGGATCACTGCAGTACCTTCCGCATAGTACTGTAAGCAAGTAGAGTGATGGGCTTTAACCAATTTTCGTATTTTAATAGTCTCTTTCTTCATTGGCAGTTTTAGACAGAGATAGTCTAGCCTCTCTATCCTCCTATTGAGACAAAGGTAGTCTTGTAGATTTTGTAGCTTTCACTTGGTGTAACTTAAGCTTGTTGTATACCAAGCTTTGCTATTGGAATAGTTTACGAGTGTGCGTGGCAACAGTTCACTTCTTCTCTTGGCTTCATTTGGTTTCGAGCTTTCCCACCAAACCTTCTGAGTTCGATCAATCCTTCAAATACGATGAAACCTTTGCTTCCTATTGTTTCAGAGTATTTCTTTAATAATCCAAAAACTCGACGGTTTCACATCTTCTTGGCCAAGATTTTGCCCAAAAGCGTTCTATTCCAGTTTAGATTCATAGTCCAGCAAACACTGCCAAAGATTTTTTTTTTTTTTGAGTAACGGTAGAAATAACAGGGTGAGTTACGTGCAGGAAATTGGTTCACGGGATCCACAAATTCCCTAGAAGCATCTAGTACACTGATAAAACGTACAACAACGCCATAATTGAAGCCGGAATCGTGACGAAGGACAAACGTTTATAATATAAAGTTTTTAATGGTTGAAACTATGGCAACTATAAGCACCGAATGTCTATTGTTGAATGTATTATTGTTAACTTATTATTTCGAATGAAACTTTGAAAGATTTAAAATTTTTCAAATTTTATAGGAAGGTACCTCATTGAGCAGAGGACTTATTGAGGCATGATTACTTCTTTTCACGGGATTTTCGCGTGATACGATAAGAGTATGTAACTTTCCATGTATTTGAAAGCAAATCATCTCCTCGAGTTTTCTGACAAAAAAGATACCTGTTGGGGAGGGGAGGGAAGGGGGGGGGGGGGGGGGGGGGGGGGGAGGGAGAAGGGAGTGGAAGTAGGAGTAGAAGTAGGAGAGGCGAGGGATGAATCCTCCCAAATGTTCTAAAGTGAGGTTATTGGAGAGGCGACGGCTGTTCAAGGCAATGTTCTTCGAGATAGTACAGTTGAATGGCAATGCTTCAGTTGAACGGATTAATAAAAACTGCGCAACTCGAGGACGCACGCCGCATTCTACAGTTCACAACGGTGTTTCTCAACCGGCATTATATTTTCGTTGAAACTCCGCTTGCCTATGATCTCGAGCAAATTCTTCGTGTCAAGAGCGCGTATGATTTTCAAATATCTTTCGTATTAGACCTACCAGATTCACATTCTCGAAACTTTAGATTCTTCTGTCTATTTCCTCGTTTACATGTTTCACTGTCGGGTTCCAATGGCCTGAGGACGGTTGTTTTGCAAAATTTGAGTGCGACAGTTTAGTATGCCTAATATATTCTTTGAAAGATTTTATTTGTTGGTGCTTCTGTCTGTGAGGCCGTAATTGTAACAAACAGATCTTAGACTGCAGTAATTTCTTCTTCTCTACTCAAAGAGCATCTTACAGAACAGATTGAATAAGCCGACCATTGAAATAGTCGAAAATATCATCTGTAAATGTTTAAAAATCAGGTTGATTGTGAGGGTGTGAAGCAGTTGTGATGAAACTCGACTGTGTGGATGTCATGTGGTTATTTCGAATGCTGTAATGTGGTTTATTGTATTAGATAACGCCTATCAAACTTGATCACTGCACTTTTATTGATCATATGCCAAAAAACTCTTAATGCGACATGATTTTTGCCGTGTTGTATAGAGAAATAAAGTCGGAATTTAGGGAACTGAAAAGTAGCGGACGTGAAATGATGGAGCCGGTCATCGACGAGCAGATAATCGGACATATCCTGCGAAAGGTTTTAAAGGTTGTTTCCATTTCATCCGTTATTCGTTATGACAAGTACTATTAACTAGCAGAATAAGCTTTTAGCACTAAAGAATTAAAATAATATTGAAAGAGGCAATGAAAATTAGAATTAATCCAAAAATCTATCTTCATCAAATGTTTGTTCTGTAAGCGGTTTGAAATTCATCGAACAATATGTGCCTTGGAAGTTTTCAAGCGTAACGATGCATTTTATAACCGATCTGATTCATTCACACTTGATTTTGAAGCCTTGAGATCGATTAATGACATCGTAAAATCAGACGATACGGGACGATCAAATATGCATTCGTTTTCGACGGGTTTTAAAGATTCATAGTTCCATAAAAGGGGAGGGGGGTAGTATGTTGCTTATGTTTTTGTGAATTTCGGATCACCCCTCTCGTTTCGAGCTACCATCTGCAAAAGCAAATCACCATAAAATTACGTTCCAACGCTACGCTTTAAGTCTTCGAGTTTAAACTATAGTGCTGCAACCTACATTTTCGTACAGGAAAATTTCAATAAAGTCTAGGAGTTCTGTGAACTCGACCAATTCCGTTCTCATTTCAACATAAGAACACACGAAACCAATTACTAATTCATTCATTTTAAGTTGCTTTAAAGCAGCCTACAGTAGCTGCTTCTGTCAAATTCAGTCACAAAAATATCTGAGCTCAAATAATTCGAGGCTCAGACAACCTATGCTCAAACGGCTAAAGTGCAAGTAGCAAGAGCACGAATGATTAGGGTGGAAGTGGCAAAAGCAGTAATGTCATCCTACCAAAAATCCATAGGAAGAATATAACCCATAACCGAGTTTTGGTTAAACATTGCAAAAGTAGCATTGTCTGACGAACTCGTCTAATGATGCGGTCAAATTTGCTGCTGAAAATTCATTTAGGCAAGCTGGACCAACTTCTATCGATGCCATTGCCTACAGTTGCCTGTGCAAAGCATCGATAATCTCGGAGCTCACTTTCATATCCTGTGGGAACTCAAATTAAGTAATTTATTTAAATAAGCCTTTCACTAAAATGAATTATCGATCTCTCCTAACAGGCACTGTCATTCTTTCATCAATTCGGTTTGCACAACAACATTGTCACGCGTTCAGTATATATAACAAATGATTGTGACGTTCGTCTGAGTGGACTTAAATGGGCGATTGCCAAGGAAGAGAATATTCAGCGTTGTGTCGAGTAAGTTTATGTGCATTACGCTTGGTATCTAGAGATTTAATAGACATAACTGCCTTAGTAATAGTGACGATCGAATGAAGCTCGAGATAAGAGGTAGTTGATTTCAACAGCCTCCCTTGCCCATTGCTTGAAACCTCTTTTGGGTTTTAGAGTCGAACGGAAACTTTATGAAGTTGGGCGAAATGAACGTAGTCCTCCGTCTTTAGGTTCTGGCACTTAGCAAGTCGGTCCCATAATTCGAGTTAAGTGGACCATAATGCCGCATTCATCCGCTTTTTTAAAACTCAAATGAACAATGTATCGATACAGCCGTATAATCACACACCGGCCAATTGTAATTAAAATATCCAGTTGACCACCTCTGTGAACCACTCATTGAAATTAAATGGAAGATATCCGCAGAACAGCAATACTTTGGGACTTCACTCATATTCGAAGAAAGTATTCTAATAACATACACAGATCATCAATTTTAGCTCTGTGGTTAGTTTTGAAAAGTTTTTCTCATGCCGAATTTTTTTTCCTGTACAAGGACTGGCACTTAGCATTTTCAGTCCCATAATACCGATGCTTTGCAAATGAAAGAACGACATTCTCGATCGAAAGCCCATCCGTTCAAATACTCGTCCCTCTTCATTTTCCAGGTTGCATGGTAGTCGCTTTTTTGGATGTCCTCGTCAGTGGGCTCCCGAGGAAGCTCTCAAGGATATTAATAACTATGGCACATACACCGAACTATGGTACCTTTAAAAAAGTTTTTTTTCTTGTGTTTAGAAAAATACTAGTCTATAACCTCAAAGTGAACATATGTTCCTCATAATTTGCATCAAGAATGAAGTTAAAACATTTCTCTGAGTGGGAGACAAGAATTTTCATTAGTTCTTCCCGATCCTTCAAAGAGAAAGCCTCATTGTTGCGTTCTCCTGTGGAATTCCTTCTTACCAACACTGCCATTATGGTAAGCGTTCTAAAGGAAAAAAAAATGGCTTGCCGGTATCGAGATGGCATTGGCTTCTAGTGTTATGTGTTTGCGAGCATGCACCAATATATAAGTTCACGAGATATGGTATATATACTGTATGGCTTGGTCCGTATTTGTAATTCACTTGAAGGGTTCGGTCGGTAGAGGTCGACGAATTTCCTGCAAACGAGCCTTTTGCATCATTGTGTCACGAAGGTAATTAAATGTTATTGAGTCGCTGTTCAGAAACCCATTCGCTGACACTCTTTTTCAATGCTGTGCGTGCTTTCCCCACTTTTGTTCATATACCTTCACTTGTATTTATGAACTTTTTGGTGTGATTTTTATGGAACCTACACATTCATCTAAGAGTGCTTAATGTTTTAAGGCATGTTGGATTATTGATACCAGAAATGGTTACTGGCAACACTTATCATCTGACGAACGAGACTGAACCTACAGAGGTTGCCGAAATCGCGCTTAAGTTGGTCAGTAGTTAACTGCTACTTAAGAAATTATAAAAGTATTTAAATAAGTGTGGTATATCATAACATATTATGTCATATTATAGGCATACAAACACTTATCTTTATGAACGTTTTTTGTGTAATATCTAATTTGTCGCATATCTTGACAACTGATGCTACTAAACATTATGGCTATATTGTGATGTGCTATGTTATATTATAAGCGTATAGATTCATCGAGTAAAATGCCGATGCTAATCTTATGCTGCCAATCACCACGCAGCGTTAGCCTTAGTTGTTCCTCTTAGGTGGATAGCAGAACAATTTCCACTTCGAACGTTTGTAAGTATTTCTTTCTTCTGGGATATCAATAGCAAATAGGATCATAGCTACTTTTAACGAATGCTAAAGTGGACTACAGCACTATTTATGAGTGCGATTTCGAAAATGAATTCTTTTGTCAGAGTTGCATATCCGCATCAAATCAACGCTTGTTTTAGTTGAAGTTCGATCTTCCAGTGCCGTATAATAACTGGCTGCCTCAGGGAGCTAAATACGTGAGTTTATTCATTGTTCATTATATGATATCAGTTGAAAGGTGCAAAAGAATTGCACTGAAATTCTAGAAAGTTACCCAAATGTTGGACATTTCAGTAATCCGAATGGTTTAAATCGATGGAAATACAGAGATTTTATAAATGATTTTGTGACAGTTACCTCCAGCTCACCACAATGTCAGGGCAGAGGCATTCCTTCATAATTTATTATCGTTCTTATTTTAAAATACGTTTGGATATGGACTCAGTGGCTTTTTCAGTCATTATTCACCGAGAGCAACTTTCATCGAAGTTTTGTATTGTGACCTTCATCGGATTTGTTTGCTAGATTCTTACATTTTTAGCATATATTTCGGAAGTTGTTAATTTTAGTTTTGCGCCTATTGAAGTTTTGATCTTTATTAAGGTTTGTTAAATCTTGCTGTGATATGATAATATTGATTTAGAAATTTTCAGTCGCTTAGTTCGGAACTACTCAAATTGTGGCATCAATTGATGCAACCAGATTGTCACAAACGTCCCACAATTAACCAACTTCTCGATCGGCGCGAACATCCGAATATTAGATCGGTCAGTAAATCAAAGATAAGGCAAACCTTGTTATCATCAAGTCAGTCTTTTAAACCGCTCATATTCGTTTCTTTTGTTCCCTTTCATTTGACTGAAGGCTTATTTACACTTTACAGCAAATATTCTAACAAGCGTTGGTCTGTGTAGATGTACTTCCTTTATAGCTACATATGAATGAAATAACTGCTTATGACCTGGAAAAGCAATTTTCAACACTTCTGACAACCTTAAGTGGCGACAGCAAGGATATAATTTTAGATTACCTTGTCAAGAATTCAAAATACATCAGTTTGGTTCACCTTCTTCCTCCATCCTCCAACACTCATTTTTCCTCATTCAAACCAATTGATTTGTTCAGTTGGATATGATCGGGTCGGTCAATGTGTTTTACACTTTAGTAAGACAAAATTTTCAGTAAGGTCGTATCGTATACCGGAAGCAGATCAGCGTTTGCCAATGATTAGCTGGCAAAAGTTAAAAAACTTCTCTCGAGATTGCGGCACTGGTGATCTCACTCAGCTACAGCCTCTATATTTCGGAATGGGTCGGAAGGAACTCTTTTCACCTGTCGTCATTTCCAACAGTGTTAGATTTGATGCATTTTCTATCGACAGCTATTTGTATTGCGGAATCAAGAACTCTTCTTTCTATCTTTTACCTCTACGTCCGCAATATGGCAATGGATCAAGAAATATGAAAAATTGCATATTTCGGCTAAGTGTTCTATCTAAGCATTTAACGCTTATTTCTGTTTGTTTCATTTTTACTGTATTTTACAACTTTCAACAAAACTTAACTTGTGTATTTCCTGTTTTATAGGATTTTCGCATACGAATGAACGTGAGCATAGACTTGAACCTTAAGAGCAATCTATTTGACAATGCCTTTGACTCAATTTTTTCGCGATGGCTTGCAAAATTCTTATCTTTATTGCGGTATATATATATATATATATATATATATATATATATATATATATGCAGCGACTATATGATTGCGAAGATTTTTAACACTCCAATAGAATACACTTTTATTTTTTATTTTTTGCCACAAATACGACCGTCACATTTCTAAGAAGTTTCGAGTAAGGTGAGCTGTCATTGTCTTTAAGCCACTACACCAATTTTTTTGTTCTGAAAGGATTTTTTTTTCACTTGGAACTCTCATTGAAAAGATCCTTCAACGCTGAGTTGTTTGCATATCTTGCATATATTGTTTTCAAGTTTCTGATGTTGCCGCATAATGGGTCTGACGTCGGGTAAGGTGCTGCCGGAAGAAATTTGGCACATGTGCAGTTCTCTAGACTTCCGATGCTTCACCGAGAGATCCTGTCCCGGTGAAAGGATGACGAGCGGCAACTAAGCAAAAGCATTCGATTGCAACCGGGATTTCCTTGAAACCGAATGCGTTTAAGAATGTTGGTCGGTTGCCGATCGAAGGCATTCGTTAAAAGTCGAATTTCGGTAGCAAACGAAAAGGCGGCTAAAAATCAAGGCCAAATTTCAGCACGTAGAACCAGCTAAAATTTGATCGGTAGATTGCCATTACTGTTTTTTTTCTCGCCGATTATGCGCGCGGTTCTAATCGTTGCTTGCCTCCTGAACTAGTCACAAAGGCGCCAAACTTGTGTGCAGTCGAATGGCCACAAAGCCGCTGAGCATTGGAAGGGTGCAGAAAGCTTTCGGAGATAAGAGGAAGCTTTTTGAATCTTGCGTCTATTCAAAGCAAAGAAATTTTTTGCAGTCTGCAGACAACGACGAAACAAGTCTAGTGGAGCTGGATTTCAGCAAAATTCCAGTCGATATTCTGCTGTGTGTGGACGTAGAGGTATATAGAGGCGACAAAAAGGTTTACTTTCTCTCTGCAAACTTATTTCTTTTCGATGGAGTCGTCTTGAGTATTCCTCGAGAAATTTCATCGTTTGCCGCCTATCATTAATGACAAGGTTATATAGTGGTCAGGTGTGTGGGAACATAGTATAGCGTGCACGATTATAAACAGGGTGGGACATTGAAGGACGCATCCATTGCCTTGAATGGTGCTGAGTGCATAAACTCTACTTACCACATTATAGCGCTGACGTTTGTAAGTAGTACGATTTGCATCCTAAGCGACGAAAGGTTTTTTCATCACTGCAGATGGAAAATAGAATTCAAGATAACAAGTGAATAGAAAGATCTGTATTGATGACAGGCAATGACAGAGTAGGAGAGAAAGAATGACAGAGTTTGAGGAATATAAACTTTTCGCACAAATATATAAAAAATTCAATTACTTCGATTTCTACGTCTATACTGAGACTGCTATATGTAGTTAGTGCTTTAGGGACAGTCGATATATGCAACCACCTCGACCAAATAAAGCAGCACAAGGAAAGCAGTATGTGACGGAAAGGCATTCCATTATATTCTGGCATAAATTAGCCAATCACCTATTTCAAAAGAAACCTTGCTTACATCGCTGGATACGGGTTTTACCGTTGATCTCTGGGAGCCCGGATTATCACAAGCATGAAACTGTCACTTACATTGACCGTTTTGTTATTCCATGTAGAAGCCGGTATTGGTAAGTGATTGGAATCGACATTGTTACGACAGCTTAATATTGTTGTTATATAGCATATTCTAAAAGTAGTTATTTTAAGGTGGGTTCGGAGACATTTGCTCTCCATTTGGATATGTTTACGGCAGACATCAACAACGTTGTTTGTCGCCATATTTTTAAACTCGCCAAGAAGAAGGTTATTGGGTAAGTGATGATGCTGCGCTTTTTCCACTTATTCTAAACTTTTGCGTTCATTTCAAACTTTTAACTGACGTGCGAATAGAAACTGGGCATACTCAGCTGTTTATAGAAAACCAAACTAATTTTTTTAAAACTTTTGATGCCTTCATTTAAAAAAATCGGCCTTCATTTTTCAAACGTTGATTATTTCCGTTGGGACTTGTATATAATTAAGAACTTCATGAGTTCTGTAAGCCTCTGTTAACCTTTGAAATATCACCCCATTTACTACGCCGGCTATTATCACAGAACTTTACAAATTTTGCTCTCAAAGTAGTGCAAATTTCTCAGACGTATTTGGGTAGAAGTTTTCTGGGAAGGCGACAATGGGCAAGAGGGTAGAGGATAGGAACAGCGAGGGAGATCGAGAGGTGCGAAGACCCTTCGAGGATCACTGATGTGGTATTTCTACTGCGTTCTTCTCCTTGTTTCTTTAACTGCTTATATTGTCCCTTCGTTGAATGATATTTTAAATTCCTCGAGAGGTCATGTATCAGTCCTCCCATGGCTGTGAACCGGGGACATAGGATTCATCTGAGACATTAAGAGGGCTGAATTCAGACTTGTAAATTACATCCGAATTGCTACGGAATTGATAACGGTGCTCCGAGATCGAAATCGGATCAAAGGCACACACCGCAGCTGGCAGATTTTCCTCGAGGAAGACAAATTCAACAAACGAGGTGAAGGCAGGGCGATTCCAAGGATTTTTTTCGACGGTTATCGAGCCAAGGAAGCACTTGTTCGTTTCTTTTAGATTGGCTTCAACAACACATGACTGGAAAAAAATTTTTTTTTTTTGGGGGGGGGGGGTCGTCCTTGCTAAATGCTCAGCTGTATATTACCTCATTGCTAGCTGACGGCCTTTCATACAGTGGCTAGGTTGAGTCCGGTCCTAGTTCTGGTTGCGATCGATAATAAATCAACGGCTTGGACGAGTTTAAATCACAACCATACGAGATAGCTCAAATTCAATACGAGATGATGTAGCCGTGACCGTGACGTGGTTTGATCCACCACCATGTGATCTTGAATCAAATTCGGTCCCGCACTTGGTAAAGACCAGTTTCAACCCTGATTGATTAAAAGAAGTCGAATAAAACAAAAACGTTGGAAAAACTGAAACTGCATCTGATTTTGCCAACAATCATTGCTGGTGGCGATGCCCATAAAATATGCAATGAACGCCTCGGAAAAGAGTTCACACATTTTGCGTTTGCAAAACAAACTTGGCACGAAAATGGGAATAGACACCGAATGGGTTGCAACTTTTCGAGGGGTGCGTCGACTCATTAATAATACAAGTACTAAGCATCCATAGTTGATGGAAAATGACCCACTGGAAAGTCAACCGGGCTTGCAGTAATGCAGCCCTTAAAATAGAGTTTGCATTGTGTCATCACGAGCTAGAATCTTGCCCCTGTCCACCCCACGAAAATCGTGTTTTCGATCTTCTGTCAGTCATTGAAATTGGTTGTTTCATCCACGCTGAATTGCTGGATAAACCCTTTCGCCAGTTAAATTCTGCCACATGCATCAAAAATAAAGGCTGTATGACAAGAATCATGAAGAAAATGAGGGGATGTTCTATGCACGAGTCGTTGAAAACAAAATAAAACTCTTTGAAGAGGTCGATTTTTTATTCTAACTTCTTCAGATTCTTTTATATTCTTCGCATTAACTCATTTTGTTTTCCTCGCATCATTTGCTCCGACTTAAAACAAGTGGGATGTTTATTTTAAGCAACTCACGATGTTCACCTATCTTCCTACAGCCGAAACTATGGAGTCTCGGTCTTCATAAATGCGAATTGTAATGACCATTTAATAACACTCATCTTTGGTTATGATATCAGTTAGAGTTGTATCAGAAATGTAGCCGTTCGACGATAGGTGCTATTACAACTTTCTGAAAGATTACCTCTGCTTGCAGCTGCAGTCTTGAGATAGAGCTTAGTATTTGAGATTAAATAATAGTACTTCTGCTTTAATGGTATAGGTCCCTATCTGTCGATAAATCCACTTTATTAAGGGTCGTGCAGGCAGCGATGAGCAATCGAGTATGGTAGAGATGAATATGCCAGATTCATTAACGCTCGATTCGTATGGTCAGGATTGCAATCGCCACCAAGATGGCCGTCTTCAGAACGATGAGGTTCGTTGCTTGATATATATAACATCCTCTTTCCCCTATTCCCCTTTCAGTCTCATCTGGAATCACAACTGAACATTGAATGCGCTCAATTTGCATAAATCTATGCTTATATATTCGCACTATAATTGTACGCAATATTCTTTGAATTATATATAACAACGATCACTCTTAAAGTGCTTATTTATGTCCAGCCAGAGTTGAGCGATATTCACGTTGACATGGAATATGGCGGACGCTCCTATTCTGAAAGCTAGAAGCACTTTTCGAAGTAGGGCATGCCTAGAATCAAGTAAAGCCTATCAAAAGAAAGTGTCAAATGAATAACTGGTCGCATCTTCTCAGCGTTTTGTGCAAACTTTGCAAACTTTGGCGTTTTTTTTATTTGATTTTTTGATTATCTTCGATCATTTCATTTCGCAGACAAAAATCGTGCGAAGATCGTATATAACAATAGGAATTCTCCTTAGAGTGCTTGAAGTATTTAAACCCCGTCTTTCTAAAACGGAGTTTTCATTTGCATTTAAATCAAGCAAAGACCTTTTGAACTTTTTTTAAAAATCCTTCCTTGCTTTTGATCAGCAAAGTTATTATTATTGCTGCCTTCATATGTTTTGAATTTTTACCCAGAGGGCATATTACATAACTTATTGAACAGAGTGAACAAATAGCATGGCCAAATTTTGGTCGAATTTTTAAAATCACTTCTCTTTGGTTTTTGCCGTTCATGCTTATGTTTTTTTGTGTTTTCTACTAACAGCGAGACATTGAAACGAACAAAACGGACAAATAAATTAAGTAAATAAATAAATAATTAAATAAATAAATAATTAAATAAATACCCAGGCTTGAATTATAATTGCTTGTAAATGAGAACGCATTTCAGAAATGTCTGCGTGAATTCATTAAAAATTTAATAAACAATTCATTTATTCTTATTGGAATAGAAATTTTCTCAGGATGACGAGAGTTCAGCTGGAACGACAACATCGAGCGACGAGAAACATTCGAAAACATGTAAAAAGAAGAAAAAGCCTAAATGTTGATTATTTTTCTCTCATTTGTTGTATTTATAAAGAAATGTTTTTTCTTTTGTTCTATAGCTACTTAGTGCTGAATTTCCGTATTCATCTTCCGCAATTGAATGGTCAAACAAGATTAACAAATGTGCTTTTGTGCTCCATCTGCAATCAAACATACAGTTTTACTCTTTACTTAGGAACATGAAGTCGCATTAGTTTTGTCTTGATCTTTATGCATGTTATGATGAGCAAGTGCAAAACGGTTTCGCTTGAAAGTAAAAAAACATTTCGAAGGATATACCAACGAGAAGGAACCGTTTTTTGAAAGTTGTTGTCTCTTGAATGGTCGCAGTAAAATACTTACAAATGAAGGAATACCACCGGATTATCCTTCCCCCTTCTCACTTTCTACACAGCACTGCGCCATGAATGCAAATCCAGACCATTTATGACTAGTCAAGGAAAATAGTGGCACAAAAAAGTTTCGGGCTGAAAGGATTACGCTTCCGCCATATCTTCACGGGGGGGGGGGGGGCAAA
>QEWY01003761.1:229994-337709 GCA_006503575.1 Baylisascaris schroederi
GGGGGGGGGGGGGGGGCAATAGTTCCGAGTTCAGAATTTAATTTAAGTATCACTGCCTCACTGTGGCGTCTATTTTGCTCAACAACAACTTCCAAACATTGCGTTGAACCGTAGTCGGTGCTTCATAAAATAAACAGTTGCGAAAGTGTACAGTAGAAAGGACCGATTCGTGAGGTAGAAATCGCATGCCACATTTAGATGAGTGGGTATGAAAGAATTGACCGTTATGTTCGTCTTAACAGTTAATTGCATCAAAATCTATGAAACATTTGCAAACATAATGTTTCATATGACAATCAATATTTATATCGCATTGTATGTGAGGGTGAAGAGCAATGCTCGATATGTCGGCAGACGCATTGATTAAACTCGACGACAAAAATGGTTTAGATGGTTTACATGAAATCAAATCGCTATAATTTTATTGAGTCAACAATAATGACAGTGTGATCGATAAGCGACTTAATTGCATCCATGAAAGCGTCGATATCGCTTACAGTGAATCCGTGCTTTGGATCGGTATCGGTGTCGATGACGATATTCGATCTTGTCTTCCTCGTTTTGCTTGGAATACATCTGAATGTTTTCTGCCTTTAAAGTGCCGTTATCGTAAGTAGTAATAATAGTTGTCGTAAGTGGAATTCAATAGGTCATATTGTTGTATTCAGTTTGTCAACTGCAGATGAAGTTCAAATGAATTAGCACTGGATTATGTAGTTGAACCAACCACTTGCACTGGTTAAACGACGTTGCACTGGAAAGGTGGAAAGATTGAGAAAGATGTCAGATATAAACGTGAGAAAGGCTCTAGTAAGCAACTATTCGTCTCCTGTGGTATCGATTTTGGTGCGCCCAACAAACGATTCAGTTTCCTAACCTTCCTGTCGCATTTTTCAAACTAAGATACTGCATAAAGTTATACTAGTTTAAAGTCGACTTATTCAAAAAAATTCGGGTCGTTTCATTTAGCGATATAATTGAAATACAGAGGTTGAACCCGTTCGATTGGTCGAACAATAAACTCTGCCCAATAGCGATAGGAGGCGAATGCAAATGAACATGTCGAGTTTGCTCTCCCAAGAATCATCGCGTTGAATATGTGAATCCGTAAACGAACCTAGTGATATCGCTTGCCCACCATACCGGCATTTTTGCCATTCCCCACGTTTTGATCGTTGAATGTTTACCCCAGACTTGATCTTCGAAATAAAGGATACGAATATTGTTGACCGATATCGTTTTGCTCTTCCTGCAAGCAAATATGCAGCAATTTTTTAGGAACTACACGAAGATTATTAATTTATGCAAAATGTTCGTCCTCCAAGTACATATCTTCCTTGCGTTGTGCACCTTGGAAAGTTTACCCACAAAAATGCACCTAGCGGCGTTATGCCTGTGCGCATGCATGAGCATATGTGTATCTGGTCCATTTGCCGGCTAGCTTCAATTTGTGAACCATTGAAGCTAATGTTTATAGAATTTGCTGAGTGTGCCGTACACCGCACACTGACCTCCACTATCACAATACATACTTTGCATTAGTCCATCTACCTTGAAAGAAGTTATGGACATTTAAGCAAGCAAAAAATTTGCACACATTACAGCAGTCATTTTTTCACTCATAGCGATCATGTGGCGACGAGGACGATTTTTTGTGAAAGATTTGTGTGTACTGCTGAATTACTCAAAGCACAAAAGCATCACCTTATCGTTCTGACTTAATCAACTGGTTTGTTTAGGTGATCGGGATGCAAAAGTGCATATTTCATCTCGTGTTCTATTCTCTGCCATTTATTGCCTAAACAAGCCGTTTCTATGCTAACCAAGCTGTTCATTTCGTTTTATCAAATAGCTTCTTTGTGAGGGATGTGAAATTTCAATTTTTAAAAGAGGATTTTGCAGATTACATTGAATCTTATTAATGCACTCAACGTTTCGAAGGTATTATTTTTATGCGTCCACAGGAAGAAGGCTTTTATTCCATCCATTAGTTTATTTCATTTGATGAGATGTAAACACAGGTATGCAGAAATGCAGTATTTATTATACTCAATGATGGAAAACATTAGTTGATTAATCGTATCCTGTATGTGAGGATTTGATGATCATATACTCGTGGTGAATTGTGTTCTTCTAAGGGAAGAGGAGATTGAACAGAGGACGTTTTGCTATTTGAACCACATCTGCCACTATCTTAACTCATCCTATGAAGCAGTAGCCCTTTGCAAGAAGTGGCAAGCATCATTCCTAATGAAAGATGTTTTGACAACTTGAATAACCGAACGCGTAGAGATGTATTCTGCATTAAAAACTGTTTCCCCATTTTCGTTAACTTAACATTTTGAATAGCTATTTAAGAATAGAGGAAATGATATAAATGATATTAGTAGCCTTATCTGACATAGGCTTTTAATGGATGCAAAGATTCAGATAATAGGTTAACTTCAAAGTGAGCCTAAGGGTCTGCCCATAACAGAGACAATAACACAGAAACACTCGAAAAACGTACATACACGCACACACGTAATAAACGATGCCGCCGTTAAGGGTGCCAATGCAAATTTTTAAGAGCGCATAAAATCCTATGTAAATTTCAAGGTTGGTGCCAACACCGTGAAAATTTATTTTCGTAGATAATCAGCGTAAAATAGGCATTTTCATACCTTGACGGGAAGTGATAGTTCTTAATGATAACAGTGTACTCAGTCACCGTTACAAATTCGTCATCATAAAGTGCCATAGTCACCTCACAAAACGTATTGCTCTGAAAGCATTCATAACGATACAACGAAATAAAGGATCATATGAGAAATTGCACTTCTTTATCTCTACATAAAGAAAGCAGATCGTACACGCTTATTCTGCAAAACGAACACAGAAACATGAAGCAGCTGGGATTAGAAAAGCTTATGAAAATAAAGAAAATTCGGTTGTGCGCACAAATATCTTTTACACTAATGAATTCTCGAGATCAACAGCATTTAAATACCCTCTCATCATTAAAACAGCACAAATGGAAAGGTATGCATCCAGAAAAAAGTTTTCACGGATTATTTATAAATCCCTTTTATATTATAGAAAGCGTGGCAGGAGAAGATAGATCGCTTTCATCTCATGGCATTCACATGACGTAAGTTATGCCAATGCATATTAGAGCTTCATTTTATAGCAGCCACTCAATGATGTACTCTAAAAACGTTTAAACTGAGGACGCCGAGCAATAATTAAGTGTTTTGATTTTTGATCACATTCAACAAAGGCTGTAATGTGCCTTTCCGTTAAGGACACGAAGCTGCGATAAATATGAATGGAAAGAATTTTTGAAATTTGCTCGCTAAAGACTTTAAAGTATATTTGAAGTGAAATTACTTGTGAAAAAATTAAAGGAAACATTAATATGCATGATATAGAATAGTGGGTGGAAAGAAAATTTCATTTTTATCGTTTGTTTGCGCATAATTTCTTACGTAAATACCTTAGCAAAGACGTCATCAAATATTAACTCTGCTTTGATGCTTTGAATTTCGAGCATTTGCTTTCTAGTCAAAATGTAGTTCCGCATAGTGAACGAATTTCGAGCATTTGCTTTCTAGTCAAAATGTAGTTCCGCATTTTATAGCAGCGACTCAATGATGTACTCTAAAAACGTTTAAACTGAGGACGCCGAGCAAAAATTAAGTGTTTTGATTTTTGATCACAGTCAACAAAGGCTATAATGTCCTAGGGGAAAGCTTCTTCACTCGCAAAATATGAGAAAAGCATTGCATTGCAGGACATGTCCGTATTTTTTTCATTTTTTCTACAGCCGCATATTTCCAATTGCAAACATATTTTTTTGACGAATTAAAAGCGGAATATCGGTCTATTACACATTCTCCTCTACTGTTCATGACGTTCTTTCTACTAACTTCAGACAAAAATGTTCTTCGACAATCCGTTGCAAGCTTCACTATTGAGGCACAATTGCAGAGAACGATGGCACACTCGTTGCGAGCCGCTAACGGAGCTGAGCTCGTGCCCCACATCACGCACACATCACTATCGTACTCTGTATAAAGCCCATCACAGAAACTCGAATATTTGTAATAGAAGCATGCATTTTATTCATTATGCAACTTAGAATGTCAAAGAATACTCCCATGCAAAATTTCAGCTCAATCAAAGAAAGGGAAGTGCACTTGCTGGATGGGTCATCGTTCACCGCAGTCGTGCCATAACGCATCACAGAAACTCGAAGCCATCGTCCACCGCAATCGTGTCGTAGCGCATCACAGAAACTCGGAGCCAACGTTCTCTGCAATCGTGCCGTATCACATCGCAGAAACTGGAATACTTGTAATAGAAACACGTAATTTTTTCCCACTGTTCAACTCGTACTGTCAAATAATCCCCATACAAAATTTCAGCAAAATCAAAAAAAAAAGAAAGTGCACTTGCTGAATGGGCCATCGCTCTTTGCAATCGTGCTGTAGCGCATCACAGAAACTCGAAAACTTATGATAGAAAACTTCACATTAACGTAGATACATCAATTCTCTTTTCCCTTGACGATCAGCTTCACGAAAGTCGATTTTGGTCGATGCTGAAGTTGCTTAGGTTGATGGAAAGTGAGGAAAGATTCACACATGTGGTTCGCAATCCTCGTTTAGCATTCGTTTTCGAATTTTTTCAGCTTCTCTCCCCTCCTTTACTTCAGATCCTCCACTGATCGATTTTCGATATCATCGCAAGCAAACTGGAGTTCTTTTAATTCATCCTATGAAAGCAGGCACTTCATGCCATTTGCATTATCGTCACCATTATAGCCTCGCTTCGTCACTGATTTTTAACTTTAATTACGGTTGAAAAAAGCCTAAAAAGAAAATGTGTGTCCGTAGAAATAGAGTAACAGGAAAGGCAAAATGCATACTTAATTTAGGGCATTCCCAGGTACATCCGATAGCATTGGAGCAGTGATGGTGTGAATCGTTGTCGGAAACATCTATGTAGCAGAATCTATCAGCACACCAAATAAACCTAACTGAGAAAAAAACCCAAGCAAGAACGATACGGAATTCACCAAATGCAACCGCTAAAAATGTTTCGTGCAAAGAGTGAAAATCCACCACGGCTCATTTCTTTCGCAAAATTGCCACCGCGACCAGCAACAATGCTTCCAGCTGATGTCACTTATTGCAAATGCTATAGACGCCGCTGTACTGACTCATTTTGATGACAGCGTGTCACCTCTGCCGCAAGTCTTCTATCTGTGTAATTTGCATCGGTAGCAGTTGTTTGACTTTTTGGATGCTGAAAGGAAGGAGGTAGGGGAGCTAGGTCGCAGAAAAAATTGTCGGAACTAAACAAGTTCCTGCTAAGACCTCCTAGCATTCCTTACAATGACAGTCTCTCTGAAAGTGCAGCCATTTAACAACGTATCGAGGTATGAGAAATTTCGATGTTGCAAACAGACTCGATAAAAGTTTCTGCCAGCTAATTCTCGAAGGTCTTCACCTCAAACCTCTTCTTTAACCACAAATAGCCCAGGAAACCTTCCTCCATGCTCCTTCAACAACCGTCTTTCATTCCCAACCTTATGATTGCAAGTGATACGTCAATTCCGATGGCCGGATAGAAAGTCCACGCCGCAGGCTTTCGGGATTACAATAACAAAATCAACAAAGCCGGTGCATGCTTTTAAAGCACAATTACAACGTTCGTGCTCAAAATGCCGCCACCGGTCGTGTGAGCCGAACTTCCAAGTGTACTCTGTCTCGGTTAGCAATTAAAGGCGGCTCACATCGCCCATTACTTATATCTGTTTAAAATGTACAGTTCCAATCACATGCACTGCGCGAAACAACCGAATTATTCAATTTATTTCAATTTATAACAGCTTTCCACAGTACACCGAACTAGTTTTAACTGAATCTGCAGACATCCGTAAGCCAGCTTCAAAACAAATATTTGAACAGCAACCAAATCTTAAACGCCAACACCACGTTGTGATATAGTTAAAAAACGGAAATCACGAAGCTGTTTTTCCTCTTTCTCTTCCCGTCTAAAGAGAACATTTTTCTTTTCAAAGCGTTCTGACAATTTTTACAGACAAGTAGACTGCCGAGAGAATGAGGGATGAGAAATAACAGCGAATACTGCCGGAACCACATCATGGTCAACCCTCTTCTAATGGGCGAGAAAAAAAAATGATAGTGCAGCGACAGCATACTGAAACGAACGCTCCATTGGCGTGGGATCTTTCTCGAAGGAGGGATGATTAAGAGTGAGAGGGGCAGTACTCGATAACCGAAACACTGACGTGATTGCAACCAACAAAACGTGAAATACGACCAATAAAATATCAAACAAATAAAGGAGAGCCAGAATAACATTCACTTGTGCCTAATTTTAGATTTTGACCGCTGCTTTTTACCACAAAGGAAAAATCGCGATATTACCCACTATCAAGGTTTCAGTAGTACAAAGATCTATTCGACGGCTCACAACTTCTCGCATTTCATGTAAAGAAAACCATGGCCTCAGCTTCATTCCTGTCCTGACTATAGAAACTACATCTCTGAACCGTATTCGAAAAAGGGACTGAATTCGCTCTTTATAAACTTATGTGGAGGCCTACGTCGTAACCACATTTTCAAGACTATACCACTGGCAAAGTTCAAATGAACACGCATGAAATCGAAAGAGAAAGAATGATTTTTCATATTCAACATGAATCAGTTCGCAACTCGTTAAAGGCGGAGCATTTGTTACAAGGATGAGCATATGGACAATGGATTTACATATCAGTAAATAATGTGAATTTAATTTTAGCGAACAAACTCTTTAGTCGAGACGAATGCTGACAATAATAGACGGAAACCGACAAGAAAAACTCTATGCGCAAATGTACCAACTACAGCGACAACAACCGCTTAAATACTAAATAAAAAATTGTTAAACATCAAGGATATGCATTTCCTTCCTCTGAGTGTCTCTGTGATGAACAACGCCAAAAATTATTTCTGAAATAGAAGGAAACAACAAGATGCGATAAAAAAGTTCAACAAAGAGAGCAGTAAAAACATCTGATGGTAAATGATTGAAGTATGCTGCCCTGGCAAGCGTATCTACTGAACAAAGTTAATAGTTGCTTCCGATAACTTTCAATTAAGAGAATGAAATGATTAAGATCTATAACTTTAGTACAGCAAAACTAATCAACAATCGTTGCGACACGCTATTTTCCATGATATAAATGTTTACAAACTCAAACAATATCACACAATGCCAGATACAAGCCAGCCTCTATATTACGTTGTAAACAAATCACCGCATGCCTTGCATTCGCAAAAAGTAATGCTCAGAATAGCTGCATTCAGAAAAGTGAGTGAACAAGCAAAAAAAAAATCTTTCTCTAACTGAATCAAAAGGTATATAAGCTTGTAAAACTACAAAGTATATAGGCTTCAGAGGCGAAATTGTGACTAGAAATTTGCACTACAAAACCGTCCCAATCCTGGATTTTCTTTCGATCCTCTCTTTTCGAAAAAAATCCTGCAAGCAGACTCAACATTGATAGTGTTTGAGCACTCATTAAGCACAGCAGATTGAAAAAGACATTGAGATATTAAAAAATTGTACTAACAAAAACACTTTCGAAGGAATATTACATCTCATCTGGTGTAGCAAAAACCAACCAGATTTTAATTCTATCAAACCACATTGCAAAAAATAAGATGCGTCTTTGGCTTTTCCGTTTGCCGCTTTAATATCAAAAAAAGCAATGAAAACTTTTCCTTCTCGAAAATAAATATACAATAATATTTTTATGTTGCTTCTCAACAATATCAACTAATGACAAAAGCTAATTCTTATCCCAAAAGTTTATCAATAAAGACGAGCAGATTTCTCCGTCATAAGGCTAATAATGGTACTTCCCACATTAGATTAGGTGTGAAATAAAACATTGGAATACCAAGGCTAATAATGGTACTTCCCACATTAGATTAGGAGTGAAATAAAAGATTGGAATACCAATGTGAACGAATCTTCCGAATATCTTACCTCGTTAAATTTATATTTTGCCCGTTTCTTGCAGCCAATTATACACAACTCTGAAATGGCAACAGCGTACAAATACAAAACAGCAGATCCGAGTAGATGCTGCCGCTCTCTTGTGGTAACATCCTCGATTTTATTCTATCTCTGAAACAGAATGTCATTACTATCTACTTCAATGATTTATCATCACTTCTTCAACTACAATACTTTAGCATTGGGTTAATTTTCCTTAGTTAGTTATAACACTTTCTAATTAAAGCCAATCACATGCTCATTAAATATCAGAAAACTTGTGCTACTTAAGCCTTTAATTGAGATGCTATATGGAAAATGATTATGATACTACCAATGCCATTTTTATTTGATTTCGATTTCGTTACCGCAATAAATACAACACCTCGCTTCCATTTTCATAGCCACTGCTGCTTCAACTTATTACTTATCTCCTGAATATAAAGGGCATTTTGTTTCTCGGATAAGGTTTACGGTTTAGCTTTAACGAGCACGCCCGTCTGTTACCTGCCTAGTGAACTAACACAAAATAAACCGCGATCAATCACTCTCAGCTTTTCAATCTTCTTCTTCTAACTCCTTCGAAAAGCTCACTAAATTTCGCACCCATTCAGCAATGAAATGCATCAAGTATACTCCCATCACCCCTCATCATCCCCTAAGAGAATCGGTAAAATCATGAAATTCACTGACCACTCGATTTCTCCCGTTCTCTTTCCCCGTTATTACCAACATTGCCAGCAAAACCATTAGTTAAGTGACTAAGTACGTACGGATGGTTTGATGTCATCTGTCATCGAAGATACAACTGGCGGGATGGTTGCGTTTGGTGAGCGGATGCCCAATGCTGTCTCCTTGACCAACGAATTCAGACTGAAGAGATTGAACATGTCGATTATTTGCAGTGATTCGTTCTTCTTCGCCGCTACTTTCTAAAACATCTGCATACACCCTCCGCAGCTTCAAAGATGAACAGGTGTTATACAAAGGTCCTTCTATGAAAGACAATATTTGCATCGCCATCCCACTCTATCCAGAAGGATCGCCAAAGCAGCCTTCTTTAACGAGGTTATCACGAATTAGCCTTCTACTTCGGCATCCTGCTGTCCAAAGAGTAGGGATGGACATTTTAACCATAAAATTGCTGCAGTGGATTTTGGATTTCTACTGGTCAATCCTTCGCTGACTAGAAAGAGAGGGACTCTGCGCTGCTTACTTCACATTTCTTATGCTTTATCCACACCTACTCTGCAATGAAAGGATCACAACTTTCCTGTTATATAAACTGAAAACGCAATGTAATGAGCATGACATAGATAATAAGTGTTAACAATTCAATTAACGAAGCAATCAGTCCGGAAAGCTGTAGTAAATATGCGACTCTGGAAACTATATGAGACCACATTCATATACATCAATATATATATATATATATATATATATATATATATATACACATATAAATGCCGGCATTCGCACACAAGCACGCAAACACAGACAGCGAGAAACAGTAGAGTTGTAATGCTTTGTACTGTAAAAGCTCGTTTGTTGTATCATTTAAAATGAAAAAATTCCAAGAACGATGCGGGTTAACGACTGTCGCCTTCTATATCCAGCCATGAGAACCTATATTCCAGAAAGGTGTTACCCGAATGGTCGGAATGCGAAGTAGAATCGCCGCATATCGGTCGCTGGCATCAGTAGGCTCATAGTGCATACAAATATGCTTATAGAGAGCGGTAAGTAACTTCTTTTGCTCGGCCGCTACGTTGCGCTGACTAGCCGAATCCAAGCCGTCCGTATCTGCAAACCTCAATAAAAATGTCATCAAGGCTGACCCATTTCCACTTACAAAACAGCGGCCAGAACACAATTATTAAGTGCGCTAAACTTCAAAAGTAGGCGCTATAATTGAAGGATTTCAAAGCTTTAAAGGAAAAGATTTTAGACACAACCTTCACATTGCAAAGATGATGACTACTAAGGAAACTTCGTAGTAATAACTCTGGACATCTTCAGCTCTATTAGATAAAGAGGCTGGGACACTACAATGATTGCCTTTACAAGCCTGTCGATGGATTTTAAGTAGTATATAAAATGCCGAAAAAAAGTTTCAATGACTGAACGCTCTTCGCACTTCACGTATTGTCAAAATCTGCAGCTCCCAGGTGGATGAAGGGCATTGTAATATTCTCAGAAAGAAAATACAAACGGAGAGCGCAAGAGTCTCATAGACTAGATGCTGGCTGAAGCATATGCCACGCAGCCATGTTAATGAAATCTACAAACTTTACGAAAGGATCAAGAAGGGGAGAATATAAACTGCAACCATACAAAAGCAAACATCGAATGTGAGAATGAACAAATTTCATCACAATTCCGTAAAATAAGAAGGGAAATGACTAACACTGAAATACAGATGGAAAAGTAACTGGGCTCCATCAGTGGTGCCTCAGTGTTCAGAGGCATGCATTCCAGACTATAATTTTTGCGTAATTCAGCTTGCAGAAGAGAACAAAAACTTGCATGCCAGTGTCTTTTCAAACCTAGTTTACTAAACCTGCCCTCAAGGGTCATCCACAGACGCTTTATTATCGCGAATCTCATTTATTACTATAAAATTTAACAAAACACAGACGCCAAAGATTCCAATCCACCAACGACAGGTATTGTTTCACTATTCGGCTCAATAATGCTCAAAAAGAAGGGAAATACTTATATGCTCTCAAATGAGAAACATGTTCTCAATTTTCTCCTACCCTTCAATAATGTCAAAAATCTATCAAAAAGATTATCAATGGTCGCTGAAATAAACTGTCCCATTTACTTTTCACCCTTTTTCTTTTGATTATTGTGCAAAAAAGGTAGATATTATAAAAAGTGAAAGTTGGAAACGAGTGAAATGCAAAAACGGATAACATGTAAAAAGAAATTAAGGAGAGCAACCGGGATCGAAAAACATGACGGCTTGAAGCGTTGCGAATTCGGTCGTCGAAATATTCAACCTCCGAAACGGCTTCATCACATAATCAATCACAGCAGCCATCACAGGCGTTAGACCACTGAGACTAAAAATAATTCATAATGAGTCGAAATACGGCAATTATTGCGAAATTCTCCCAAAAATCTAATATGTACAGAAGTTTACATCAGATGAGAAGTGAAATAATCTGCCACTGAAAAAAATCTTTTCTGATATTGACGCACGTGATACGTACAGCAGATTTCCAGGAATGAAAAAATATACTTATTAAAAATTGAAAATTAACAAATGCGCAGAACCCTTGAAAAAAACCTTTGGAAAAGGAATTGGGCCAAGCTGAAACTCCTGGAAGTAATGTGGTGAGATAATATAAGAGAGGTAAAAATTTCCGGCTCACCATAATAATTAAAAGGAACCCTTTTAATTTCAATAACAAATCTACCTAAGAATTAAAATAACAGTAAAATCGAATACCTCAAAAGCTTTCTTCTTTCTTCAGATGTGCTTCTTATTATTTCCTTTACCTTTTAATACGCTTTGAGAAGATATTAAAGGCACTCGAAAGGCTAACGCAACAGGCGAACAAAAAACCGAAAAGAAGTGCAGCATAGAATGTGTAGACGCATGCAATAACGATCAAGCTGTGTTTCAAAGCACAATGACAGGTAAAGTGCTCACAGGTAAAGCTTAGAAAGTTGGCAATGCTGTGCATAAATTAGCTGAATACAACTTCGAGTGCACAGCATGCAATTACCATCTCCTCTTTAACGTCACATATCTAACTCATCGATCTCTCTAACAAATGAGCTGCATTATATATTTTTAATGAAAAATCCACATGACTACAGTATTATGATGAATCGAGTCAATTTATTAGCGTATCCACCTAAATGTTACCGTAACACTTACTTCAACTTTAAATCTTCAACCTTATAAATGCAAAAAGGTGTTTAGCATTTGATCAGACGCTACAATTAGAGTAATCAGCAATCAATGAGTGCATAGGCAATCATATCTATTACAATCAAACGAAACATCGATGAACTCATTAATTTCATCTCTATGTTTACAAGAAAAAAAAGCCCATGAACAGCAAGTGCTAACGATATTGTTTCAGTAGAAGAGGAATGTTTCGTCGCTAACAAACTTAAGTTGTTTAATTATCATCGCTTTTAAAATGCTTCGTATGAGGGAAATAGCGTAAATTTATATTTATTAGCTCGAAATGAGGGAACTTTCCTCCACCTCTTATTATTAAACACGACGGATTCCAAATAAAAAAAACTTGAAACTTTCTTTCAAGATTTAATCCAAGCTAATCGAATGGCCACATGTTTCATTAATCATTGAACACTAAAAAAAAACTCACTGAAACAACTACGCTCAAACTGAAATGCATTTCAGAAAAAAAAAAGAGGTGAAATGTAATAAAGAAAATGCCATAGGATTTAGAAAATTCTTGTGATGCAAAGAAATCCCAACGAGACTGTTAAAGCAAGCGTTGATTCATTTACGCTTCACGGGAAGAAGGCTAGAAGCATAGGTAATTTTCACGGAGGAACATTTTTCACCTATTTTGAGCACAATTTCTATAAATAACAACCTATACTTGGCCGAAGACCGAAATAGAGAAAAAACGTAGATCGCTGAATCATTTCCCTAGAAACACACCGATATCCGTGGTCACCACGAAGATATTGACCATGAAGATGGTCAACCAATGACGCCATGGGATCAAAACAGCGTCAAATAGGCACCGCACACAACATGAGGCACAAAAATATACATGAGCATTACACTTGATGACAGCCAGGCTGAACCAATTAATGCAAGTATCACGCGCCTATTCAGAAGAAAGGCAATCTACAATGGGCAATGAATCACTCATCAGAAATAATGAAAAAAAACTGTGCGGAGTACGTTTTCGATGACTCAAACCGAAGAAGAAGCAATATTTTGAGTCGCTAATTACGTCGTGAAGTGACTGCGGCAGGTAGAAATGGTCTTTAAGGGGGCATATTCACAAACTCGATACAATTTAAACCGAACGCCCTCAATGCGAACAACTTCGCTGAATAACCTAAGTTTAGATCAGCGCCAAATGTGGCATTCCATATGGTGGAATGCCTTACTCGGGTGAAATATTATAGATCATATGTGTTAAATACCATACATGCCGTCTATTTGATACCGTTGTTGAACGAAACATATGAGAGACGATTTCAACAAGTGTGCAGTGTGCATGCAGCTCGAGGTCATGCGCGCAATGCAGTTGATTATCTGGTAGTATCGAAATCGTATAACGCAAAATGGACCCAATTTATAGTCTAAATCTGAATAGTTTAATTGTTTTGTAACTGCATATAAACTACGACAAACCTTCCAACTGTCGGGTAGTGAGCTGCAGGTGGTACATCGACAACAGATCTTACTCCCACTTCGTTGCTTTTGCCATCGTGTAGAAGTTTTGGATCGAAAAACGTGTGCATGTTTTCTTCTTCTTTAGCTGATTCGAATGCTGAATGACTGCCAACCGACGAAGCACCACAGGTTGACTGAACGACTGAGTGCGAAATAATACCAATTCCGCCTTGGAATGCATCCAAATCAACAGCACAAAGACTTCCCGAAAATGGATGTGTGCTCATTTGCGAACCAGGATCACCTTCACTGGCCGATGACGATGCCGTATCGTCACCATCAGGTAGCGTCGAAGAACCTCCACTGCAACACCAACGATACATGGATGCAACCACCACCCAGAAGCATCCTTCAGGCTAAACCAAGGTCACCAACAAACATCAAGGCAGCAAAATTGGGGGCGGAAGGACAGGAAGTAAGACAGCAGAGAGGTCCGTTCCTCCATAAAACAATGAAAAATTTATTTCTATCAAGGCAGAATTTGCTGCGAAGAAGAGGAATTTGTGATTTGAAACGACTACATTCCGCGAAAGAGATGTCACAGAGAAACTATCAAATCACATCTGCGTGCTCCTGAGTAATCAAATCATGTAACTTCAAAGCGCGCCTCAAAATGTGAAAAATCTTCCGCAAAAATTTACACAACGGTCATTTCGCTGATGATCACAGGTTGCTGCAAGTGCCGTTCATTTCAAGAAACCTCCACTTAACTCTCTAAGACAAAAGCAGTTTTTTAGGAGAGGAAAGCCTGAAAGGAAAAACAAGAAAATGAGAATGCACAGAATTCCAATGAATGCAACAACATTAAATAAGTCAACTAATAGCTTCCTCATCATTAATCAACATTACATCACAACCGTTTCATAATTCAGCTCCCCCAGCATGTTAGAATTCCACGCATTACAACTACATAATAACTAAGGGACAATAAACATCTTCAAATCACCAAGTCGCAGTGATGCTCTATTTGCATAAATGCAAACAACCACAGAAAAGCGCAAAAACCTATGAATTTCCTGCTTCCAGAGCAAATACGAGGCTAGCAATCCCCTAAGCTCTTTGTACCTTTTCTGTGGGGGAGGAAATCTAAAGTATCCCCCACCTCCAGCATACGATCCTGACTTCCGATATACTAAATAAAGGTATAATTTCAACCCCTCGAATATCCCATGCGACCAACCTTGTTGCACATGAGCGCAACCTGTTTTTGAGTCAGCGGAAGCATCTAAAAATTTTTTTGAAAGAAATCCATTTTTCTCTCAGAGATAAATTTAACGGTTTGCAAGAAAAAGTGACTGACGTTTTTACAGGGCCAATAGATCACATAGTGGATAAACGGCTAAAAATATTTCAGAGACCACTTATATTAACCTGGTAAGTTTCACTGAAAACATGCGGCTCAACATACAAAAGCAAGATGCTGTCACTATTAACTTTCTGCCAGGGGACATGAAAACGATAGAAACTGTTTCAGCTGATAATGCAATTGATAACAACAGCTGTGCGATGTGAATAATCCGGTAACTTAAAGCAATAATAACCTGATGGAAATCATAGTGCTTCATTTCTCGTAACTGCTCTGAATACTCTAAATAATATTAGGATCGTACTTCTCTGGCAAAGCAAAAATATGTAATTACAGTAAATTTCATGAAGCGTATTTGACACATACATATTCGAGGTTCCACACTGCTAGTGTAAGCAGCAGACAAGAATCAATATTCTTCTTCAAAAGTTGATTATTGTAAATCAGCAATATGGTAACCATACAGTCATCCATAATGCAAACACAAATTTACGAGCCTCAGGGTCGGAGTCAGAACATATTGCTGATCCCTGATGACGTCACCCATTTGACATCTCATCCCGTAAGATAACCTATTGCTTAAATGGTCGGAATTGCAACTAAACATGCATAGAAAGGAAGCACCTGACATTGCGGAAGGTCAAAGGCATACACCACGCTGACTGAGCAGCACTTAAACCAACAGTCGATCTGACCTCTATGTTACTTCCGCCAAACTATGACTCGACCCTCCGTCAATAAATCCTTCTTCGCTATTAAATGCGTTCATTTAAAGCACAATAAAGACATCGGTCCAATCCCTCTCGATATTCAGTATTGCTCAACGGTCTCCACCACTTCCCTCACGAATGCTTATCACATTCACTGTATAAAACTGTTGCAATCAGACGCACCTGGGAAGAAAAGAGAAGAGAAAAGGCAGAGGAGGTTAGAAGGAGGGAAGAGGGGAAAGCGCCCTCCTGCTAAAATATACATGCCATAAGGAAAACCTCTAAAGAAAGGCCACTAATAAGTTATATAAAGCGCCTAAGCAGACTTCATAAAAACTTCGAAATATTCGACCTCGTTCATTCTGTTCATCCCATTGAGTGAGGCTAAAAATCTTTTCTTTTGCCGGATCTATTAATTATGGATATCTGCACCTCCAGTTTCCTATACAACCTTGACCGGATCAGTCTTAAGTTCCAAATTTTCAAACCTTGAAGGTAGATTACCTCTTCTCCCTCTTTGCAAACTTTTCATAGATCTGCAATGCGAAAGGAGAAAATTAAGGAAAATTATGAAAAAAACACAGCGAACGCAAAAGCTCTGTCTGGACGTCGCGTAATGTCAAGTGAAAAAATTAAGCAGAACTGCAAAAAAAGAGCAAAAAAGAGGGTTCAAGCAGCGCACGTAACGTTAGCCACACCCCACAGGTCGCAAGAATTTAGAGGACATCTATAAAAGCTGCGGCAGTCTTATACAGTTCTTACTTCTTACTTTGATCTTACTTGGAACATTTCAAGAATTGTTGGTAAAATTCGCGCATACAGCAAACCACAGATGCTATAAACAATCTGTGCATTGCATCTCAGATTAAATTCAAAGATCCCCGCAGGCCATGTGGGTCATGCTTATGACTACATAGGCCGTCGAAGAGAGGTTCGAAAATGTGTAGAAAATTAGGTAAGCATAGACGAATGGATGCGCTGAATAAAGTAAGATCTATGCATACACAAGCCGACACACAAATACAATCTCAGAAGCATATGAAAAAGAGGGCCATACTGCAACCGGTCAAGAAAGAAAAGTTGCGAGTTCAGTGAAGAAGAAAATTCTAAGAGGATGAAAAAGAAGGCATAGTTACTGTCGCCTAGCTGTCTCTATCCTTTCACAACCCCTCCCTCCACCTCCCTTCTTTTACCAAAAGATACTAACTGCTTTTCAACGCGCTTCGAATACGACTGTGCACGCATGAAACCATAAATATCACCGTACGTTACAAACTCCATCCGCATAAATTAATTCTAACAAATTTTTCATAGGGAATAAGGACAGAAAAGAAGAAATTATCTAAGAACAACTTTGCGTTACTATCTCTTCTTAAGAAACAAAGAATTTATCTATCAATTATGCAAAAAGGGAACACACCAGTCATTTTGGGCTTTCAACTAAGCTCCTTTTAGTTGAGGACGAGAATCTAACTTGAGACGCTGTGCTAAATTAAAACGTTTCTTATGTGGACAGTTCCTAGGTGGCGTACCTCTAACAGACTCACTTCTCGTCCATTAGTTAACTCAGCCGTTTAATCGCATCGCGGACGGCGCAAAATTAAACCGCTACTTGATGTCGAACTAAGTCCAAGTAAGGGTGCTTGTAATCAAAAATGAAGCCAATGAATAGATGAATTTTGCGCTTTTCAACGTTGCAAAGGACTGCAGTGACTTTTGAGTAGAGGTCAGAATATTCCAACTTCCAGAAATGAAAGTTAGTGTTCTAAATTTTTCCAAGAACAACCATGGATTAATTTTCATCTATTCGCTGTTATCTTCGATCTTCGATTGCGCCAAATAACTTTCTGCCAGGGGACATGAAAACGATAGAAACTGTTTCAGCTGATAATGCAATTGATAACAACAGCTGTGCGATGTGAATAATCCGGTAACTTAAAGCAATAATAACCTGATGGAAATCATAGTGCTTCATTTCTCGTAACTGCTCTGAATACTCTAAATAATATTAGGATCGTACTTCTCTGGCAAAGCAAAAATATGTAATTACAGTAAATTTCATGAAGCGTATTTGACACATACATATTCGAGGTTCCACACTGCTAGTGTAAGCAGCAGACAAGAATCAATATTCTTCTTCAAAAGTTGATTATTGTAAATCAGCAATATGGTAACCATACAGTCATCCATAATGCAAACACAAATTTACGAGCCTCAGGGTCGGAGTCAGAACATATTGCTGATCCCTGATGACGTCACCCATTTGACATCTCATCCCGTAAGATAACCTATTGCTTAAATGGTCGGAATTGCAACTAAACATGCATAGAAAGGAAGCACCTGACATTGCGGAAGGTCAAAGGCATACACCACGCTGACTGAGCAGCACTTAAACCAACAGTCGATCTGACCTCTATGTTACTTCCGCCAAACTATGACTCGACCCTCCGTCAATAAATCCTTCTTCGCTATTAAATGCGTTCATTTAAAGCACAATAAAGACATCGGTCCAATCCCTCTCGATATTCAGTATTGCTCAACGGTCTCCACCACTTCCCTCACGAATGCTTATCACATTCACTGTATAAAACTGTTGCAATCAGACGCACCTGGGAAGAAAAGAGAAGAGAAAAGGCAGAGGAGGTTAGAAGGAGGGAAGAGGGGAAAGCGCCCTCCTGCTAAAATATACATGCCATAAGGAAAACCTCTAAAGAAAGGCCACTAATAAGTTATATAAAGCGCCTAAGCAGACTTCATAAAAACTTCGAAATATTCGACCTCGTTCATTCTGTTCATCCCATTGAGTGAGGCTAAAAATCTTTTCTTTTGCCGGATCTATTAATTATGGATATCTGCACCTCCAGTTTCCTATACAACCTTGACCGGATCAGTCTTAAGTTCCAAATTTTCAAACCTTGAAGGTAGATTACCTCTTCTCCCTCTTTGCAAACTTTTCATAGATCTGCAATGCGAAAGGAGAAAATTAAGGAAAATTATGAAAAAAACACAGCGAACGCAAAAGCTCTGTCTGGACGTCGCGTAATGTCAAGTGAAAAAATTAAGCAGAACTGCAAAAAAAGAGCAAAAAAGAGGGTTCAAGCAGCGCACGTAACGTTAGCCACACCCCACAGGTCGCAAGAATTTAGAGGACATCTATAAAAGCTGCGGCAGTCTTATACAGTTCTTACTTCTTACTTTGATCTTACTTGGAACATTTCAAGAATTGTTGGTAAAATTCGCGCATACAGCAAACCACAGATGCTATAAACAATCTGTGCATTGCATCTCAGATTAAATTCAAAGATCCCCGCAGGCCATGTGGGTCATGCTTATGACTACATAGGCCGTCGAAGAGAGGTTCGAAAATGTGTAGAAAATTAGGTAAGCATAGACGAATGGATGCGCTGAATAAAGTAAGATCTATGCATACACAAGCCGACACACAAATACAATCTCAGAAGCATATGAAAAAGAGGGCCATACTGCAACCGGTCAAGAAAGAAAAGTTGCGAGTTCAGTGAAGAAGAAAATTCTAAGAGGATGAAAAAGAAGGCATAGTTACTGTCGCCTAGCTGTCTCTATCCTTTCACAACCCCTCCCTCCACCTCCCTTCTTTTACCAAAAGATACTAACTGCTTTTCAACGCGCTTCGAATACGACTGTGCACGCATGAAACCATAAATATCACCGTACGTTACAAACTCCATCCGCATAAATTAATTCTAACAAATTTTTCATAGGGAATAAGGACAGAAAAGAAGAAATTATCTAAGAACAACTTTGCGTTACTATCTCTTCTTAAGAAACAAAGAATTTATCTATCAATTATGCAAAAAGGGAACACACCAGTCATTTTGGGCTTTCAACTAAGCTCCTTTTAGTTGAGGACGAGAATCTAACTTGAGACGCTGTGCTAAATTAAAACGTTTCTTATGTGGACAGTTCCTAGGTGGCGTACCTCTAACAGACTCACTTCTCGTCCATTAGTTAACTCAGCCGTTTAATCGCATCGCGGACGGCGCAAAATTAAACCGCTACTTGATGTCGAACTAAGTCCAAGTAAGGGTGCTTGTAATCAAAAATGAAGCCAATGAATAGATGAATTTTGCGCTTTTCAACGTTGCAAAGGACTGCAGTGACTTTTGAGTAGAGGTCAGAATATTCCAACTTCCAGAAATGAAAGTTAGTGTTCTAAATTTTTCCAAGAACAACCATGGATTAATTTTCATCTATTCGCTGTTATCTTCGATCTTCGATTGCGCCAACCGGATCTATTCTGTCTCATTTGCTATAATCGAAAGAACTAAGCAACCAACCGATTAAAAAACTGATGGAGCTGCAAAATGAAATCTGCAAGGGATCACATTGAAAAACTGAACAAATCATAATACATGTATAACACTCCACAACAAAAAAAAAACGGTAGCATTTCCCACAATCCTTCACATTCAACGCATAACATTCTATGCTCAAAGGTCAAGTGGGTGTCAAAGGTCAAGCTCAAGCTAATAACGATATAAATTCGTTCATATGAAACAGAAATCTAAGAAGCAAGCTGCATGAGAAAATAATCTACAACTATGAGCGATAGCAAAGCAACCAGAGAATGTTAGCGCTTGAGCAAAAGTTGTAGTTATGTGCTTTGCGTGCGCGAAGATGCTCGTGAGCAGAGGGCAACAACTCTGTAGATAACAAAAAGAAAAAAAAGCGCTGCAATCGTTGTTGTAGCATGCAGCCCTCCTCTTCCGTTTCCAGGAGGGCAATAATCTACCACATGGGAAAGGGAATAGAAGAGGGGCGCGTATAAGCAGATGGATGGCTTTCCTCTCGACGTCCTACTGAGTGCTGACAGCCGACTGACAGCAAAAACAGCACGGTTATTGCTGTTTGAACTCTTGCTTAAACTCGCTGTTCAGAAAGACGACATCTTATTTGGTAAACTGTTGTTACAGGCTATATGTCGAGCTGAAATCACAGCGAATTCTAGCATTTCAAAAGGATCGAAAATTAATGGCTTCTATCTACATGAAATACATCTCAAATCTGTGAATAATTTGCGAGTGGAAAAAAAAGTCCCCAAAATTTACTGACTACAGATATTACTTCACCCCTCTTTAAGGTAGCTCTCCGACAACTATTAGCTAGCCAATAGCCATCCTTCTATATCCCTTTTTATGAAAAATTTAACAACGTGATATAAGCTAAACGTCTACTGCACAATTTTTTACGGTCTCTCTCCCACCATCGCTGAAAGAAATAAGAGAATGTGCATATGAAAATTTTCAGAAATGGTCAAAATGATTAAAGTTCTTCCTTGTTTCGAAATGTCTTCTGCCTATACCATTCCTGCGATAGAATCCGGATCAGTTTTAAAAAATTGACAAATTTTAATTGAACGCTTATTACAGCAAAGGAACGGAACGTGAAGATAAAAATAACTCATATTAGTATATCTCACATAACCCATCCTTCCCCTCCAACCTTTGCAAACGTTGTCTGATATCGGCGACCTCAACTTGAGGTTGCAAACCCCTGAAGGCCACAAATGCGTTAATTAGACAACATTTCAAATCGCTAAAAGCAATATTACCACCAACTATGGAAGAAGAGAACGGACATGCCGTCTATACACATTATATAGACTTTAAGAATAGGCGAACTAACATTTACAGCAAAATATTTGGAAAGTAAACGATGACTGGCAGAGGGGAAGGAGGAGTGGGAGACAGGGCAGGGTAATGAAGAGAGGGGAAGGAGGAAGGGGCATGGGAAGAGTAGAAGAATGATCGATAAACGTGAAGGAACGAACGCAAAGGAAAGTTGTTTATGGAAGGTTTTGCCAATAATACACTCACCACGTTAGTAAACAAGTACAAAAGGAAAAAGAACAATTGCAGGTGTGCGCCTATTAAGCTATGATGCATGCTTCTATCTAAAAATTTCTTCATCAAAGCCTGTAAGCATATGTAAAACTCCCCGGCACTCACTCCTCCTCCCCAATTCCAGTGACAAGGAGATCTACGAATGAAAAAGGAAGTTCCTTGTTAGCTAACTATGCATCAAAACTTCCTAACACAACTCATTTCAAGGTACTTGTTCCGTGCTACACTTTCATCAAACCTTTCTTACTTATATATTATCATTTTCCCAATCCTCTGACCATATAAAATAGTTTGTAATTTTCTGTATTAAGTAGAATACGAAAACGGCTAAGAACGGGCAACGGTAACCTCATACCACATCTTTTTTTGCACTTAGGGGAGTAGGCAGCAAATTGTGTACTTTCCAAAGAATGAGCCACAATAAAATGGTAAGCAAGCATAACAAAGAGATACATCTTTCATAAATCTTCAAGGAAAACTATACGGGAAAGGATACAATTTCGGTGGCCTCCTCAATTCAATTAGTAAGTGATCGAATTTGGTTGTTTAAATCTCATCGAAACAAGTTCATTCGCCATCAAATTCGTCTCTCAAATCTCAGTGAAAATTTAAAAAATAATCTCCGGCGACTAGTGAGCCAATTAATGAGATGCTAATTTCACAACAAATTGTGAGCTTCAAAAACGAAATCTGTTCAAAAATTAAGGAAACGTGGTATACCAAGGTAGCTGAAAATAACTTTTTTTTTAAAGAAAGAAAACACCGAATTTTTATCTACGAAGATGATAAAAACTCTTAGCAACTAACTTTTTAAGAAATAAACTATCCTGCGGTGGGCGTCTTGTGAAGCAATATCCATCCGGTTGCATTATTTTATCGTTTATATGTTCGGGAGTACGAAACGCTTCACACATTATCATATATGAACTCGCATGATTCGTTATAAGTGCCACCTAAAACAAATTTTTTTGGGCACATAGATAGATTTTACGCCATGAATGATTTGAAAAAAATTATATGGTTTTCAACAAGAGCTTGCACATGATGGAAAGAATTGTGCTTAGTAGAGATGTTGGCAAATAAATGGATCAAAAGAGTTCACGCGACAATGTTTTATGGAGGAAATGGGAAAAAGACTTTCAAAATGTTTCAAAAAAGTCATAAGTGTGGAAAGCACTGCCTAATAATTAATTGATGATGAACGCACACTAATCGTAAGCAATATGAGGCAAAACAAAAAAGTCTGAAAAAATTCTACTCAGTACTTCAGTGCAACAATGATAATATATTTCAACTGATGCATATCTGGTCAATAAGAGGGAAAAACAAGATCGGTTTCATATCGAGTTTTCTCGAAATCCTGGCAAAAGCCTAGCTTTGGCAAAAAAAAAAACACAAAAACTTCGACAGAAAACATTTAAAAAGTGAAAAAGTCAGTAAAAATATCTGCAAAGTAGCCGAACTAATCGAAGTCAATAATTTCAGCTTGAGTTCTTATAATTTGTGCTAGCTTACATTGACGTAATTAGATTCAATAAAACACTGCAAAGTATGAAAGGGGGAGGAGAGGAAGAAGCAGGAGGAGGAAGTAGAAAAAGTTCGAAAAACTAAGAAAATGAGGTAATACCACACATAAAACGAAGATGGAAATTTTATCGACCTCATACAAGAGGCAGCATGTCAACCTTATCAGTGCCCCTCTTCCACTCTCCCACCTCTCCTTCAGATTTCCTTCGAAAGCTGTAGGAAGGATGACCATGTATACAAATAACTTCAAACTATACTTTGGACTCGAAAGTAGAGATGAGTTCGATGAACAAACATACGACTAACATAAGAAAAAGCTTCGACTTTTTTCGCGGTGAACTTCCCTTCACAAACTGCAGTCGTTGAGCATGAATGGGAAGTTTCACAACAACAAACAGAATCGGTTTTCCCTCAAGTGAAACGAATAATTTTCAAGCAGATAGATATCTATTGGGGTAGAGGATAGAGCAAATCACTGAAAGGAAAAGGAAATAACAAATTTCCAACCCCTTTTAATAAGACTCACTCAAGCACAAAATCCTTTGAATTAAAACAGATTTACAACCTGTGCTTTCTTGATAACCGAATCCCCTCACAAGCATCCCGATTTCGAGGAGAAATTCGGTCGCTCCCACTGAATCGACAGTAGAGTCACGCAGATTGAAAATAAGAAAAAACCGGCATAATATAAATTGCAAATGGTACCAACCTTGTCCGAATAGGGTAAATTCCGGAATACGGGAAATGTTTTCGCCCAGTCAATGTAAAGCGCGATAATCCGTGATCTCCAAAATGGCATTTTATGCTGGTCTTTACCGGGTTTCGGTGCCGCTATAGGATCCGTTATCTGAAAACAGTAACAGACAGATTAAATAAATCAGACGAGGTGTTGTCAAAAAATTCAAGCATGAACTGTGATAAAGGTGCCTCTCTGCACAAAGACGATAAAATATTTACCCAACCATCCCTCCCATTAAATAATAGTACAAAAATAGGCATAAATGCAGAGGTATCGTTTAATGCGCAAAAACGATAGTTGGCAAATCGATGGCTCATGTTCAGTGTCCACCGAATGTTAGAATCCAATCAACATAACGCAGATCACCGATCACCTCATTTCAGACTATTATTAATGTCAATAAAACAACGCATCTTTAGCAATTCTTCCTCACAACAAATGATGAAATTCCCACCAAAGTTGATATTTCCAAGTCACATTCAGCGAAAAAGTCACTTCACCTAGTGCACTTTTCCCAACAAAAAGCACAGCCACTTGAAAATAAAACAACACTGTAAAAATAGATCATTACTTGTAGATGTCGTTGCATTTATATTTGAATTACGATCTCTAAAGAACAGAGGTTCTCTTTGCCGATTCTATGCTTTGCTTTTGGTAATCCTCATTACAACGTCAAAAGAAGATGTCGCATAAACGGTGTCTACAAGAATTATTCAATTGTACAATAAATCATGTTTTCCACATTCCACGGATGCTGATCAAAAGTAAAGTAGAATAAACGTGTGAAAAAAACACCTTTACGTCAATGGGACGAGCAAATCGACTCGGAGCAGCGAGGGCATCGTCCAATGAGGCGTACGGATCAATTTCGGCACGCGAAAGCAACAGTGTGAAATTGTTTTCGAGTGTTGTTAAACGATCCAACATCGGATCGGGGACAACCTACAACTTCATTCACAAATAAAAAACCAATAAAATTATTCTACACCAACTTGACACTCATTCAAAGTTATACTCAGAGCAGATATAACACGTAATAAGATGTAGAGTTCAATGTTTTGCAGTGGGTAACATGGCTATTGTATTACTCTACAGTTTATTATGTCTTCTATGAAAGGTGTTAAACTCGACGCTGCATCGCCATCAAAGTTCAGTTGACTCGATCTATCCAGCATCTCATCTACGCCTCACGTTGCTGCATAAAGGTTTTCGTTTCACTTTGCAACTTTGCTGAGTGAGTGGCGAATCATCACTGCAGCATCTCATCCATGTAAACAATCACAACCCTGTAATTCTTTTGTATGTTTTACAGCGCCATGAACTCTGTGGATTCTCCCATCGGTTGTCACACTGTAGTGGAGAAAAAAAAGCGAAAGAACGAAAAAGAGCAGTAAATGAGAAGAAATTAACATCCGAGAAGTATGGGAGCCAGGAAACAGGGGCGTATCGCCGATCCTCACTTTTGGCACAGTGGTAAGGAAAGAAAGGCCTGCGCTCCGTGACGGAGATGCTGTCTAAATGACTGCATTCAGATCGTGCAGGTGGAAATAAGCAGCTTCCAAAAAAAGGTTTGAGCTGCTCTCCATTCAACGAATGCGTCGGCGACATGGTCTATCTATCTTCTTTTCAGCGTTTAATTCAGTTCTTCGATATGAGTATCATTAACCATGCTGTTGCTACAACCTCGTGATCAACTCTTTTGATACAGTCTTTTGCGGCGTAACATCTAACTGTTCAGGATTGTCCTTAATACCGAATGGATTCAACTTTGAAGTGCGGATTTCGCCGATGCAATCTCACAAAGTGACGGGCGAATGGTTGCTGTTTGCAAACAATATACTCAGAAACTTCTAAATTGCTATGAGGCAAGAAAACATATGTATCCATAGTGCTGCGATGTCAAACATAGTGCAGAAAATTTATTTTGCCCCATTCCATAAAATATGGATGTAGATATTTCAGTTGTTATGCACAGTGATACAACATCATTCCTACTCCTCAACCCGACCTACAACCCTATGTCATTTATTTGACGTTCTTAACCTATGATGTGACCTATAACCCAATGCCACCAATTCGGTTCATGCATTGCCTGTTACGATTGAATGCTGAAAAGCGCACATCCTAATAAGCAACTGGGAGAATTGAAACAAAACAGCTATTTTCATTATTAACCTATCAAGAGAACGCTAAATTTCATTCTAAAGGAACTTCAAATCACATTGGCATTACTCTATGTAACACCGTTATCCTCATTACTTATGAGTTGCTCCCTAAATATAAAATTAACAATTCAAATGAGATGAAATATCTTCTCACATAATCCTACACAAGCGGTGGTCTCACTACTGCAAACATCAACACATACATGAGTGGAGTGCTGTGCAGATGGTGGCCCACTACTGCAATCAGTTGGACTCCTTGATTCTTGCTCTTCGAAATTTCCGTTCGGCAGAGGCGAATCTGCCATACGCGAACTGAAATTGTCAAGTAAAAAGCACATTGAAAAATTCACGATTAAAAAAAGAGCATCCTAGGTTCAAATCTCTTGAAACAATCGGTCGTACCCATTTCAGCTCAAACATTTCAAATCATCCTCAGCTCTATATACAATGGAAAAAATTCGGTACAAACTTCAGCACTGGATATGCACGAAACGAAATTCGGTTTAGGAGCCTTGTTTTGCTTTAAAGCAAAAAAATTGGACTGTGGGTATAATTTTCTCGCATATGCGGACAAAAAACGATCTTTACAGCACCTCCCATACCATTATACAACTTTCGCCGATGAAGCACAATTGCGAAATCATCTCTGTGAGCATATCTTTGTGTGCACATCTGTCTCTCAGATCAGCTCAAACAGAGAAAAACGAAAGCTGCAACGATGAGATTCAGATGTCACAAACGTCATAGGATGACCTCTTCCCCCATAAAATGGGTATTCTAAGTAAACCTCTGAAGAAATGGATGCTCCACATCTCCCACCTCCAAGTAGAACGAACGGGGACAAAGCTGGGTAGGAATTCACGAAGACATACGGGAAACAAAAACGAGAGACAAAAAAGTTTAAGTTTGCAAGCGTTGTTAGCCTCTCAAATGTTTAGGACAATCGACGTGGGGCTTAATTAGAAACCAACCGACTGTTGGCTCGTTCACTTTTGGCCCCTTTTCGCTCCATTTGATTCTCCACTTTGTCTCAATCATACTCTTTTTCGATGGATATTTTCCCTTCGTTCAAAATCCAACTTTCTATCCACTTCGTAGCCTCACCCAATCTTATTTTTCTTCCCATCGAATATTTCTCTTCACTTAATCCTGCCTCCTCTTTTTGCGCTCTTCTGATTTCTCCATCTTTCCGCAAAACTGTTGTTATACCAAGCTGTCGTTTCTTTGAGGCGATGTATATACGTTAGAGTCCCACTACTGCAGGTAACGATACTTTGTTTCAACCGTCGAAATGTTTGGATATTTGTAACAAGGATATTAGTACCGCAAGACATTTGCGCCGCAGTGAAAACCTTTCTTCCGTCTTGGCAAAAACCTAGTCTTTGAAACTGCTAAGGTTAAGCACTGGGCTAGAGAGAGAGAGAGATGTAATGAAGCAAATTAACAGTGATTATCTTGATTAACTGTACCAAGCAAATGCCCAATGCTTAGACCTTAGCATACCCAAAGCTTAGATCCAAGGTAACGAGCGCTAAAATTCCAATGAAGACATCAATGAAAAAGCGGCACAAGCATTTCCAACCTTTGTTCGTCGTCATCGCTACTGCCGGGAGTTGAAGTGGCCCTCTTGGAACGCTTCTCTGCAACATTTTTATCAGCTTTTCGTGTGCGCTTCGTATAGCCAATACGGTCTCGATCATTTTGGATCGCTGCAAATACCTTTATGCACTATGCCATAGGCTGTATTTGAGTTTCAGTGCCACCCAACTGATAGATAAATCTGTAGCAATCGAACTTTTTGTCAGTGGTCCCAAATTTATTCACCCAAAAATGGAATTCACTCACTCGCAGGAATGGCGAGACACATTCAGCCACTCTCCAATCACATCCTTACCTACTCAACCTGGAGCACTTAATACCTGTTGCTTTCCTCATACCCTCGGGAAACATAATACTGATCGAATTTGTTAGCAGAAAAAAGCGAACTACTAGCAAGCGTTCACTCAGCGAGGCGTTAACAGCAATCAACGCAATATGTCACTTCCTCAGTACGCACATTCAAGGAATTGCAGGTCAAAATACCATATAATAGAGCGAAATCATAAAATTTATTGTCTAGATGTTCGTTGGGGAAGGAAAGAAGGCGAGGAACGCGAATGAACAGAGGAGAGAGCGAAAGTGAAGGGCGATAGTACTACGGAAATCTCGAATGTTAGAGAATTCTTGTGGAGACTAAAATGCATCTACTCCTTAATTTTGGCAACACTAGCATATACCATATATACTCGGTAAAATCTACGAAGATTATAGACTTAAGTTTGATTGAGAAGTTTTTGTTGAAGGATTCCTTTTAGGTTTTAAACTTAGCCAAGGTATCACAACAAGTAGAAATAAGCCTCGTTTTCTCGAATCTTGCGACGCAAATAGAAGAGGCTTAGAGAGATAAATAGGCTAAGAAGTTTCATAAAGTTATACTTAAATTATCAATTAATAAAAGGGATTGCACTTTGAATTTCAGAACTCAGTTGTGAATATTTGATATAATAAGCATCAACAGATTTCTTTTTATTAGATGAAAACAGAAAGTAAAAATAAAAAACAATGAAATGAGCCTTACAGTTGCGGTCCATTCCAACTTGCAAACATTTCTTGAATCTACAATGCCGACATGCACAACGAACACCTTAAAATAGATCTTTCAGATTTCAGCAACAATCATAGCGCACCTAAAGGAACGCTATTATTGTTGCCTATTTACATTTACATAAATTTACGTATATAAATTATAGATAAATACATGAATTTACATAAAATTTGCGTAAATTATAACTATTACATAAAAGCAACATTATTTCGACGAACAGCCCGGAAGTGAAGTCTGTAATGCGACCCCTTCTTTGCAGAAAAGGAAGAAGATTAGGCGAATGGAAGCGACTCTACTGAGGTAAAAACAAGAAGTGAAGAATATTTAAAGAGGAATCGATAACATTCGAACCACCTAAGGGAAAAAGGGAGACTATAGATACAACGCATTTCATATATCGCAAAAGTTTTATCGCAAAAACAATCTAGGCGCGGCTATTCTAAGAATTTTCAAAAAAGCTTCCTATGCTTAAGCAGTTCACTGAAAACAAGATGACCCGAACATGAAATAGGAAATCTTCACTTCATTATTCAAGACCTCAAGTTCGGAAGAGAATAAGCAGAAGTGAAATTTTGTCTATTGAATTAATGACATTATCAAGGCATAAATTAACTCCGATGGACTCGACATCTCTCCAGCTAAAAATCGAATATACAACAAATCAAAAATATTAAGAAATGCTCATTCCTTTATGAAAGAGCAACAGAAGAAATGGCAAGGAAATCAGTTGCATAATATAAAACAATAACAGCATACCTTTATTAACAGGACAATTCCCCGTGCCCATACAAGCAAACGTTCGATTATTCTGAAAATAGAAAAAAAGGGCTATGAACAAATTCCCTAAAGCAAAAATCATAAAATAATCACCACGCAATCAAAAAGATCCAAAATTATTCAAGAGGGAGGGGCATGAGATTCGTTAGACATTTAGGTATCTTTTCTGCGCTTTTCAACTAAACAAGCAAATCCTTGAAGGATGGCACTCGAAAAATTTAGGCAATTGAGATTATTTTACACTGAGATTAAATAAAGCTAACTAAAGACGCCGAATCAATTTTGAGAGAACGAAATTCGGCGATACAAGCAGGATAAAGCTTAATCGAAATATTGCACTTCCCGGTGTTGTATTTGGTTAGTATAAGAGCAAATCTGCCTCGAGGCAGTGATATGAAAGCGATAAAAAATGACATGACATGGCTACATATAAGAAAGCGTTCCCATCGATACATTACACATAAACATACATATATGCAAACTGCCAAACTTTCGGCAGCACCGGAAATGCTTTAACCTATAAAAAACGCAACATAAAACTACAGTATAGGTCACCTAGCGATATAATCTGTTCTTTCGAAAGTCACGATCTGGGAGCAGCATAAACCCCAAAAAATTTACGGCGACAGGTTATATCGTAGCTGAAAGAAAGACTGAATAAACAAATTCGAGAGTAAAGCAAATGCATACCACAACGGCGCGGCGGAAAAACGTTTTGCAACCGTTACATGAGGGCACCGAGTAGTGATTTCCAGTAGCGAGATCCTCGCATACAACGCACAATGTACCTAAAAACTGTTCCATCTATATACTCACCCAAAAAGAAGTAGTCAAAAAATAAATCACCACTCTTCAAAATGCAAAGGACGATATGGCGAAACTTGGTCAACGAATATCAACTCAAGAATATTGGAGAGGGGGAGGGGTGTGGAATGATTTGAATCAAGATTACAGATTCATACAACACAACTTTAAGTAATATGTCCCGGTCATAAATTCATACAACACAACTTTAAGTAATATGTCCCGGTCATAAATTCATACAACACAACTTTAAGTAATATTAAGTAATATGTCCCGGTCATAAATTCATACAACATAACTTTAAGTAATATGTCCCGGTCATAAATTCATACAACACAACTTTAAGTAATATGTCCCGGTCATAAATTCATACAACACAACTTTAAGTAATGTGTCCCGATCATAAGCGGGCTCTCATCGACAGAACAGCTCCAAACTACCAGATTTTGAAAGAAGTATTGCGCAATCACAAGTGTTGCAAGCACAGTAAGAAATTAAACATTTATGCAAAAAAAAAAGAAACTCTAAATGACCGATAATTTTAGCAGCCAAATAAAAAAATAAAAAATAAAAATAATGTGATGGCCATCAAACATTAAGGCGGAATGCTTACAAAAGTTTTACAGACAAATCGATCGAAAGTGAAACAATGTGAACAAAAGAGAGGATAAACTGCAATTAAAAACACCACAAAACTCAACCAATATAAAGATTGTGCCCATACCAGTTAGCCTTCCAATGTATTGTAAGGGATCGCCTGATTAGTCCTAACATTATGAGCATATAAGCCCGGTTACCTGACAGTCATCTGACAGCAACTAGATCGGTTAGATGACAAACGGAAACAAATACAACACCTTAGGCACCAATAAATCAGTCACTGCAAATATCGATGAAGGGGAGCATAATGTAATTCTTTTGTAAAAGATAGGATAGAAAGTTCCAACCAAATTACATTAAAGTACAAATTTTCTACTGCAAAGTGCCCATTTGCTATAAAACTTTTCAAGGGGACCTGCATGTTAATGGGGTTTGTAATTCCAACACAAACCACCCAGTCTAAAACATACGGGAAGTAAGAATCAACGTGCACCTCTGTTGTCCTCTCTAACTGTAAGATTTGATGATTAGCCATTAAACCTGGTTTTCTTTTAAGTGGCCTAAGGTGTAAACCTTCGACGATACCGATATTCACTCAGAAAGAACGCCTTGCAAATGATAGGTGAGGCTATAACGAAAGACACGAAAGTAGTGTGCGCAAAGACGATTTCACAGAATTCGATAGAAACAAAAATCGACGTTTAGAGGCCATCTAAACAACGTCAATTGTGAACATTACTAGCAACTCCCCTATTCCGAACCTTCAATATCAAGAATAAATTTCTGACGGAAAAACTTTTAGAAATGAAACAAAAATTTCCACAAAATTCAAAGATGCCCATATGTGATGCGGGCAAATTTCCGGGTAAGCTTACGTGGTCGCGGGATTCCAAAAATGGATGAGAGGGTAGCAAACTGCCCATCCAACTCATGCGCCCGCTACTTTCAACACGTCGTGCTATACTGCATTTTTATAGCAAAGACCTTCAAAAAATATTTTCCCGATTCCCTCATCTTTCTTTCATCCTACAGAGGAAAAGTTTGCCGGTATAACGACATAAAACCGTAAAAAAACCAAGCTAGGGGGCAAAATAGCGGACGTTGTTACAATCACATAATAAAAGTGCAAGAACTATGAAACTTGAGTAACAAGCATATGACTCTTGAAAGAGCATAAAACAGCACCCACCTGGAGGTAATTTTTCAGCCATGAACAGTCGATTGAGAAGAACACTTCCTTCATCGAAGAAACACCTCGAAAACAGTTAGCCAACGCCAAAGAGGTTGAACCATCAAGTTCTGGACTAGCAATCTATGCACTGCTGCAGACAAACACAACTTCACCTTTAATAACAGCCTCACCTACAATATATTTGCTGATATTATAAAGCAACCTATGGCAATAGAACAGTAAGACGACCTAAAATAAAAAAGTGCGTTTATCTTCTAAGTTCTCTGCGTTATACACAATCACTTCGACGTGAACCTTCCTCAGTAACTTTGGAACCGCTGTCAAAATCAATGGTGAATAAAAATCCCCTACTTGAGGAAGTCATCGCTTTCTCTCCCTCCTCTCCTCTTTCACGCTCGTTGTGTAACTATTCAAAGAAAGAACAATTCTAACCAGGGTTTTTCATAGCCAATAACATTCTTCACAAGTGGGCAATCAAAATTCAACCTCTTATCCGCCTTATCGTAATTTCCACATATCAAAACTGGCAACAAAAATACCTCAAAATACACCAATCAAATTTACCAATTTGATGAACTCGCGCAGCTTTTCACCTGTTCAACGTAACTGAATTATCCAACACTTCAACACTACATATTTTAGAAGCAATCGAAAATAAAAAATAAAAATAAATAGATAATAATCGAGGTTGCTTCCGTATACGCAGATGAGATCCTACACACCCAAATGAAATCCTACACAGAAAATCCTCCGAGCAAAGGTAACAATGATATAAGTAACCGATGCATGAATTAACTATACAAATAGTTAGGTGCAAAAGATTGGCGCAAATGTCCGTGGCAGAATCGTTTTGACGTTTAAATGCAGTGCTACAGTGCTTGCTTTGCAAGTTTGCATCTATCTGTTCAGCGCATTAAAAAAATGCGAAATGTCAGCATCGAGAGCTAATAAATCTTTTAAAGGATTGCGTTGTTACTTTTTGACTAATCATGATGGTTTAAAAGATTTTATACCTATGTTCCCCACAACTACAGTACATTTGCCGATGGAGAACGAAACTTCCGGAACTTGGCCCTTATCGTCTTTAACAAACTCCTTTACTGGAGTTTCTGTTCAACATGCGGAGTTCGAGTTTCGGGCACTGCTATAACCAAACAAAATGCCTAAACAGCGGAGATACACTGCTTTAAAGGGTGGGAAAATGGTTAGGACACCTTTTGCGGTCGTAAAGTAGCTATGCGTACAACATTTTTAATTAGTTTGATGTTATGAACACTAAACAACGAGGGTTGTGGATTACACTACCAAGATGTGGACATTTCAGACTTGAACAAAACGCTGAAAAATGACCGCTGACCACCACCGTCCCACTTCAGGACATCATTTCTAGTTTTGATTGTAACCTCCGACTGATATAACAACGCTTACAACATGCATATCGATCGTAAAAGCACGTGACTGAACTTTGCGTTTGCACATCTCATCGGGACTGTATGCCAATGGACCTTCGAGGCAGCCGGGTTTTCATTCTGTGCGTACTGAAGAGAGGGGAGGTGTTCCTTTCAGCTAGCCGATCTTTGTTGGTTCAAACTGAACAAACCATAAACTGAGATGAAATATGAACGCATAACAAGTTCAAAAACCTTTTGGAAGACCCATTTGCATATCGTCCCAATCAGGCTATGCACACAAAAAATTCGTTCATTCATATATGCAATGCTCTATGACAGCCGGGAAGTCCATCGTGCATCGTCTGTTCACTAGTTGTTTCAAGCGAAGTAGTAACAAGATTATTTAAAGGTATATAATGAAGAAAATCAATTGATGCAATACTATATAGTTTCAGACAAAAATTGGGCACTCTATTTTATTTTAATATTCAATTGCATCTTCTAAATATGTATAGAAATGTTAGAAGTACAGCAAAGATCGCAGTATAGAAGGTGTCAATGTTGGCGGACACCTGGCAGCTTGAATATCCGCCAGAAGGGAACTTGCATGAGTGCTCCCTACAGAGATTTCCTTCCTATAGAAATGGTCTGTTTTTCGAGAGGAAGCATCCACTTTCAGAGGATTTTATTTGCAGGAGAGATCTGTGGTAGGTAATGGGGGCACCGCTTATCATGTGATGATCACTTAGATGGTAACAATACCGTTAACCTGTATGATGTCTTCAAATACAACAACATTAATTTGAAAATGTGGTCGTTTATAAAATCACCTCTAAAGTACTGTCACCGTGAGATACCGATTAGTTTCCACATGGACCTTGTGACATGTGAAAGATGCTTAGAGTTTTGAAGAAAAAGGTTGCCTCAGGAAATGAATTGTCAAACTGCAAGTTGGCAAGATGTGACACAGTAATAACAAGTTGTTGATATTTTTTACTGTAGAAAGTTCGCCTCAATAATCGCTTCAATTAACGTTCGTAAAATTGCTGACATTAAAAGAGATTGCACTGCATTGTTGAGTTATACCGAATCCGTTATAGACAAATGGTATCGTGTTGGGAAGCTGCGATGTGTTGAAGGTATTTCAACCATTGCAAGGCACTGATCGAGTCGGTTTTATAGTATGTGCTGCACATGTTATGAAACGTTTGTCGCATTCACATAATGCCGCTTTACAGATCGATTGTCCTTCTGAAAATGGAATGCGATTTTGAGAGGATTATGAGGCTAGATGCATCAAGAAACCTTAAAAGAACCTTAAAATATTGTCGTTTTTCTTATCTTATGGTTAGGTCGTGAAGATAGTAAATAATGTACATTGTTTGCTGCACCTTTCCTCAAACTTCATTACAAACTTCATTACAAGCTTCCTTCAAATATCCATAAATAACTGAACGAGCCTCATGAATAGAACAAAGTTAGGTCTGAGAGGATACTTGTGGCGTATAGCCATCAGGAAACCTCTTCCGTGGATTCTTCTGGTTCACAAGATGAAACTACGGGTTAAACGGACACAAACATGCGGACGAAAAAACCAGACCATTTCTTTCCGACGATGTCGTATATGTAAGTATATAAATATGTAAATATATATATATATATATATATATATAATATATATATATATATATATATATATATAGTGTATATAAAAGAATAAAAAGTAACGTGTGCAAACAATAGTATTGTCGACACAGTTCCAGCTGTAATGGGTGATGGCCTGAGTGGTTGACGAATAGCAATCGCCTCTCAATATGGCTGCTTCGTAGCAATGATCTTGATACATACAACACCTGAAATCCAATCAGTTGTATACTTTTGGTCCGTTCCGTAATGCTTCTCCATATCCAAAAGTCCAACGCTTTACAGCAATTTCATATGCAAATGAGGTTGTCTATGTGCTCGAATTTGTGAAGTATAACCAACTCATCGCTCGATAAGACTTAAAATATTGGAAAGTGATGGAGAATTGTTTCTGGATGTAATGGGTAAGCAATAAATAGTAGACATCATTAGATGGCTAATTTATTTAAAAGTGCTAGAATGCGAAATGAAAGTTGCAGAGAAATAATTTTCTATGTCTACATATCGTATGATGTTTGCAACTGTGCAGTAAGTTGCTCAATATTCCAAAGTTACAGCCTCAGATTGGATAAGCTGTCGCCACTACTTCGCCTACAGTAGCGAATTTTAATATTTAATCCGTTTCCCGTCTTCAAAATCTAGAATGTTTTTATTTGTGATGGCTCTTCCCAAGTCGATTATTTGTGCTCATCTTTATGTCCTTCAAGTTTAAATTATTTGAGATTCGTTGTTCATTATATTCGGTCAAATCATAGCCAATTTCGCTGTTCGTACTTTTTGATATGTCCGAAAACTTAGAATAATATGTTCCAAATACTCAGAAATCTCAAATAATTTTGCGAGTTTTTCCGATCATCGCTGTGATTTCGTCATAAGCAGTTCTTCTGCAACGGAAGTTCGAAATTCAGTGAGAATCTGAAAGCATTCAAACTTATCTTCAGGTACAATTGAGCGAAGCCCGCCGTGCTACTCGACATTGATATGTTAGGGAGCCAATTGATATTCAAAAGCAACAAAGAACCAAATCCGTTTACCACATATCCTTGGATTATTTCGCTCCCTTAGAATTTTCACCCTTATCTTTAAAAAATTTTCTTCTAAATCCTTTTATTAGAAACCTTTTCTGTGGTCGATGAGAATCTAATGAATTAGAGAAAGTTCCTCTAAATAACGAGGCAAAAACGAACGCGTCAAGATAGTCGACTGGTATTCCCTTTCTGCTACCAACAGTAAGACCACAGTAGCAGCCATGTCCTCGAAAATTGAGAATATTGAAATGAAGGAAACATTCAGACATCGCTTGACGGTTAGTGATATCCTTCATCTGGATGGATGATGCTGAAGCTAACGAAGCAACGGCAATAAATCCCACCGTAATATGTGTCCAAACCATATAAGTGGTTACCTGCAGTACGATGCACAATATACCATAAAACATCTATTGTGTGAGCAGCTATGTAAAGGTCTTGCAATTCAAAAAACTATAACACTGAAATACTCCTATACGTTTGAATACTTTTAAAATTATTTAAAATTAACTTTATCCAATACGGTAGCATACTTCACTAAAAAGGAAGTGAATTTCGAGCCCATGATAAAGAAAGGCAGAAATAGCATATTGTTCAACGATCTGTCAACCGGGTAGAAACTGCTAATGGAACGCTGAAATCATCGGTTTTGCTCTATCAAAAAATATGCGTGTTATCTGCCTCCAGGACAGCAGTTAAAATTCAACGTGTTGAGGGAGGAAGAGAGAGCCAGCTCACTCGAGGCATTCAAGTCCAACTACTGCTTCACTAACAGCTTTTACAAGCAACATAGCAATTAATTAAACCAGCCGATCTTGAGTGACAGATGGCCAAAATTCTGTAAGTCCATTGAGACAAATAAAAGTCTCAATGCAGTTATGGGATAAGCCGTCGAAGTTGTGAAGAACATAACAGACAAAACATCATCGAAATCAACGATGAAAGCATTCAACGAGCAATTGTAAAAAGATGAATTCTATGTAAATATTTTAGATGGATTTTATATTCGACATTCGAAAAGAAGGAAAACACTCTCATAAATGATGAAATTTCAACGGCGATTAATTAAAGATGAGATCGGAAGCAAAAACTTCGTTGAATACTACGCTCTAAAACCTAATAAATTCCTTATCATATCATCTCCTATGCTTATCAGTCGATAAGCAAAACATGTTTTTATTTGGTTAGTTGCATGAGTGCAAATTCATGTCATTGTTTTTGTCGATTTTTTATACGCTGAAGATGTTTAGAAATCTATTTCACTCAGGGATTTATTACCCGAGATTGGTGGAAGGATTGTATTTATTCGCCCAGTTGATGTATTGCAACAACAAAGACACAATAAATGACAAAAATTTGATGCAATTTCTATGCTCATTGCCTTTTTTTAATTTCGCCACTAGAAAACATTTGCTCAGCCGATTCAACATCACCTTTGAAGGTGTTCTACGAGGACGTTAAATGGGTTCCTGGAGGCATTTTCATCCGTAATTTCTGGACGTTCATTCCTTGAATTCAAGTCAAAAAATCGCAAACTTTGAGATAGCGAATTATTACATCCGTTTAAACTGCATTTTTTGAAGAGCTAGTGAAAATATTAGAATTTTCCTTTTTTTTTGAAGAATATGTGCATTTGAAAATCAAAACTTTAATCTTTCGTTGAGAACTTACAACGTTTTCGGCGAAAATTGTGCAATATCTGCTGTTTCACTCCTCTGATAAGATGAATACCATTTGCGCTAACCTTTCGATGATCATACTTCATAAGAGTTGTTAGCATCAGTCATCTTTCATCTAGCTAAATTTGCAGTTTACGAGGAAGATCACGCCCTCATATTTGAATACAAGCAAACTCTCCTGCAAATAATCCACAAAGAAATTCGGTTTTATGAAGCTAAAACTAAGCGGTGTTAAATGAAATTCGAATCGATTGCAATTTTTTTGGCGACTTTAAATGTCTACAATTCCTTTTCAACTTGATCGATCAATATAAAAGGCGAATCTCATCCTGTGGTGCACAAATTTCGCTGCTTTATCTTCAACGGTTTCTGAGTGGAAATTATCACACAAATAAGTAAAAGCACGCATACACATACACATTCTCATAGGCGTGATATTGCCTTAGGGCATTTCTGAGAAGTAAATCCACTTTATATCACGATAATTGGGATTGCAGACAGTAATGCAAATTTGCAGAGTAATTTGCAAATCTACGCAAGCAATGATTTCCCGTGAAACATTTCATTTGTTTTTTTACACGTCTACCTGTGCGGTTGCTAATTAAAAACGTCGAAACAGGTGTCGAAAGAATGTGTAACGACCTCGTCGTTACAGACGCCTACAACGCAACGTTCACAAGTTCGGCCCATTCCAAGGTTTGAAATGTTGCAACTTTATTGTGCACAAAAATCCTCTCGCCTTCTTCCACTGGATGTTCATTGGCCAGAGAAATAGTGAATTAGATCTGCTTCTTGACACCCCGAATATTTTTGTGCGCAGCAAATGTCGACCACTTCCATAAAGAAATGTTGTTAGCCGCCTTTGATTAATGGATGTTGTCTCGTGCGATCACTTTAATATTCCCCTGCATATTTGTGTTTTATTTCTATTACTTTAGTCCAAATCTCATAGGTATCACAATTTTTGCGCTCAATGACAGATGATTAGAACAGGTTCCTCTGCGTTGTGGCACCTTATTGCATAGTTACAGCAAACATATATTATCATTCCTTCTAGATGCTTTTACAAGCTTTTATCTTAAAATGCAGCGTTATATCTGCACGTACTTACATATCTATGCGCATTTATATTTTCCCATAGGCAGTTTCAAAATATCAACTATGGCAGCCATATGAGTGAATTTTGAATATAATCCCCTGCAGCTGATGTTTTGGCACCGCTGAAAAATATTGTGAAAAATTCAATCAGTTTTCGTCAGATATCTAAAAATGATAATCACTATTCTATGCGCGCAAAATATTTAGTGGTAGGAGACAGTTTCCTCTCTTTCGTCCTTTTTCCTCTTCACTGACATTCATTCGTTCGTGAGTATATTTATGCATAATACTTTTGCAAATGAACTAACTGGCAAGAGTGAAAACGTTGGATTACATTGTTATGATTTGCAAAAATGAGCGTTTTTTTTTGCAGTGGTTTAATACGGCTATTTCCCAAATTAAGCAAGAAGAATGTCTCAAAACCACTTTTTAAACTCGGCGATAAAGTCGGCAACAGGTGGATTATCAATGTGAGTAGCTCCTTCTAGTAACCTGTATTCTATTATTGCCTTTTCGTTTATTTCGAAACGCAACTGTAGTTTGAAAGAACTAAAAACGGCTAAACCGTACCTATGTCTGATAATTTAACAGTTTCTAGCTTTGTGAGTCAAAATGGTTCTTCAATGTAACAGAAGAGTTAGCGTTATCAACGAAAGATTTTGTTGGCATTAAATTAGTCAGCGTTGATTGAAGCCTACAAGAAAATTGCGGCATATATGTTAGCCAAAAGCATCGCATCTAGTCGGTGTGTTTTGTGTTGCATTCTCGCGAGGGGACAGATATTTCTTCACCAAAATAACAGTCAGCTAACACCGATGTAATTCTAAATCCTCTATATATTTACATTTTCAAAAAGTTTAATAGTAATATTTCGACAGAGATTTAGCGGCGTTCTTCAATTTATTTGTTAATGCAAATTTGATTAATACCGTGAGCATAGCTTATAACCAGTCAAAGATCAGCCGAAATTATCCTCTGAACTATCAGAAACACTGTGCACTCATTTGAACGTCATAGTGGATTAGAGCATATTCATTATAATAAATCATTTATAGGGTTTAATTGGGAGCGGTGGCTATGGACAGATTTATTTCGCTATTGACGAACGTTCTGAGGAACAATTGGGAGTGGCAATAAAGACCGAATCTAAAATACGCAAAGGTAAAACATCAAAGCGGATGATTCTCGAACAAAAGGTATCGTTTATCATCGAATCAAAAAAATTTCGAGTTTTTTATGCTTCACTGTTTGTCGAGAAGAAGCAAATGCTGAACATTCCGAAATTCGTTCGTTCATTCATTGCGGGTCCCCACCACACTGTTCGAATTATCTATCATAATACAATCGCGTCAACACGGTGAATATTAATATGGCATATATTTCCGTCGGAAGAGCTTTTGCATCGAAACATCTGGTTATGCTTTAAAAGCATACTCGATGCTTTTGTTTTTCCGTTTAATGAGTGCACCTACATCGACTGGTTACGGTCAACAAGGCTCACAAAAAAAAAGCGCAAGTGATAAACGAAGCACAAAAATTCTCGAATAGAAGTCATCGAAAGCGATACGGAAGATTGCGACTTGACATAGGGAAACATAAGCGGCACACTGAACTCGACAGGGATGCATGCACCCACTATGCAATGAGCATAGAAGAAGAGGGATAAGCATCCTCTGCTGATTGGTCGCATGATAGATCATTATTATTAAACTAATGCGACTGTTTGATGGTAGTGTTAGCAAAACTGAAGCAGAGAATGCGATTAAGTATGCAAGCGTTGCAGGTATTGGTTCGTCTTCAGGGACGTTCACATGCACCGCTTATATGGGGTTCGGGTTCCACAGCAAAAGTTAATTACATAATAATGCAGTTGTTGTCAAGAAATCTGAGCGATATACGCAAACAAAGTCCATATAAACGCTTTTCAAGATCGACTATGGGTAGAATTGTCATTCAGGTTGGTTTTTCACCAATATTTTTCGAAGATGCTGGCTTTACCTAGCAATTCTATTAGAAATTTCTTCGTCATTATTAGGGAATCTTGTTGCATTGTCGAGAAAATATTACACTGCAATGCTAGCAATCTAATATATTAGTCTCTAAAAAAAGTAAACAAGTAATTTCACTCTAAAAGTATATGAACAACTACTATGTCTTATACATTATTTCATTCATACGACTTCCAGGGTATAGCAGGGCTCAGAGATTTGCATCAAATAGGATATATTCATAGAGACGTGAAGCCGCAAAATATCTGCTTTGGTCTATCTGAAGTGGTAAGTCAAAAGTTGCATTTACAGGCCCATTATGAATATTGCACCAAGTATTTAGGCTAGCTTGTGTTTGAAATTTTACTACTACTAAAAAGGAATTGCGGAATATATTCAAGCCAGCAGTTGACGAATAGCATATCATAAATTCCGATTGCCATCTAAAAACATTTGGCTGTAGCAACTATTTATCGCCTGAAGATGATTTCTAAAAGTCATTTCCCCTTAAAAAGATGAACCGTTTTTTAAAGTTGAGGAAAAATTTCTTGAATTCGACAAGCACTAAGAAAGCATTCGAACGCATTCACGTGCTGCAACATTTTGCAAAAAATAAAAAATAAAAATATGATGACGATGTTTTGCCCGTGCAAGTATGCATGTGTCTATCAGCTGAACACTTTAAACCACCATCTGAAAATGGGGGGACTGGCAATCCTTTTCCCCAGCAAAGAAGCTGCGCATAAAATGTCTTGATCCACTCAGCAAGGGACCGACAACGCCAAACATTTCCGGACCTGACATGCAACATATCTACCTGATCAGCATACACAATTTCGAACTGAATTTTTGTTTTCAAAGGTGTACCCAGTCATCCAAAGAAGAAATAAGTTAGAACATCGTTGATCGGCCGGAGATGATGTTGGACTGTGCAACGTTTAGAAGATAAAATGATATGATATCGCCCCTCCTCCTATTATCTCGAAAGCGTTAAAACTATTCGACGATATAAAGGCGCATCTTGAGAGATCGCATGACATCTTTCAACGCGCTGATTTAATGGCATCAAATTGCAGAGAGTGCTTTTCAAACAAATTTCCATTATACCGTTAGCTATTTGTTAATTAATGGTTCTCTTATATGAAACAAATAAAGTTTTGAAATCACGAAGCACTGCAGAGCAAACACCGATTGATTCTCGTTGACTTTGGCTTGGCAAGGCGATTTCGTTATTCAAACGGTCAGACTCGACCATTGCGTGAAGGCTGTGGCTTCCGTGGAACGACAATCTATGCGTCTTTACGATCTCATGAGGGCATGGATTTGGGTCCGTCCGATGATTTGATTAGCCTCTACTATTCAGCTATCGAAATGGTTCGAGGATCAGTGCCATGGAAGCGAGCATTACATTCATCGGATATTAAAATGGCAAAATTCCAAATGGTACATGTTGATCTATTATGACATCATTTCTGCTAGCAGCATCCATAATCCATTTAACTGTAGTGTTATGAGTTCCATTTAAGAATGTCGTGAATCTTACATAGTGTGGTGTGTCCATTTCCTTCAACCGTTCGGTTTTAACTCTTTGTTTCAGCGAAGTTTTATTAATGTTGATTATTTGTTTTGAATTGCAGCAGGAAGATGATTTCCGTGCAGTCTCGAAGTATGTTGGTGAAGGTTTCCGAGAATTGGGCCGAGCAGTTACATGTATGGATGCGGACGATGAACCCAACTACTATGAACTACAAAAGGTTATGATGGTATGCTTCTTTAATGTTATTCTGCACACTATAGTAGATATTCCGATGAATTTGGCGCGTAGTGTAGATAAGATTTCTGAGCAATTTTGCACCCTACCAGTATAATGACTGCCTAAAGCGCACTAAACTCATTCATGCGATGCGTCATACAAGGTTTTATTCACCGTGTATTATGTGTCCTCGTACGGTTTGTCCATATGTCTACTCATGTCAAGCGAGAGCTCGTGCAACATACTGCAAAGGATTCATGGGTAAGTTCTCTAAGGTGATCGCTATTTCAAAAATCTGTCCCCTTCTTCGTGGTGTTTTCTGGACGTTGCCTGCGACGTTTTCATGTTCATATTCTCAAAAGGCTTTCGAAATTTTAAAAATTCTGAACGTTTTAATATTGCATCTCTGGAGTGGCTATTAATGACCGAGAACCAGAAAAACAATCTTATCTTTATTTAAGAATCAAATTTTCGGCACCGTCGGCAGCACTGCAATTCCACTTCTCAGAACTCCTTTTAGGAATGACTTTTCTACACGTGCAATAATAGGCGTATTTTTCCACTTATTGTGTTATGCTTTAGAGTTTGCGTAGTAGTGTTCTTTTAGAAACGTTCTGCACGATGCATATTAATTTTATGGTTAAATGTGGTCACTTTTTTGAAGCGATTCTTTCATACAATGTGGTTTATCGTTGCGACAACGCAGCAGTCTGTACAGACATCATTGAACATTCAGGATTCGGACATGCGTCTGTCTGTCTGCACCTTACCTCAAAGCTGATCTCATCTTTTAGCAGGCATCACTCATTTCAAAGGTATTCTAATTTCAATCCCCGGACTGAACTGCATAACAAACGTAGATCAATTCTTGCGCAGCTGAATTCTTTAGTGAGCCTGACAACAGTTTATCGGCCTGAAGTGCTGGAGTCTATTCCTACTCTGACTCAAGCGCCCGGAAGGGCTCAGTGTGTTGGGATATAAATTCCAGGCTCGCTCAAGCCATGGGAGAAGTCTCTTCTTACATTGATGTTTTTCGGGAAGGAGTGTTATTTTGTGAAATGATGCTCGAATTTACATAATTTCCTGGATTTCTGCAAGTTTTCAGGAATTCACTGCTAACCGTCCCCTCAGTGACCCATACGACTGGGATAACGACTTTGAAGAGGTTCACCAGGAGTATCATCTCAATCAGCACTTACGGTATTGACCGAGCTAATCACCAAAAGATAGCCTCTTTGTCTAAGAAAAATTAGTTATGCTCTTTTATGACATTCATCTGTGCATATTATCACCAGTAAAGAGTTATTTTCATTCACTGATTGTGATGCAGGTTGCTGCCATAACACTATTCAACGGCTTCTGAAATTTGGTTTTTCGGGAGGGGTTTTTGGAGATCCGTTGCCCTGAGATTGAGAAGATCCTCGAAATTTCTCTCACCAGATTTGAATGTTTAAGTCTAGAGTTTGAGTCATAGGTGAATCCACCACTCGGAATACTAGGTGGTTCGGTGTGCACCCTGGCTGGTTGCTAGTGCCACATATCAAGTACAGTGATCATCACTAATCTCTAGCAACCTAGTTCCCATTCAAAATATCATCTGTGAAATATTTTCATCGATTTTATTTTATATAAGAGCCAAGTCATCACAAAATTCGGTATATATAATAGCACGGTATATCGTATAATTCAATGAGCAGAGAGACATCTGAATTTGTTTGCTAATGATATACTTACAGTGCACAGCACAGTAGTTGTAAGGTGTGTTTATTTGCACGGAGGTTTCGTGGACGGTTTTGGGTATTGGGCTTGACACATCGTGAACGTCTTGTCGCATTCGCATAGTGCTTTCTTACAAGCCGATTGTCCCGCTGAAAACATCATAACGAAAATATAGATCGTTATTTAACATGGTACTTAACGTGGTCTCAGCTTTGAGCACATTCGAAAATAGATTGAAGGTGTGCCTAAATGGCTTAATTGTATATTTTTGATCAGGGAAGTATGTAGGATGAAAAAAGCTAAAGAATAGTTGGAAAAGCGTCTGGCAGTTCTACTCATTTCTTTGCTTCAACCAATATGCTCAACTCAATTCGATGATGCCTATTGGCGAAAGCAAAAAAGGTTAACTATGGATGAAAAACCAAAATGAGTTCTAAGGTTAGAAACTGTTGTTCGAGAGAAACATAATCCGATCGCATCAGGATACCTTCAGATTATAGGATCTCATCGGTGAGATAGAGCATTACGGCACTTCTACATGTCGCAGCAAAACTATGCCATCTTCTGCAACATCTACACCACAACCAAATGCAATTTTAAGCAATTATATGGTTTTTTTTTTTTTGGATAGGAGCAAACGAATTTCTGCGGCTCTTGGACAATGCTCAATGCACTTGCAAAAGATGAAGTTTCCTTTTTGTTCTGCACAGTGCTGCTGTCCGTTTGTTGAGTGTGGCCAACGAGATGATGAACCGGATTCGCGATGATTTCCTATCGGATTTCTCGTAGAAGGAATTTTCAAATGGATTTGTAAGTATATTGCAGAAAAATGGATACCTCTGCAAAAAATTGTGCTTTTAATGCAATCCCATTTATATGCGGTGAAGTAGAGTAGTGGAGATGATGAGCATCCATGCTTCGCTATCGCATCACCGTAGCAGTTATCGTGATGCATGCAACACCTGCAATACCAACACTTGCAATCCACAGGTTGCTGAATTCAGGACAAAAGTGACAACATTAATCAACTGCAAGATTCATTAGATCCGCACGGTCTAGCTATAGGATCAGATTGAGAACAATTAAATTTTCCTTGTCGGTGATTTCAGCTATACTACAAAAGCGCTGAGTACGTGGAGGAAAGAAAAGATTATGCGAGATGAAAATCTTTTCAGAAAACGGTTCACACTACTAAGTTGGGATGAAGTGTTTCTTGCAAACAAAGCTCATACTTTTGTATCAATTACGCTATAGAAATGAAAGTAACATGCTGGGAATGATGTGATGCGAGAATATTAAAATTTTCTGCGTTTTCCCCGACTAACTCTATTCCGAAGCCATATGTTATTAAAATTATTTAAAGGAGCAAAGCTAGTGAGGGAAGCTCTTAAGGATCTGAGTGTTAGTGTTGTAGTAAAAGAGAAGATATAACGAACTCGTCAATGCCATCAACGGGTGTTCCTGAACCTCCAAATCCACAGTAGCACCCGTATCCGTTGTAGACGAGTGCAGTGTAGTGCAGAACGCATTCGGCCATCCCCTGCATGTTCCACATGGCCCTACTTGATATCAAACGAGAGGAATTATCGGGATCAAACTGCGGCACTATCAAGTCCGACTCACGGAGAGAGTCTGTTTGAGCCTGTGGAACTACTGCAGCAATCTCTTGTACGCTTCTTGCGGAAACCGAAGCGACTGTCAATAGGAGAAACCAAAATGCATTCATCTGAAAAGAAAAAACTGATTTCACAGTTGGTCTTATGGTTGTTGGGAATCGTCACTCTAACTGCCGAAAACAGTACATGCGAATGGAACGGCTCTCTCTTGAGAGAAATCCTACAGCGACTATTCGGTTTATTTTTCATCTGCCTAGAAGGGCTAAACATTATGGAAGCCCCATCAACTTTCAGAATTTTAGTGAGTGAATTTCTGAAGTGTACCAGTTGGATAGAAACCTGATACACCAATGAGAGTGGAGTTGATGAACTCTCAACATAGCATAGTGGAACCACTGCAGCAATTTCAGTACACCTTTGGTGTACTGCACTATGGGACTGTTATAAATACTGCCAAGATAACACATTCTTTAACCGCTATCAGAGCAAATCACCCAATATTCATTCACTCCATCAATTCGCTATATTTTACTTAGATAAGCATTTACTGCTGCAAATGGTGTGATTGATGTCGCCAATAAAATGATAAAAAAAGTGGCTTAAAAAGATAAAACAACAAAAGAGAAAATTGTGAGTTCATGCGATGCACACCTTTGGATAATGCTTTTTTTTGAGCAGCAAGTCAAGGCTATCAACTAAAAAGTAAAATAGGCAGAATTATACCTTCATATCTTAAACGAAATGTCGACCGCACAAACTTTCCACTGAATATTCGTTTTTCTATGATCAGATTGTTGCATACCAAAAATTTGATTCGAATTAAATGGAAATCCGATACGCAAGAATGAGATAGAAGTTTCTCACAGCCTTTCCATTGTTAAGTTCGCCCTCAACTTGCATCAACTTTATGCATCGAGCACTTATTCTGTTTTTTTTTCTTGCTTCAAAGCAGTGCTACATCGCGAATTGCTGTTCCTGATTGCCTCAGTTTTTTAAACTGCCGCATACTCAATCTGCATAGTCAATAAGAAGCTCTGAAAAGTTGTGTGTTTTTTCAGTTTCAGCCAAATTTCAGGGATCATATAAGGAGAATTTCAAATGAATTCGAAATTTTTGTCGTTGACGCATGTCGAATTGGTGCTGTCTGCAAAAAACATCAAGCGGAATCACGTGACAATGATTGGCGCATACCAAAATAAAGCATAAAAACATTTGTAGTTTAGCCATCTGAACAAAAGTGCAGAGCAATAAGATGCCTAATCCAAGTAATGAGGGACGATAACAGTCTTAGAAAGACAAATAGTTCGGTTATCGCAGTTGGAAAAAATTCCTATTCTGATTTTTTGCATTCATGTTGACTAAAAGTTTAATCGCAGCAAAAGTTTGCAACAAGGACAGCGCCAGTTCCTACTTTATTTAGGAGCGTTTAAGAGCACAAGAATTGATGATCACTCCCGTAGACTCACTGCAACTGCCAATGGATTATTGAGAGTGTGGTGCAAAGAAGGGATCTGAAATTATACTACCCACAGGTGGGCATCCCTCGGAAAATTCCCTTCAAAGATCGAAACATTCATGAAGAGAACTTTGAAGATGATTTGAGCATCGAAGATATCAAATAACGCCTCTACTATTCAGCTATCGAAATGGTTCGAGGATCAGTGCCATGGAAGCGAGCATTACATTCATCGGATATTAAAATGAAAAAATTCCAAATAGTAAAAAATGATCTATTATGACATCATTTCTGCTAAAAGCAATCAAAAGAGTATTTATTAATAAGCAGCTAAGGGCAAATGCACTCTCTGCAATTAGATAAGCGCGTTGCAAGAATATTCACGATTCATGTCACCTCACAAAACGCCATTTCTCTACTAAGAACGATTTATATTACCTCCTTTCTCTTTAAGCCTTTCCATCTTGTTGTTATCAGCCTTCTTCAAATGGAAAGCTTATAACACGCTGGATCGTATTAAAGCCTGCATAACCCCGTAACTGTTTAAAACTGCATAGAGTACAAAAAAACAAATGGATAAGCTTATTCGCATTTGAAAAAAAACAATAAAAAATCTGCAAAATGTCCGAATCAGTCAAAGATTATAATTTCAGCTTTAGTTCTTATAATTTGTGCTAGCTTACATTGACGTAATTCTATTCGATAAAATATTGCAAAGTATGAAAAGGGGAGGAGAGGAAGAAGCAAGAGGAGGAAGTAGGAAATGTTTGAAAAACTAAGAAAATGAGGTATTATTACATATAAAACGAAAAAGGAGATTTTACTATCCGATACAAGAGGCATCATCTCAATCTTATCAGTGTCCCTCTTCCATCCCCTTCCCCCTTCTCCCTCTTCATATTTCCTTTAAAGGATGTGGCAAAGATGATCACATATACAAATAACTTCATACTTTAGACTCAAAAATAGAAGGGAATTCGATGGCCAAAAATACGGCTATCATAAAAAAGCTGTCTCCTTTTTTTCGCAGTGAACTTCCCTTCACAAATTGCAATCGTAGAGCCCTACTGAGAAGTACAACAAAAAACAGGAAATCGGTTTTCCTTTAGGTGAATTGAATAATTCTTAAGCAGATAGACATCTACTGGGGTAGAGGATAGAGCAAATCATTGAAAGGAAGACGAAATAACAAACTCCCAGCTCTCTTTAATAACACTCATTCAAGCGTACCATCCTCTGAATAAAAAACAGCTAAGCAAATTTACAACCTGTGCTTTTTTATAACCGAATTCCCTCACAAGCTCCCCAAAGTTGAGGACAAATTCGGTCGTTTTCACTGAATCGAAAGTACAGTCAGCGGTTGGAAAATAAGAAAAAAGCAGCATAATATAAACTGCAAATGGTAGCCAACCTTGCCCGAATAGGGTAAGTTCCGGAATACGGCAATGTCTTCGCCCAATCAATGTAAAGTGCAGTAATTCGTGACCTCCAAGAAGGCATTTTATGTTGGTCTTCACCATGTTTCGGTGCCGCTACAAAGTCTATTACCTGAAAACAGCAACAGGTGAATCAGAAGTACCAAAAAAAATCGTTCGAATATTTATGGGTATCCAATCGTCTATCGTCTATGTCTAAAGGCGATAAAATATGTATCCAATCGTTGTTAAATAATAACTGAGTATAAAATAAAAATACGTAACTATTATTAAATAACAATAAAAAAAGGCAAATAATTTACATTCAAAAATGATAGTTGGCAAATCAATGCTTTATGTTCAGCAACCATCGAATACTAGAATGCCATAGACCACCGATCAGCTTGTTTCAGAGCATTCCTTACGCTAATGCATCATTAACAGTTAAACAATTTGAGAATTGTATCTGAAAAATTTTTACTGCAAAAATTTGAATATTTATTCAATGAAATTTTGTAGATAAATTTTCATTAACGAATGCATTGAACGCTCTGAAATATTTTCTAGTTTTTATAAATGGAAGGTGGTTGTTTCAAGTTTCTTTCTTCATTGAAGTTTCATCTTTCATAGAGATTACGAAGTGTCAACGATGGAGAGGCTTCGAGATTATGATCGTTATTCATGCATTCATGATGAGTTCTTAGTTATGAAGAAATTAGTTAACTTAAAGGTGAGTAAAGGTTAATTAGAGGGACTAGTTTCACATTAAAGATGGTTTATTATTTGATGTTAAAGGTTATATCAACGAACGGATATCATTGAATTAACAATATTTTAGGTAATAAAAAACCAAAGAAGAAAGCTAGTGGAAGTGCGCCGGTGAAACGCGACGCTACAAATGAAGAAGTTACCATATCACCGGACGAGCCAAAAACTACGAATATAACGGTAAGCATAGCCAAGAATGCGTTGATATGGCCTCATTCAACTTGAACTTATTTTATTCTCATGGTCTTCGGTTTCCTCTTAAAATTAATTTTTTTTTGTTCGATCGATGGAATATGTTCACTTCATGTTTAAGCCGTTATAGACTAAAGAACTCGATGACTCTCTTATAAATTTACAGACTCGTATAGAAACTGCATCTAATTTAGGTTGCTTACTCAAACGAACCAAATCAGATGTAGAAATGGAACATTGCAGAATGCTCATGTGACAAATACTGCACAAAGTAAATGTCCCTCCCTCCCCCTCCTCTAAACCTTATTTCACCTAGGCATGTTCACGGACCAACATGTGCAGCACATGTCAATGCATATATATATAATATATATATATATATATATATATATATATACGCTAAGATTCGTTAACACTGTAACTTCGTGCCGTAAAATATATACAAATCTACCTAAATATTGAAACATTTGTGCAAATAAACACTTATGGAATCTGCATTGTGCCATTCGTAATCGAGGTGAATGTAAACGAACGTAAAAATATACCACTAAGTCCTAACTACAGAAAATTAACTGCACCAATTTCTTAGCCATCTTCGCTCGCTATCGCGCTACATTCAAGTGTTATTAATGCTCAAAGTGCTCCATCATGCAGATCATCTTCGAACGAGCAGTTTAACTCGCTGGTGAATTGCGCATTGCGATACAAATTGACCGCTCATGGTTTCGATTATGCATCCAGGCAGCAGAACAAAGTCTTCACAGTGCTGAAAAACAAGTTGAACTGCATAATATATATTTGCAATTTGAGATCTGCAGCTGTGCTTATCAACCACTTCAAGCTCAATGCGTATATTCTATTCCTTCTTCTATACGACATCCTTTCTAGTTAGGTTCCACCCTCTCAACGGGAGTAATGAAAAATCCCATTCTCAGAGAATTACTCACAATTTTTATTAGTAGTTCATTCGTAGTGATGCAGTTGTAACTAGTGCAATTGATTATTTATATCGAATATAGGGTGTGATAGCAAAGACGAAAACAAAAAAGAAGAAAACACTTGGTCGACCAATGAACGATAACATTCGCAGTGTGGTTAATGCATTTGTGGAGTACATCAAAACTGTTGGTTTGTACTCACCAATTTTGCACCTATCCTTTGTAAAGTATTGCTGAGGGATGCAAGAAAGAAGCGAACTCGCTCATCCTCCGATTGCTTTTTACAACAAGTGAATTGAGAAGGAAGGAGGAGTGAGCGAGAGAGGAGGGAAGCACGATAGGTGGATCGGCTTCTCCATATTTGCTTTGCAATGCATCTCTTGCATATATTTACCACATTTACTCACATGGAACCACTGCTTTCGTCTATCGTTGTATTTATGGTCTAAAGATTAGTAAGCGAACGATAAGCATTTTTACAAATTCATTCGGAAGTCAAACCCAGAAATACTTCTTTAATCTCTAGCTTGGTTATCAGTAATCTCTGAGCGTAAAACTTAATCAAAACTTAATTTTTGATTAGTATTTTTCGAACATTACAACAGAAAACGCATTGCAACTCAATGCGCAAACGTACAATGACTGTGGCGCTATCTGAGCAAAACCATCCTATATTAATCTCACTATGATCGAAAATATTTGCAAAAGTACAAAAATTGATGCGTCGTTTATGATCTTAAAAAGTCCTTCAGGGAAATATCGATTAGTAAATACACAATTTTTCGCAGCAATAATGAGTTCATTTGCCAACTATCGCTTTGTTACTTTCTAAAAGAATTCATTCCTTTTATTATACTCCATTAACAAGTATCCCCAATGGCAATTTTTTCCAGGAATTCAAGGTATGCGTGGTGAATTTGTCGAGATTCGTACTATAAAGCCAAAAGCATCCGAATGCACGAAATTCTTACAGAATCGTGAAAAGAATCGTTATCGTGATGTGGCATGCCTCGATTCAACAAGGCAATATTTCAAAAATTAAATAATTTTGGATTTGGGAACGTCTGTTTATGGATGAAAATTTACATATGGGAGGAGAGGAAACCTCTTGAAGATTTTTTGATTTGCATACGAGCTGTCGAATCGCCTATTGGGGCATGTTATCAACTTCAATAGCTCTAACACGAGTAGGTTATAAGTTTTTTTATAGTTATTGTTAAATTAATTTCCCAAGCATAATTCTTTTAGAGTAGTTCTAACAGTGAATGTGCCACCAGAATGTGATTACATCCATGCAAACTGGATGCAAATGGAAGGTTGTCAAAGGAGATATATTGCAACACAGGTATTGCCCTAATATTACTCGATTGCTCTCATTTTCTGCTTATTTTTTTGAGGGAAGCCTCTAGAAATGTGCACTCGCCAGACCTATTTCTCCTACATATGTGTTTTACTTTTAGATATTCATCTCAGATTCTCCTTCGAAAGGATATTGGATTGGTTCTTGAAGTTCCTGAACTCCAGTTGTTCATCCACTAAGTGCTATGTGAAGTACTACTCGTGTTTATTTGGGTTATATTTTAATTAGTTCTCCAGCCTGCTGTCAACTTCGTCCTGAGCATATTCCGCTGCGAGCATATTTCTGAAGCATAGATTTTGGCTAGACAGTGCTGTCCTTAAATCAGGATGTTGCTTGGGTTATGTAGAAAAAGAGATGCAAAAGCTTTCTTTGTGGCCAAGTTCTCGAGAAATTTTCTGATGATTTATTTTCGGCTACAGTGGAAACTATGAAGAACGATTTTTTCAACGCATCAAGTTCAACGATGAAGGTGGAATATTTCAGATTATTGAGGCAACAAAGGATGCTCTTTTTTGACTAAATTTATAGTCATTAATTGATAAAGTGCAAAAGAACATCTAAGAAAATTGAGAGTTAGACTGCAGAATTGCTAGGAAGAGTATTACTGCAATGGCTCAGAAGTAATGAGATTCGACGATCCGCTATTCTGATTAAAAGAAATACCAGAAGCGACGAAAATATTGTATTTTTGGATTATCCTTACCGAAATTTCTGAAATTTTCGATTAATCCCAAGCCCCCCGCCCCAAAAAAAGAAATTTCACTGAGTTTATCCCCTGATATTGTCTATGAAGTTTTTAAATTTTCAATAACCTTATCCATCTCCCTGCTAACTGCAGTTAAATACGATAAAATATTCATTTGAAGGGACCTCTCGAGTCAACAATTGGTGATTTCTGGCGAATGATTTATCAAGAATCAATACAGACAATCGTTATGCTATGTAAATTGGTAGAGAACGGTAAAGTGAAATGCTCACAATATTGGCCCGACTCACCAGGCACTCAGAAAACGTTTTCGGTTTTGATAATCGAAAATAAAGGGGTATTTATTTTTATAATGATGACTATTCAATAAAGGATTTAGTTATTCTTATAGGGTGTGTAAGTATTAAGAACTATCTCGTCGAAACGGCTGTCTGGAACAATTTTGAACGCTGCAGCTAATGATTTTGATATTTTATATAAAGCAAAGTTTACTTAGCTTATCAAGAAAAGTGATTGACAACTTAAAAATAAGGAGAGATGAAAAGCTTTCATTTGCGGGTTTTGAACATGTTTTATAAGAAGCGAATATTCAAAGAGGGCAGTATTTTATTGCTTTTGCGAATTTCTATTTGAACAGCACATTATATCAAAGAGGTAGTGTTTGTGGCCTCTGTGGTATTTTCGCATATATTTTCATATATCTTTGCGTATGTATGTCTGTGTCTGTCGGCTTGCGTGGTAGTTTCAACTCGTACAGCGTTGAAATCGAGTTACAAAATTTAAAGGCTGTAATGTACACTACAAGATAGCATCCCCCTTTCCAGTCTTTCACATTGATTTATCACCTTTGAAAGCAGTCATAGACATAAACGGTGGCAAAAACTTTGCGTGTATTTTATAGCAACTGGTTTTTTTATTTGGTACTAGTCAAATCAGAGAAAAAGAAAAGCTCTGCTTATGGTTTATAGAAACAATAAAAATATAAAAGCATTAATGTTGGTAGTTCATGAAAATATTTATTGAGATTTGCGAAATGCAAAAATACATATAAATTTAGCTGCATTGAGCAATTTCTTTGTTTGTTTGTTGATTTTCTATCGACTATTTTATTGATATTTTTCAATCTACTGAAAGCAATATGCATAGTATTTATTGGTGTAAATGAAAAGTTTTATATGCATAATTGTGATTGAAAATGAAAGTGATATTTCATATTTGAATAAAAAGGGTAGTGATGGATTCTGGTGATATTTTATAAGAGAATTTTAACCTTTTTTTTGAGAAATTTTTTTGAGTAAATTGTTTCGATTATTTCACTAATGAGTAATTTTAACACTACGTTGCATTACATCCTACAAGAAGTAAACGCTACCTTTTTTCATATATTATATTTTTGAATTAAAAATTGCCTAAAGGGAAATGGAAGAAAAGACTGAAAACAAATTCAATAAGCAATTTTTATCTATTCTTCCTAAGCAATTATTTAATTGTAGTTATAGCATAGAATGGGAGTTAAAATAATATCAATATAGCATTCAAACTGAGTATTGAGAGAGAAATTCATAGAATTTACTTCAATAAAAGAAAATAACATTTTTTAATTTCTCTTCTCAGGTGCGATTCTTCCCGTTATACCTGATTATTCCAACATTCCTTTAAGATTATTAAATTCATGACGTCATTTCCTAAAATATAATTGTAATAAAAACGTTTTTACCCGAAGAAACGTTTGAATTGTGATAAAAATTTCAGATAACTACTGAGAGGAAATTCACCATTTACAATTTAAACGTATCAAAAAGAGGCGACAAAAATTCAGTGAATGTGAAATTAATTCAAATGTGTGACTGGCCAGATCGTGCTGTTCCCACAAGTGGTTATGCGGTTCTTCGTCTTATTCGCATGATCCCAACTGTATATTTTTATAGATCTCAACGAAATACGCGGTGAAATTGTTTTGAAAAACGGATGAATAGAATGTAGCAAATGTTATGCATCTAAGAGATTTCAAACATTCGATAAGAAAATCTACAAAGAGTTCTATAAACTAATGCAAGTCATCGTTTCCGATTATCAATGGGAACTCTTATCAGCAAATAGGTTCGCATCTATTTGTGGAAAAAGTTCATTGGTTATCAAAAACTACGCGCTTATCACTAAAGCTGAGCTAGACTAAAAAATAACACAAGAGAGAACCTAAATATTTATAAAATCTATCGAAAACGTTTTCTTTTAACCTACTGAATATTTATTTTACATCATATTTCAAGCGGCAGTATTCTATTGTTGCAGAAAGGTGCATGTGTAATTCACTGTTCGGCAGGTATTGGCAGAACAGGCACTATCGTAGCTATTGACACTATATTGCAACGTTTATGGAATGCTCGAAAGGTTAATGTGAGTACAAATTCTTCCACTTTTGTTTTTTGGATTTTTTCGTTGCTCATATTACAGCGTAATTAGGCGTCGATTTTTGTGGGATATAAGCGATTTTTCATTTCAGATCTATAAACTGCAATTACCGTATAATTTCGTTTAAAACCCCTCCCCACATTAAAGGCTATCTCTACTGCAGTTTTCGTCTAAAATAAAAAAAAAATTATATCTTTCTGGAGCTGTATTACTCCCAGCTATAAAACGTACTTCACTTTCTAGCCTTATCTTTTCCATCATATCAAACATAATGTTTTCACAGCTAACGTTTATCTCAGAAATCTTTCTTCCACTAAATTGTATATTTCCATTTCTACCAAAAAATATATAAGCATAGAAGATGTTGAACACAAATTTATTTAGGTGAAGGATATTGTAATTGAGATGCGCAAGCAACGATGTGCAAGCGTTCAAAATGAGGCACAATACATATTCATATTCACCACTGCTCTTGACTACATTCGAGTAAGTTGACTGTCTTACTTGAACAAGTTCACTCTTGCAATGAGGAATTTAAAGTCGAATTGCTATTTTACTGACTGAGTTTTCCTATCCCACTTTCATGACCTTGAATGAGAGAACAACGTGCATAAGGACAATGTTATAATATGAACGAGAGACTGACTAATAAAAGATAGAACCCTCCTGTAATGGAGATAATTTAAAAAAATTATTCCCTTATATCTGAGTTTTATTTCATTCTGCATTTGCAATAATGCTGCGGCCGATTGCAGTAATATTGCATTTAACGCAAAAAACTGGCGATATAAAAAAATTCAATAAGGTTACAAAAAACCGTGGCTACTTGTAGTAATTTCCTACTGAAACGATTTACATTGATTGCTGTTGCTCCTGATTGTCGACTGGACAAAAATATGTAGAACTGTCCATTCATAGCACTTTATAAAATGCTTTTAAAATTCATATCTGTAAAAATTTCAATGATTCCATTCTTCAGTTATAGGAGTCCTACTTTTCTAGAAGCATTCCAATAATATCGATTGCTAATACAGCTGGTGAGAGAGAGATAGACATAGAGGGGGAGAGGGAGGGAGGGAGAGGAGAGAGGGAGAGAGAGGTTGCTGTTTCTGCTCGATGCAACGAACAGTTATGAGGAAATATTTAGTCGGTTTCAACACCCCTAACAAAACAAGAAATTCAATGATTTCCGTCTGTTCTAACACCAGCATTCTTTTAGTAGCTTGTATCGCTTCACTCGATGCCTACCTTACATTTCTTAACTTTGTTCAGCACTTAATATATTTTTTACTTCCAATCTACTGTCATCCATCATTACCCTTCCTACTTCATTATAAGCTTACTACGCATTCAAAGGCTCTATTAATTCCGATTTATAAAATTTGTTGTTTTCTAGCAAATAAATTGGTTTTAGCAGTTGGAAACCTCAACTACTCAAATTGCAGTTTATTTCGAATTCAGATTCCTCAAATAAACTCATATTTTAGTATATACTCATTCTATAAGATTATAAAGTATATTCAGTCCCATTTCAACAAAACAAACAGTGAGAAAAGTAAAAGATTTTGCCATAAAGCCAAAAGCGAATGCAACACAGGAACAGCATTATATAATAAAATCGTTTAGTGTCATAGAGTTGTGCATACTTCATTCAGAAATAATTGTCCAGAAATCAAGTATCCGTGAATTAAATACTCCACTCCACATTTTATGCAGGTAGTATATGAGCTGCACTCTGAAATCCTTACTAATAAGCCTCAAAATTCCATTCTTATTGCCAATTTTCGAGTGAAAAGATATAAGTTGTTGGATGATTCTCAAAATACAACATTACTTTCAGGCCAAATTGCCAAACTTCGCAACATTTGTCGACGATTTCCATAAGCAAGTCACGAAAGCTAATATTATAGGATGAGAGATGCCTCGAAAATTGTCATCTTTTCTAATCATGCCTCTATGAAAACTTTTCTAACTATGAAGACGAATCATTTTCAATCGAATAAATAAAAATATTTTTGTCTATCTATGTGTCACTATCAGGAAACAAAGAATGCAGACTAGATGGACGGCACAAGAAGCCACATGAGTTTCTAAATAATAGAGTCGGGAACTGCAATCATCATTAATCCGCTTAACGATGTAAGCCGAAAGCAAACACTTTATTCCCTCTCCTATCTGCCGACTACCTCAAAGGAAGGGGTGAGTGAAGGTACCCCCATTGGACCTTCTCCCCCGGAGGGGTGACAGTACGACTCAGATGCGCAGTATGCACCAATGTGTGAAATTCGAAGGAAAAACAGACTTTAATCCAGTATCGCGATAAGCTTCAAAACGAACGAAATTCACAACTAAAAAGTTACGTAAGAACGAAGTGTCATTAAAGACGTATTTCTTGCGCTTTCTTGTTTAGATAACTATATAAAATTCAGCTAAAATTAAGTGTAACAATCTTTTATCACGTAACGCTCTCAAAGAATTTCTCGCATTTTTTCGTGCACATTAAGCAATACATGACACACTATGCAAATCGGTTTTCGCACCAAAATAATGCCCATAAAAAATAAAGAAAGGATGAAATGATCGGCAATAAATGAAACGATAGGTGATTGGTGACGAAGCTTCGGGATACTCAAAGATATGAAATCACTAAGATCAAACTGCAAATCCCAATATGATACGACGAACAAAAAGATTGTTAAGCGACTGAAATAGAAAAATTAAATAATAAGAATGCTCAAAACTCATATAAACGATCCCATTTATATGATTCAATAAGTAGTTATGTAATCCGGATTATAATCCCTATCACAACCGAGATCGAATTTAGCCTAAACCTTACCTTTATCTACTGAATATTACAATGATTCGAGACAGTATACCGCATACAGCATATAAACGTTTCAACTGATCACCACATTACATAGTGGTGAATCGCAAAAGATAAATACAAGTTTTACCACTTTAAAGAATACAAGACACACTCCCGTGACCTATAGCACAATCAACTGCATTATTAAAATATATCAATAACAACATAATAAGTGCTTATTAGCTGAGTGGAAAACATCACAAAACTATATAATATGCAATGAACAAATAAAGAAAATAACAATAGAATATTTTATAGAAAAATCCTATTGTGGAAAAAACTACGGAAAAAGTGATCCAAAAAACAAAAACTATAGCATGAAATTTTTCAAGAATCATCACAAATCGCCTAGTAATCTTTCATTCTCGCATATAAATATTCTTTGCCTTGAATGTAAAAAAATTATCAGTAAATTAGCCAGCCTAATGGAATATTCCAACATTAGAGACCAAATCCACGCGAGAAAAAAGTGAATATTAAAGGCGAGAAACATTAAATATGATAGAATCGCTGTGTTGTACACAGCAATTATATAAACGCTGAACAGCCCTTACCACATAAGGCAAACTTCTGGTTAATACTACTTCCAACCCATCAATGACACACCCGTACAGGCAACTTCAGAGGCCTACAGTGAGTGCACACGCCGACCGATCTGCGAAAACGTTTTGATGAATCAATTTGAATAACGTAGATCACATGAGTGCTCCATTCACCGAAGCACTTCGCAACAACGTTCCGGGGGAAATTTTTTACACAGGCACACACAGTTCCGCACACACCATTTACCGACCGGCGGACCACTGGGTTTATTTTTAAATGGCCTGTTTTTTACCCACAGACAGAGTGAAACCCGAATTTCTCACCTTTTCCCTCCCCTATATATATATATAGCGTATGCGTATACAGACAAGCGTATGCGTATACAGACAAAAATGTAGACATAAGTGCCATTCGTAAACGACATATACTTATGATCTTTTTCAGACAAGTGAGGAAGTTTTATGTCGATTCGCTGCACAGACCTCAACGCTGGACACTAATTAACACAAAGCTCCCTATTCACGTCAGCGAATTCTAACATTTACAAGAAGAAGATAAAAGTTCTCAATTTAATACTGGAAGTGAAAGCAATCCAACCTCAATATTCATTAGCAGTAGGAGCACATCATATTATCTACTGAATACCCGCACTAATCTTCAGTGAGGATGCCCAATTAGAGTGCACAGGCAAATGAGCCTGCAGTACCACAAGCATCAGCCGAATGAGACAACGTAAGGAATAGAATTCATATTCTCATGACACCTTACAGGTAGATCAGCATTTCCCTCTAAAGTCCGATAACGATACATCAATCCCTTTACGTGCCGAAAGATGTAGCCTAGAAACGCAAGTATCAGCCCACTGCAACTGATGCCCTGCATAAATTTGGCCGTCTAAAAACGATGCAACATATGAGGAAATCGGAGCAAGATCGCACTATTTGTTTCCGCTTCACATCGGTGCGTTAACCTTGCCTGGAGAAGGAAATGCCCCACTGGTCGCTGGACGGCAACTAGCCGGACGAGCTGCTGCTTCCGTATCGACGCCTTTCACGGTGCCGCTTCTCACGCTCTCTGTAAACATCCTTCAAATTAACGATTTCTTCAGCTGTGACCCTCAATTAATTTAAAATTTAAAGCCATACAAGGCAATAAGGTTCAATAGGGAATTCCGTTAATTATAAATGTCTACTGTATAGAAAAAGTGTACGCATAAACCCGACAAAGCTGTCGAATGCACTGAATGACCAATACAACACTAACAATATCACTGATCTACGTCGAAGACAGATATCCCTCAATACAAATTTAAATAATACCTCGATGTTACGAGTACCAAACAAAAATGTTTCATACAAATTTAGAGCAGCACCCCATAAAGCGTGCCTGACATGTCATGTAAGCAGGGAAGGTCACAAATAACAGGTCTAATAATGCTTAATAACGGATTCGTTCCTCTGCGATCTTACCGGTCAGACAAATTTCCTGCCAGGATTCACATAGATAAAATCACTTGATCGCTTAAATATCTGGACTATGTTGGAAGGCCAGCTTTGAGGATCATTCAGTTGTGCGGATTGCATGAGAATTATCACAGGACTAACACGAATTGCATATGAAAGGATTTTGCAGAATCCTTCAAAAAATAAAAAATATGTGAATGTTAGTAGATATTAGATATGAGCACACCAACCGCCGTCTTAGTTCCAACGATTCCTCGTACACTCGTTCTTCACGTCTCTGCAACATTTTAATTGCTCAAAAAATAAAGAGTTGCATACAATGCGTGTGCGCACATAGTACGCACTACACACAAACACAAAAACACACACACACACCGACTACCGTCTTTGCTAATAAATGCAAAGCAAAACGCTACTACATTCCTCTCAAACTATGGAAAAGGAAAATAACTCCATAAGAAAACTATAGTCGGCAAAATAGAACAAAGTGATCAAACTCAAATAAAACTGAACTTGCTTTTTATTCAGTTCAATTCGCAACTCGCAAGGAATATATTAAAAATAACGCGAAAAAAATATTCTAAAAGCGCAAGAAAATGTTAAAGCATTTGAAAGCTGGCGTAAGAGAAACGCATTAGAAGGAAGAGAAATCCACAAAACATTGCTTCACCCATTTATTCGAGTAAAAGATATCCAGAAAGATTGTTTATTTAACGATCGATACGAGGAATACCCAGCTGAATGGATTCGAAGCCTCCTCCACATTAACTGCGCAACCATCAGACAAGAAATTTCAGAAACAAACGTAGATGAAAAAGACTTCAAGCAAGACACGTTTCAAGTCGTAAACTAGAATAACGGTGTAAAAAGTCGATAATTAGAATAAAGCAATAATGCTTATCTAAAAATAGTGCCATGCAATTGCAATCAATGCAATTCTTAAAGAGATATTAAGCAGAACAAAGATATATAACTCAAAGCAATAACACTATCCTCAGTGAAATTTGCAGGAAAGAAAACTTCCTTCTCTTCTGATACCTTCTCCTACCGACATTTAATTAATCTCATATTTATCTACCAGTCAGTACTCAAATGAACAAACGATGAAAAGCGTAGACCTTTAAGATGAATTATGGAAAGTGATAAAACGAAAAACTTACCCGTCTTTGCTCCATCTGTTCTGCAAGTTTATGTCGTTGCTCCTCCTTCAGTTGTTCGGCTGTCTTACGTAATGCACGCTGCATTTGAATGCGCAAACGATGTGCCATTGCTGATTTCTATAAAATACATATCGAAATTAAAGCTGCTCAATATATGCAGATTTAATTAACATAGAATGATATCAACGCCATTTTACATAAATATTGGAAAATCGTTTCTCCGAAATCAAAAAGATGAGATCAGAATTGAAAGCAAAACAAATGAATGCTAAAGAAATGAGCATTTCTATTTGCTTTTATGCCGCTTTCAACAGTCACATCGAAAATTCAGGAGCTGTTTAACGCTAATTTCATAAAAAAAGATTTTTTTTATTTCAACGGCGCGATAAACTTTCATAATTTTCTCAAATTTAATCAGAACTGGTGACACATGCCTTCCCCTTCCCCAATCCACTATTATTAGGAGACGAGCCATAGACTTTCTTATCGTAAAGGAATGACTCGACTGCTTCGTCGAGTTCCCTTCTTCCGCACGCAGACCTTTTCTCGTTTTTTTTGACCGAATAAAACCTTTGACTGACTGAATAATTCCTCACGCTTCTTCAAGTAAGAATCCTGTCATGACCTTACTTGATGAAATCCTGTCATCTACCCGCCAACACACCAAGCCTAAACCTTACTTGGAATAATTCAAATAAAATGCATCAGCGACCCACCCGATAACCACTGCTTGTCACCCTTTATACAATCATATATATGGAAATTGCCGGATCTTATCAGGTCGGTTAAATTTCTCGCATAACGAAACAAACCTTTTCGCTTTCATCTTCCGAAGATTTATCGTGGTGATTATTTGCGTACTGCTGCCTAAAACAAGAAGGATTTCATCAAATACTCGAAAGGAAAGCGACAACACCTAATTGTCATTTTGTGTGTCTCAATCGCCCATATCGTGATCAAGAAATACGCTAATACTAGTGCAAGTGGTTTCTTTCCTTTCAAAAAAAAAATTTTTTTTGCCGAAAATAACTGCAATTCTCTACGACTAAAATCAATATGCCTAAATACGAATATCTATGATTATTCCTAATGAACAAATATGCGACGGCAAAGAAGATAACCGGTTGCTGAGACAAAATAAGTACCTTTGAAAAATTTTAGCTAAATGATTCCAGAAATAAAGCACAAATAGACCTGTGCATTTTGGCAGTTCGTCGTATACGTCTTCTACGATTTTCCACTTCAATGCGCTCTCTTTCTGATTCGCTCATACTTGAACGAATTTCCAACGGTGACATATCTCCATCGCTTCTACTTGGTGATAACACCGAACCCGTACCCTAAATAAACGGGTTGAAATATCTTAAAATATGTCGAAATCAACAATATCAAAGCAAAATGTATAGCGATAAAATGAGAAATAAAGAACAAACAAACATTTTGTGGCGGTTGTTAAATTGCATCAAAGACATTTTCATATCAGCTTATATAATTCGTAATACCCTTCTTATAGCAAAAATCTTTTGTGAAAGTACGATGTATGTATCGTTGAGTACAACAATGAATAGATCACTGCCTATATTATGGAGTTAGCATGCTCATAATTGATCGCAGAAATGATAGCATAAAATTTCACATATTTATTGATTGTTCGATTAAAAAAGCAATCAATTATAAAGGTTTACAACCAAATACGATCTATCATCTACTAGAAAAAATGACCCTGGAATCTTTATTCTCATAACGACTCCTTATTCTACTGACAACACCTTTACCGATAGAACGCATCTGATAGAACGGCAACTATCAGTATCAGAGGATGAAATAAGACTGTGTTGGACAGAATAATTTAGCAACATTCTTTTTCAGCTTCCTTTTTCAAATACACCAAAATTCGATGTGACCAAGATGAATAATACGATCGTATGTTAGCCATCGATATCTGCGAAATTTACAACAATGAAAAAAGGTTTTATTAACGATTAGTGGTAACCCGCCTAAATAAAGGAGAGAAGAGGGAGCCAAAAGGAGGAGGAGCGAAAAGTGACACAAAAATATGGTTTCATGCCATCGTTATGAAAGATATTCCTTAAGCCTGAACGAAAAAAAGGGGAGAGAAAGAAGTGGATGAGAGAAAGAAAAGAAATGAAGGAAAACGAACTCTTGCTTGGCCAGGAGGTGGTGATATGAGTCGACTGCTTTCACGTGACGAAGAGCGTCTCCAACGACGATCACTGTCTTTTCTCTCGTTTGAAGCACTCGCACGCCTGCAATATAACATTTGATTATCTAATGCTTAACGCTCAAATAAACTAAACGATAAAATTATGAAACAATGATTATTTAATGAATGTTCCAATCCCAAGTCAAATAAGCTAATAAAAAATATTGCAAAAATGACTACACATTCTACTTATGTTTTTTATTTCACATAGAAGAAACAGATATCAGTCACTTCCACTTCCATCTTCCGCTAAAATAATAAAATTTCTATCGAAGAAACCCTAAATTCTTTGCAGTTTAGGAGGCTAAACCTTCTCATGCTCTATTATGTATACACCTCCATAAGCATCGTTCAAAACTTTGCATGCAATCCACCAGAAACCAGTGCAAATTGAAGTTTTCTTGCACAAAACTCGTTAAAGTTGTGAAAGCACTGCAGTGCTATGTTTAAAGTTTGCAGATCCCAAAAATGGCAGTCTGTCCAGTCTCTCTCCTTCTAAAGCCAAAAACTTTTTCCTACATTTCTTCAGAGTTCTTCAAAATAGGTTATCTGAGCGCCACATCTCAAAACACATCTCTACGAAATTTGGCGCCACCTAGGTGACACCGGTGGAAAGCATAATATACAGTAATGTGAGCTTTGCATATGCAAATGAGGAAAACAACAAGGATCTATGAATACAAAAGGTTCTATCAAAACCGATTAAGTGGGACAACGAAGAAGTTCAGGCATGAAACGTAAAGGCCAAAGAAACCTTCTAGAGGGGCTTGACGGTGATTTTCTTCGTCTGCGCCCATCGTCTGTTTTCGACGCCGAATGATATGAACGTTCACGGCTTCTACTTTCCTCACTGCTTCTATTCCTTCCCCTACTGCAACCATAATAATTAATTCACTTCGATATTATGAAAATTTTCTCACTGCATAAAAAATAGCCGATACCACCGTAATGCAATTCAAAACACAAAATGGCTTACAGATATTTACTCTCAGAACCTTTCAGGCAACGTTTCCTTCATGAGCGATCATAAAACCTTAACTAGTTATTAATGGGGAAAAATATTTGCGACCTCATTTCCCACAAGCATTACCCAATTAAAAGAAATTCAGTGAGAGTTCACCAAAAAACCACATAAGAACGGTACCTCAATCGAAAAACAATAGAACACTAGGGAAACAAGGAATCAGGTATTGTGAAATCAACATCTACAACAAATACAACACAGAAAAGATCAAATAGCATGAATCCGAGTTTTCTGGGCATCACTGAATGCGATACACTGCATACAGACCAAGCATAGCATCGGTCCTAAGAATCATTGAGCAAAAGTTCATTAATACCGCACCAGGATGGCATCCTCAAAAATCGAGAGGAAGTGGAGAGACACAAGAAAGCTGGAACGGAACATACCGCCTTAAACTTGAAAATATCAGTTCACCGGACTATTATTGTCTACCTTTAAAAAATCATCCCAGTGTGAAACAGACTCTGAATACGTTCTTTTATCTTCTTTGCCAATCAAGACTCGAAAAAACTGCCGACAGAATGCAAAAAAAACGATTTTAGTAAAGTGAAACTCTTAACGTTTCAGGACAGTTTGCCTCAGCAAGAGGATCGAGCTTGGCCAAAACTTGGTCATAGATCGTCCGTTACCGGAACTTCAATATCGCCAATCTGCATAGATGACAGAAAATAGTGCAAATTAGCACTGACCTGAGGTTGCTCCGTGATCTGTGTCTGCTTCGGTGTTCTCTGCTTGTCGATCTTCTATCGCGTCTGTTCCTCTCTCTGCCTTTGCTTCTGCTCCTTTCTCGATCTCTTGATCTGCTTTTAGTTCGGCTTCTACTTCTGCTTCTTAGACGGTCCCTTCTGTTCGCGCGCTCTTTGCTTTTCGATCGTATTCTTCGCATCGGTGACTTGCTTCGCGCTCGTCGTTTAACCGAGCCTGAGGTTGAGGCTACACCACTCAAGTCTTCGGGACTCGATGAATGACGTGTTTTTAATTCACTGAAACAATACCTTTCTTACTCCAACTCGATACTATAAAATAACTGACATATCATGCTCTCAGCTTAGAGGCTAAGAAGTCTATAAGCGCTTAGAAACACAAGAAAAACGACGCAAATTCGAGCAGGCCAGTAAATAAGACAGTACAGGGTAACGACAGGGGAACGGTTTACATTGCTTAATTTCTTACTCGGTTCACTCTGCTAATTTCAATCGAAATGATTTCGCCAGTTAACTTCCTTCGACAGGTGATAAGAAGCCAGTAAAGTGTGAAAACATCACTCTCTATGAAAGATGACAAACTTTTTAAAAGCTAATCACCACTATTAAAATCATCAGCCTCAAACACAAACCTTCCCACGTCTCTCAAATGAATAAATATGTTCCATTTTGAAGGCTCTCTCCCTTTCAAAAAATTTTGGGTGTCAATTAAGGTTAATAATTTTAAGGCTTATGACACCTGTTAGAAGCACTAGTTTCGGACTTCCAGTTGCGTTATTTAAAAGCTATTTAGATGCTTTTTACGGGTGTCTGGTAGGTGATATATGTGCATACGTAAACTCGTATACATTCAAGTTTGTACAGGTCCATGTATGCAAACAAATACATGCACGCCCATATAAGAATATAGATTCCTATGCAAGCAAATTCAACATCTACGTAAATAAAACAGCAGAAGAGAAAAAAGGCGGTAAGAAATCAGACGGAAATTACCGCATCTCACCGTTTATAATCCCCGATATAAGTGACCTTCCGTCAGCTTCGAATCCTACAAACTCTTTTCACCTCGGATTTGGAACTGTTTTTAGAAGAAGTGAAATCTTCAGATCAACATAACCAAACTGAACTATGGAATTAGCAACAATAAGAAAAGAAAGCCAATATACTCACAAAATACGCCTGAATTCAGCGGATGGTAAAGCGGGTCCATGCACAACGTTACGCTCATCTTCATCCAGAAATTCGTCTGTATTTGTTTTCCCACCTGAATTCTCGCATTCATCTCCAAATGATGTGATAAATTCTGTCCTTTCTTCGCCATCCGATGACGACGAAGATGATGACCTGAAATTAAATTTCAGTTTACCATAATTACGAAGAAACTTCAAAATGCAGTGATATAGTGTTAAATATTTTGAAAAATATAAAGCATTTCTTGAACTCATCAATGACCAATGACCCCTATAAAAAATCAGGTGCCTTACATGTTACAACTTAGTGATTGCTTTATGCGATAAGATCAACGATAAAAATTGAGCATTCCAGCATAAAATGATCATCGCGTTATTCTCTACCTCATTCTTTCTCTCTTTAATAGATTTTTAAAGAATACAGCGAACTCATCCAGGACACACTTTACACCAGACACCATTTGCGACAACGGTACGAACTCAGAAAGGAAGAATGGTCATCACTGACCCTATAAGGAATGTTGCTTAAAGGCTTTCAACAATACGAATAATCAACCCAATCGGTGATGGTACAGGTTTGCACCAGGTTGGTTAAGGCTTTTTTCTATGCTGTTTTTGCGATTAAACGACCATCGAAACAATGGGTGCAAAAAACTAAAAGACTGCACCTTCGTAAAGCTCATTCATTGTGAGGCAGTTCTTAGCAACCAATACTACGCCACTGCCCTCAACCTTTCCTCCCCCTCCCTGCTCGCTGGACTCACTCTCTTTGAAATTCTTCCTTCTCCCTAAAACGGAATGCGAAGGAAAATGGCAGGAGGCACTGTAAAAAAAACCAAAGAAAACTATTCTGAAAGAGGTTGAAAGAAATAAGATTTCGGGTAAAATATTTTATCATATGCAAGTTCCCAGGCAAGTTTATTTTACCAACATTTCATTTATTCAAAAAAAAAGATGCAAAAGTGGAACTCAACACTTACGATTCTTCGTATTGTTTCATATTCTGAGTGACGAATGATAAAAGCGTTGTAGTTGCTTCTTCATTCAGGCAACCTTTACCCACAATCAACGAACGTTTCTTTTTGAGAAGTGCTCGTTCCGCTTTTGCTTGTCGGCCCTAAAATTTATATATCTTCGATGATTTCGTGCAAAAAAAATATTTCACTCCCATCCACACCAACTTCGGTTATTCGTATTAGGAAACGAATCCCACCTTCCCCTCCCCTCTCTGAAGGGTTTATCGCATTTCCTGGAACAACTGTTTGGATCCCTCTTCTTTTCCATGTTTTCAGAAGTCTTCTGATAATAAACCCTATCTATGTTTTTCGAAATATTCACAGAGTTGTTTCCTATTAAAGCAAATATGAAAAGTAATCGAAAGGGGTGTCTATCTAGAAATTGTCGTCATTCCGATATGAACATCAAAGCAAAACAAATCAGACACCCTCATACAGCACTTGCATCTGATTCAATAAAAACGCATATTCCATTTAAGAAATTAGTGGCAAGTGTCTACTAAAAACACCACTAAAACCAACCATATGAAGGCATTGAAATAGGCACAGCTATAAGATTTATATTATTTACTTAAAACATTCACAATGACAGTGCAGATGAATAGTTAGGTGAACTATTCGCAGCCTAGACTAGTTTTTTTGTGATCCACCAGGAGACTAATGCCACAGTCGACATCGCGAAGACTTCGCTCAACGGCTAAAGAAAAGAGCTGCTTTTCAGGCTCAAAGCCGGAGCCAAACTCTTCGAAGGATCAAAGCAGCAGCTGCAGTTCGAGTAGATTGTTTCGGTGCACACTGCTGCAGCTAAGGTTCTTCGGAGAAATGAATTTCTCTAAGAAAACAAAGCAAGAGCAATTTTTTTGACTGCAACAACCAGAATCGAATGCTTAGCTTATCAGGAGAACCAAGGCGCAATCAAAATTTTTTGGAGCTCAGATCGGAATCAAATTTCGAGAAGACACAGCCGAAGAAAGGGTATGTTCCTAAGATTAGTTCTGGAAAAGGAAGCGCATCCATTCGCTTCTTTAGGTCGTAAAAATAAACGTGCCATATAAAATCATCGCATTGGGTAAAGCGTGGTATGTGTACGATATTCTACAATATCTCCATATATTACAAAAAAAGATACCATCTATATTTTACCGGTTGAATTGTTGATGGGATCGAGTAACATTGCCGCATTGAGCGCCTTTAGCAAAAAAAAAAAAAAAAAATCAAATTTCAGAGTGGTTATATTCAAGGAAATAAACGAATGTATTTTTTCAACGACAAAAGGCCCTAACGGATATAAACGATATGAGCCATCGTGTGGGAGAAGAATAAATGCACAATGTTTATGGTTTATGACTTTATCAGTGGACTTCCAGTGATATTGTATCAGTCATTTCATGCAAAGTTTAGAACAAATGGCATCAATGTATAATTTTTTAAGGAATAGGGAAATCGTGGCTCGGCCATGTAGGCCCATAGTCTTGGGCCGCGCAAAGGGGAACTCGTAATCCATGCCGCATAAAATGGGAAAAGATTTGATACTTTGTCGTGCGGACAAATGCGCCATGGATATTTTACATGTTTTAAGCAATAATTGGCTGATTCCTCGCATTTTGTGTGGCCCAGAGTCACGCCTTCCCTCATCTTCGTAGCAGTAAGGGAACCAAAGGCCTTTTTTATGCGACTCAAGGCCACGGTTTTCCTATCCCATCTGTTAGTTGCCAAGCAAAGGCTCCGCAATCGAAAAAGGCTTCCATAGCTCCTCGGAGAGATAAGCTGTATGCAAATTTCCGAAGGTTCATTCATGCTGAAATGAAAGTTGTTTTCCTAAGATGGGGCAATGCATTTCTGAGTCGAAGCCAAGTTTCCAAAGGAACCAGAGTCGAAGCCAAGCTCCCCTCAAAGATGTGCTATGTTCGTGATTTTTCGGATAGTAGCCGAATCCGGATTCACGATTTTTTGGATGCCACAACCGAAATGAACTTCCCCAAGTAACCTCAGCTGGGCAACCCTTCAAATAAACACGCAATTTTGAACACGTTCTCTTTTGAGACCGAGCGTTGACAGAAGCTTATCTTCTTGAGATTCTAGCCGCTTTTGATGCAACGTGTGAACATCGCACATCCTCCATAAACAAAATCCTCGAAAAGATCCGTTTTATGGTGCGGGATGAAACGTGATAAGAGTGACCCCTTTCTCAATCAACCAGGAAGGGCGAAATGAAATGTGGCATTTTCCTAAGCGCAATTCTGAATAATCATGACACCCTTCAAGGAAGTAGCGAGTCGAAAGACGCATCGATGTGTGAGTATCGTTTCCAAAAGAGTAGAGTTCATCCGATAGAGAGTGCACAAATCGTGATGGCACATATACTTTCTAGACGAAAATGAAACTGCTCTATGTGAAGAAAACAGAGAATTACAGACAGCGAGTGCGAGTTTCGCCTTCTCAATTTCCTTCAGTTGATGGGTTTCGTCCTGTTCGCGACGATCCATTTTTAGGAGTTTTGTGAATGCACCCGACATTATACCATACTTGGCGGCCAATTTGTTTAGATTGCGTTTTCGTTCGGCGTCCAATGAGTCGAGATCAAATTTCAAATCTGCAACGCTCTTTCATAAAATTATTTAAATAAACTAAACAACTGACCAATAAAGACGAGAAATACGGCAGTGTAATAATTCAAAGACCACAATTAGGAATAAAGATTCAAAAAACAACGTTTAGGTTCACTACAAACGAAAACATCCTCAATGAATTTTAAAATAAGGATAACGCTCAAGTTATTATATCCGTCGGCTAACATGCCATATAACTTCGAATAGCACCGGTGGATCCTAAACTTTTTCCAGGAAGAAGTTTTATTGAATACGATTATTTATTTCTGCTACCAAAAAAGTTGGGCAAAGAATAAAATCAATCAAAAATTTATGTGCATAAAAACCCGATTTTTTCAACGTTTCCTATGAAAGAGGAGGCATCAAGATTAGAATCGTTTCATCGCCTCAGGCTAAGCAGAAAGGTTTATTCAAGACAGAAAATTTATTGAAAATGAAAGGGAATGGGATATTTGGAGTCCGATGATATTAGAACAACTGAAATTTGCAGAGGAAGTAATAAGTAGATCGGCTCTCTTCAGTTATCAATACAACTATCCTTGCAACGACACATCTTTCAATTCTGTTCTTAATAGGGATTTCGGGTCTCAGTATAGAAAGAAAGCATGGGTCGGTGTAATGGCATCCCTCAAATAAATCCCATGGAATTAAAAAAAAAGCAAGGACAGCATTTTTCGATCACCCGAATCCGAACTAAGGAAAAAGCTTTTGGTAAGATGATAGATCGCGAAAGGATTTTTTGCACCAACACAGAGCTTTCTTGAGGACTTACCCACTAATCTTTCTGTCTACTTCCACCACTGTCGACAAGCAAAGTCACCATTAATAATTTAAAAAATGCCCAGGTCATCAACATACTTCCTACCTGATAGTTTTGCTTTTTAGGTTTCTTGATTTTACCTAAGATTTTGGACCTGAGGTGACTTAAAACTATTTAATCGAGGCAAATAAGCTGGAGTAATCATTTCCTCATAAGTGCTTACACCTTTGATGGCTGCGAGATATGGTTTCGGACACTATTAAGACTTCCCCTCTATAGCAGTTAGGTAATTCGTCTTGCAGTAATTAAAAAGACTCACTGACATGGGTAGAATTATTTGAAATTCACCGAAACCGTTACTTTCTACTCGCAATACGGCGGGTCGTTGAGGTTGCCACTAACAATTATTAGAAAAGAAGCAAGCGGTATGTTATATAAATCAGCACATATTGCAGTTATCGCTACAAAAAAGTTTGACGCATAGAGCAGTAATCAAACTGTATTCCTCAAAAGGGACTTCGATTCCTCAACAGATTCTTTTTCGTATCAATCAATTAAAACGTTACATAATTAAGCAAGAGTATAGTGGATTGGAAAAATAAAACTTTTTAAAGGAATCCATCAATCTCAATTTAACAGCTACTGTAGTTAAATTCTGAGCGATTGGAAATGAACGCAAGTTAAAAGCAAAAAACAAAAAAAAAACAATAACAAAACAATAACCAAATTCATCGGGTTCAATTATTTCATCTTCATCATCTGAACTATCGGATAGCTGAGATTGAGTGGATCCTTTCACTGTTGTTGTATCTTCATATGAGAATGCAACAGCTGCCTTCTTATCTCGTCTAGAAATAATCTTATTCGTAAATTACAACTTAATGAACAGCTTAAATAAACGATGAAAAACAACGGCAGTAAATCGGGCTGTTTATTTAAATAAATGAGTAATGATAACTGATAAAGAGAGTTGAAATTTTTATAGATAAAAATAAATAAAACCAAAACAATTGCAAAAACGAAATAGAAGCAAATGATTCAACCATGATTCCATCTGAAATAGGTCTCTATAAGCAGCAGTTGATACAGCCAGAACGACGAGGGCTTCAGAAACCTATTATCAAATATCAAAGATCTTCTAATTACAAATTTTCCAAATTAAAATATTATGCTAATAATTCAATATTGCATTGATAGAATCAATCTTATAATAAATAACTTCGAACGCAATAATATATAAACGAAAGAATAGAAATTAAAACCCCTTACGAATGTTTTTTCTTTTCCAATTCGATACGATTCGTTGAAGTCGATTCATCAGGCCAAAATTCTTTCGCAGCAATTTCCTTCAGAAATGTACGTTCCGATACTAAAATACAATTCAATAAATTACAACAAATGCATTTACACAGTAAATTATCATATCAAAAATGTATTACTAACTATATATAACAGATATGTAGTATCACACACAGGTATATAAAGTTCGCAAATCACAGGTACGAGTTGAGAAATCATTTTATTCCGCCCACTTCTGCTAAGCTAATTTGCATATTTTGATCTCTTATTTGACTATATTGCCTCGTAGGGCAAGATATTCTTCAAAATTGACTTGTAAGATATTTCTATCGTTTTAAAGATTGGTAAAACAGTTCTTCACTTTTAATTCGAGAAAAATTTCACTATGCCCCAACGATTACCGCAGATAGTACGAATACACAATTCATTTCATTCCTTTTGCATCGCATATCCTCATATATTTTTTCCAGATTTCATATTTGGTCGTTGTTATTTAAGATCAAATGCGCCTATCAGATATCAGGTGTGTTCAAAGATCCTCATGAAATTTGCTCCATACCTTTGACTTATTCAGTCAATAGGATATCAAAACATATAACCTATACTCCAAATTTTATGAAGAAATATGTGAATTTCGGATGAATCTGAATAATATAACTCAATCCATCTAAATACAAATTTAAAACGGCTAATTCCCAGTTCCCATAATACGAAATGTTGTATATGTCACTTACAAATAAGAACAGCATTTATCATTTATGAACACTTTGATTTGAGAGAATTAAACAAACGTCCAAATTAAGAAAAAAAAATCAGAAAAATTTGAATTATTTAATGAACTAAATCATTCGAGTATTATTTAAGTCTTTAATAACTATAAACGAGATCTATTTCGATGCAATAAATGCAGCAATAAAACCAACCGATCGAACTAAACTTGCCGAACATAAAAATTGATATCGCGTTTCGTTGTCTGCGATCAAATAAATAAAAACTTATCGATCATCATCATCTCATCGAAAAAGAAAACCGCTAGCATATTGCTTGTTGTCATGCTGCTTGAGGACGATAGACTTTTATTTATTCACATACCTCTATCAAACTCGTTCAGAATCAGAATTCGATACCTCTCGTAATCACACTGCAGCTCTTCCACATCGACCGATGGCCTGTAATCTTATACCTTAGCATCATTAACCCTTCCTGGCCATCACCGGACAAAGGTGATGCTTGATGATACAAATAATTTGAAAGTAAATTTAAATTGCCAGTCGAATCGTGAGCCTTAGTTCCGATCCTATTCTCACCCTTCCTTCTCTCTCAACTCCCCCCACCCCTTCCTCAGTGAACATTCCATAAAAAGAGTGAAAATTTGAAGAAATACCATGTTAACATGCAACCCATTCCAACGTTTAAAAAAAGACAACTTCGTACTGACATGACAAAAGGAAAATGAACTTTTTTCTTTTTTTGGAGGTACTGTGCCAAAAGAGGTGAATAATTTCATAGTTTCATTTCTTAATAAATCATTACAACAAAAAAAGCTCTTATTGAAAAGCGAACATTAAAAAAAAACATCATCGGTTAAGCAATAAAAAGCAATCTCTGCCGCAATGCACTCTTCGATACACGTAACCATATCGATTGATCACATAAGTTAAACACTAATCAACGAGCGCATAGCGCTCATTGATCTATGCCACTCAATTCCCCGATCACAAACGTGTCTCACGTTCTCATCTGCTAATAACCAATTATTATTTATTAATTCAACACTAATCGATAAAACACCTACTAATAAGCGATCGACAATTCATACCGCAGTATTCAAGTTAGCGTTTGATGTGCTTGCCTGTCTACTTGCTAGACCACCTAGTAGAAAGGCGGCGGATTTAAAATTCCACAATTGGACCCCCTTTAACGTCATCTTCTAGTGATAATATTATCTCTAGTTAGTGTAGACAACAATTAACGCATATGCATATATAAGGATAAATAAATATGAATAAAAATAAAAGAATATGTACCGCTGATCGTCGGTATCTTTTTTAACTTCCGCAACGAAATCTAGATGTGCACGTGCATCGAAACGATCGATCAAAACTTGCGGATCACCTTGCCATTTACGTCTGCAAATAACCCATCCACATATGAACACCTTTATAAATAAAACGGAGTAAAATAGACAATGAATAACACATTTTACTCTTCGCATATTTTTTTAAATTTTAATTTCTTTATTGATTTCAAAGTCTGGTATATTTGTTTAAATTTGATTTCGTTAAAACTTGATATAAAAGTTGAAACTTTGGAACTCTGAAATCATTAGCCACAAAATTTGATCCAAAAGAAAAGAAACAATCTTATTCTTCCAGGTGCATCTTCCCATCTATACTTGCTTTAATATGGTCAATTTATCGCTGGCTCCAATACTATGTAAAAGAGTCATTTCCCATCTAATCTCTTCCTTTATAATTCCAATTCTAACAACTTACAAGATGTTAGATGCTTCTGCAGCACGGGCAACGGTTGGATCCACATGGATTTGACATTTGCGGCCATGGATCTGCATGAATTGCTCTGGATCTTTCCTCTGAAAAAAAAAATGTGATGAATAAAAGAGGAAATAATTGTAGAAACAGATAAATCAATTCAATAGGCAACAAAATTGCTGCTTTAATTAAATTCGAATATTACTTAGTTACGTAATGGATAATTACTATCATATATTCTTAGATCGATTAGACATCTTTGATGCATATCCACTCAACATATGGATGCAAAATCATCCGAAATGGTTCAAATCATCGGTATTTAAGAAAGAATATAGAAAAAATCTCTTGATGGAAATGAATTCAACGATGCTTTAATCATTTCTAGAATATATCATCAATGAGCGTGATAACGTGCTGATGTGATTACGGATAACCTTTACCCAACATGGAACGAATTATCAGCTTATCACGCTTTTCCCAACCCCCATTCCTTCTTGCGATACGGCAATTTAATCAACTATTTTTTAATGCAAATCCACAACTCACTCCGCTGAAGTAATTACATGATATATGCGCAACGAAAGAAGGATATGAAAGGATGAGAAGGAAAAGGGAAGAGAGGCGATAAAGGTGCCAAGATGTTCCTTCCAAAGGAATGATGCGACCTTGTCAGCAACATTCGAGGTGTGCCTTTTCAACATATTAAACGCTTGACATTACAAATCGATTGTTGCGCTGACAGCCATCAAAATGTAAACAACAGATCGCAGCGAGACCAAGAAATGCAAGAATTGAAAAATGTGAGAAGTCACATGCCCAAATTTCCGATTTCAGAAGCATGGAGGCACCATTGACCACTTCAGAAGAAGCATGGGGGTACCACTGCCGACTTCAGAAGAAGCATGGGGGTACCACTGCCTACTTCAGAAGCATGGGGGCGCCGAGACCATAGGGTCGAGCAAAACAAGCTGTTGCATAAAACGATTTCTGGTTAATGCAATGAAGAGATCCTTTTTAGGCGCATTCTACAAGCTCTTATGAGTAATTAGCCCACTATGGCAATCTAATATCTAGCCTTGTGTCCACATCTGTCCACTCAAGGTCTCTGACCCATCAATCATAAACGGTTGTCAACTGATATTCGGCGCCAAATTTCGATGCGGTGGGGCATTGCTTGATCCCGCTTAACTTCGCCCCTCAACGGCTCCACTGGAGTCCGGTGATGCAAAATGGAGTTAGCGATGTGATGTGAATCGAAAAAAAAGCAAAAAGCATCAGACTTACCACATTTTCATAAAATAGCTTTCGGCGTTCGTTCCTCTTCACACTGTCGATCATTTGCGATCGAATCAGCTTCTCTTGACGACGTGCCTCATGCCACATCCTCTATTGCCACACTCTAAATGCCATTTACTTCCGCTTCAAACTTGCTCTTTGATGAAGAGCCTCACCACTTAAACGCGATAGGATCATAGGTAGATGTGTAAATTAATGATAAACTAAAGGTGAGTTATTTATATTATTGGCTTTATTCTTCTACTGAAAAATACAAAGACAAAAACAATGCATACTCAATGTTGCTAAAAATAGAAGTAAGAAATTAGAGGCGAAACTCGAGCAGTAAAAAATAGGAAATGGAAGAAATATTTGTAAAGAGTACAATTGTATCGGTGATAGAGTGACCTAAACATATCGAAGATTCAAGCAAATATTCAATGCTGAATGTTCGCATTAAATTGCAACTTTTACCACCTCATCGGTCGAATCTATTCGACCACTATGCCTCAAATTATATGCCCTCAACAAAACATCGTAAACAATTTCATTATTTTTCATTATAAAGCTGTAAACTGGCATACCGATCGTCAAGTTGCTTAGGTTCACGCGAAAAACTTGAAAACTTAGGTTGGATTATTCAGCGCACTAAATGCAAATATAAAAGCAAAGCAAGCTCGACCGATGGAATGAAAGATAAATGATTATTCCTGATAACACATATTCATTTTCGAGACTAATATTCAATGAAAACATTTTCGAGAAAATATGGAAAAATGCCAAGTGCGGAAGTCAGGCGACCGGCATACGACAGTGCAGCGAGTGATAAAGAATCGGCGTGTCGGCACGCGCCAGTGCAGCATTAAGCCGATGCGTGCAAACGTCTGGTGCAAATATGGGGCATTTCGAAGGGAAAACACAAATCAAAGGCCCATAATGGGTTTCATTTATATTATTCATTCATATTTCATGTATAGTAGGGCACTATTGAATACGATCACCTACTTCTGTATTTGTTATCAGTTGTAATTGCTCACCTCTGTGGCTATGGTTTTGCAAAGCGAACAATCCGTGCTCGAGCAAAAAGGATCGACGATTCGGGTTTTTCAGGCGTAAAAAACGAAGTGGGGGTGGAAGCGAGGTGTTAATGTGCATCTGGCGACAACAAACAAGGAGGTAATATGAGACTGAAACAAGTTTCCAGCATACAAAACTCGTGGCGGAAATGACCAAGCACGAGTGTAATTGTCAACTCTCGCGTCATGAATCAGTCGAAGTTCCTTGAACAAACCATAAAGTGGTCATCGTTAACCCTTAGCACTCTATCACTCTCATCACTGAAGATAAGAGAGTTGAAATCCTTCCATGAAAGCAAAGCAATTCACCAACATCGATGATGCTAAATGCATCGTTTTATTCAAATATAAAAAGCATACTAATAAACATCTATCTTAATAAATAACTTATAAAGGAATGAAGAATGAAACGCTCATACAACACGACTTCCATTGTTTTTGGCTAGGCAACAAATAGGGTGACGTCATCGACAATAAAACGTGGGTGGTGTTTTTTGCAAAATGCGGAAAAGTAACACGTTGCGAATGCACCATATCGATCAGCAGTTTTATCAAACGATGAAACAAAGGTCGTTCCCAACAACCAACCCCTGCTCCACCTCCCCCTCCAACCCCCCCCCCCCCCCCCCCCCCCCCCCCCCCCGTTTTTTTTTTCCACCCCCCCCCCCCCCCCTCTACTTGAATTCGAGAGAAACGTTCAAGCGCTCAACTGAACACGCTGAATTCAAACTTAGAATTCGAGCATTAACAGTGACGTCATATCACGCCTCTAAACGTTGACATCATATCCTGTCGTATCACTTCTTTTCCCTGTGAGATTCCGAAAGAACATAACTCTAGCGATAAACCGAAATGCCCCGCCGATTTTAGCTTCTAACACTACGGTTTCCGGTGTAATTTATGCCGTTCCGGTTTATTCAGTCTCATGTCCTTCGATGTGCGAGTCACAGGTTCGATCTTTTTTAAATACGATCCATTCCTTACCGTCGCCATTACTACCTCGAAACATGCGTCTTATACTTGTGTTTTGAGAAGGAATATTTTAAACAGTGAGGGACACTAATGCAATAAGCGGCTGGTGCTGTTTGTTTTATGTTACGGAGATGGCTGAAATGTCATTCTTTGTTCAAAACTGAAGTCGCAAATCACCTTGTATGAACTTGTGGAACACATCACATCTAACAATTAATATATATATATATATATATATATATAAAGTAAAAGTAAATAAATAAACCTAGAAACGTGAAATAAAAATTGGAGGGGAGGGGGGTGGCTAGAGTACTACTCCAGTGTGCATCACTGTTTCTCGAAATTGTTCCGCAGTATCGAACAGCATCCGTTATTCGCTGACAATGCCTATCTACTGTATACAGTCAATAACAAGAGTAAAGTTAAACGTTCGCTTCACAACAATAGAGGATAGCTGAGAGTAAACTGGCCATAGTTTTTCTTGAGATTAAACCTGGAAGAAACTCTAAGGCAAATGCGCACCTATGAAAATGCCATCAACAGGTAACTCAGGTAAATATTTTATAAATAAAATAATAAATAAACATCAAAAATACAATAAAAAAACGACGAATTTTTGTTATCATTCAAGAAGTATAACAATGAAAACTTTCATCATCACGAACAAGTCACAAAGGACATATTCACCTATTTCACCAACAAAACCTTTATATCATGTAGAGGTGCAGCAGTTTTTAATGAACAAAGATTTCTTAACCTTTTGAACACATGTAATGCATTAAATAAGCATACCAAGTGAGCATCTACACTCTGAGCGGTGACTCACTGCACATTTTTTACAGAATCGTTCCGTTTCCAGTCCGGTTATCCCAGTATATTAAAAAAACCGACTCCGGTCCGGTCGTTTGCTTGTTTTTATTGGTCCCTAACCACCATGTTTCACTGCTCTAACATATCACAGCTGTAAATGAATTTTTTAACATAAGCATCGCTTGATTTGTCTTTCTCGCTTTTCACAAACAGTCACGACCTTTCTATAAGGAAACAGTTTTAGGATGGGCGTGTAGCATTTCTATTCCAAATACAACCAATAAAGTCCTCATTCCCCGATGCTCATTTTTGATGGTAAAAATTTCAACAGTACGAGCATATATGCACTGCAGTTGTTATCTTCAATAAATGCATCGTCCAGAAAACAAACAAACAAGATAACTGAGATCAGATAGGCATTCAGAATCCTTGCGAAGATTCGTTAGCGAAATCGCCCAATCGACGTTGCAGAGTGCCAGCCGCTCGCCCCATTAGTGTTTCTTGCCGTAAAATCGCTTGATCATAGTTTGCCAGATCCTGTAAACCACAAAACAAATTCACTTAATAGAAACATCCATAGTCTGTAAGGCTAGCAGGTGAGGTTTTTTCTACTATAGATGGCTTTTTATCCAACTAACTATAATCGACCTTGAACTTCATTAGAAGGTTGCAGAGTCCCACTACTGCCGAATATTGCCGAAAAGTCATCGAAAACTGCAAACTGTATTTTCCATGCTTTACAGTACAGATGTATTGAGCATTACTGAAATGTCCTCATTGTCTATTGCTAACTGACTTTGGAATACTGCACTCCTTCATAGTTTCCCTATTTGGTTTCTGCCACTAGGTTGCTAGAAAATGCCCAGAAACGATTCACCTGTATTGCTTCTATCATGGTTCATCTCAGCACTAGCAGGTTGAAAACCCTCACCTTGGGATCTTTGGAACATCTCAGGCGCAATGTTGACTTGATTCTTTGTTACAAAGTTGTGTTCGCCTTTCCTGACACCTGGTTACGAGAAATATTTCAGTTTACCCATCCCCGCAGTCAACGTGGATATCAATTTTAGCTCACCAAAAAACAGCACAAATAATGTTCTGCACAGTTTTCAATTTCCTGTCCTACAAGCCTAAAACCCATCGACATCGATGACACACCATCCCGTCACCTCCAAACTGCGACTGAGTCGTTTCGATCTACACAATACTGGTGCTCTTACATGTCGAATGTCTAATCGCCTAAACTGTAGCTTTGCGAACCATTCCTCCCTTTCTTATAGTTTTTGCTCACTTACTCTATGTTTACCCACACAGGACATCATAATAAAATAAGATAAAAAAATATTTCGATTTGAAGGCATAAGTAAATGTTGAAAAGATTAGAGACTAGCCTCGGCAAGCGCTTCGTCTGGATGTGCGAGTCGCCATTCCAGGCCGACCTTCGCGAACTCACCTGTTAGCTCTTGACATGAGTCTTTCAACTGCAAAAATGTCTTCATCTTATGCATTCAATCATTCCTTTTGCTTTCGTTTGGTAAGTCATTCCTTCACATACCCAACCGCTAATATAAATCACTTATCATTTGCAAATCAACAGCTATCTTCGAATGCAAAATTAAACGTATTTCAATCATAAGTAGTAAAAGAAAAAAACGAATGCAAGGGAAATGCATCCAGAAAATTATTAAACTGCATTTACTAGACTCCATCCACTAATCCTTTATGACATTTCCGTTGACACTACCAGACCGACAAATGCAAAACACACACACATAAACACCACATATTTTAGGTGATGCATTTGGTAGTGAGATATCAATAAGACCAAAAAAGCAACCCTACCCGATAAGTAAATAAGTAAACCACCGCAAACCTATATCACTCACCTGTCGAATTGCACATTCGGCAACCTCTTTGATGTGCTCTAAACTCGGTGGAGTGAAACCTGATCGTGCGGATAAGTCGAGCACAAGTTGATTCCAAGAAACAAACAAATTGTCGACCGCTTGTCCCAAAGCGGAATCTGATGGTGCACTTTCAGCAAGCAGTTCATCGACACATTCTTCGGCTGTTCGCTGCAACTTACTCTAGAAGATTTATTAGACGATTCTTCCGATCTTTTATACTAATCTCGAAGATGCTCAACCACCCATTCTCCAATACCAATGGAAACCTTTAATGAGCTTGCAAACGAAACTCCCTTCAAAATGCAAAAATATTTTATTCGCCACACACAAATTTAAATACATAAATTTCTGTCGAGTCATTTCATTCAGCACTATATGATAGACAGTATAATATCGGTTGCATAAACACATTCCCAATTCGATTCTATTACCCACACTTAAATAACAAATAAATTTCTAACTACCACTTATAGGCAAAGAAAGAAAAAACATTGAACCATAGACGAAGGATGTGTTTGGTGAGATGCGGTGACATCTTCATCAGTACTTAGCACCAGTTGCTTTAATTGAGGCATCCGATCCACACCTGGACTACCTTGCGAACTTCTCATAAGATGAGATGGGATCACCCCACCTTGAATTCCCGAACCTGAATGCAACAATATACTCATACAAGCTACAGTTTGGGAAATTGCTTAGCAAACAAAGCAAGTGCTATAAAATGTGGCGCAAATGTCGAACATCTTCAACTTTGCACCTACTCGAACCACATTTGGCTTTAGACTAACGCATGACATTCACGTATTTCCAATAAAATATTCGCAAACAAAGCTCACAGGTCAAATACCACACGAATGTGCATATCAACGATTAAATTCAAAATTCGACGAATGGCATGTAACTATGGATCTACGGATCTCTTATATATAAAATCAACAATTCCTTAGGAAAGAATACAAGAAAATATGCATTTTTTTGGGAGAAGTATGTATGGACTGTATCGTCACAACAGCACAATTTATTGAGAGTAGTTAAAACAGATCCTTAAATGACATTCTCAGCGAGTTATTACTTCTAAACTTACCTTCATTTGCAAAAGTGATCATGAGTCTCTACTTTTTACCCTTCCAACCCGTTTACTCAAATACGACTAACCTTTAGCCATATTCCTTTCTTGCATACAACTTCACCTTAACACCATTCAATGATTGGAAAGTTCGATCACGTTGTGATGAATTAAATTTTAATTCAACTGTTGATTGAAGGTCGGAACTTATGAAGCAAACGAAGAGATGACTCCAGCAATTCAAATCATATCACCAATTCCATTAGTGAATACTAAAAAAACTACACCTGCATAAGTAAAACTCTTAAATGTTCATATTCATGCCTAAAATGATCACTACCGAACAACCAAAACAACAGTGATCAAGCAGACAAACATACATATGCGCATAGGCACAACTCGTCGTGATGCACTTCCTACATAAACTTACAAAAAGGACATATTGCACCAATTTCATTGATGCTTCTCTTTTAGTCGGAAGTAGACCTCATTGTAGACTGTAATTATCGAAATACCTGGATGATGTGGCGTGCCTTGTTGTTGTGGTGGCGGTGTATCGTCCCTTGCAGTTATCAACTCAGAAAGTGTAGCCATCATAAACTGCACAATATTCACTGCATACTTCTAAACATATCCTTATATCAGGTTCTCGTTTTTCTGCAATAAAACTACGATTCATTATTTTTGAAAAATGCTTTAACAAAACTTTGACTACTTCTTCACCCTAGTCAACAATCTTTTGAATGACATAAATACTTAGGATGAATGTAAAATGGGATGCCTTTATTCTGGAATGCTCCATCTACATCAGAAATTTCAAGTACCTCCTAACTGCCGAACCATTCATTAAAGACATCCACTCAGCTATAGCCTAAAGTTACTGCTGTGACACATGGCAGATGTAAATACAATCTTCTCTATATGGTATGTTCAGATGCACAACTGATGACCACTTCCTTTAAGAACGAGACGAATACAATTAAGCGACCGCACCTCGACGAAGAATTAAACAATGCATATTTAGCGTGCAAATCATCTACTTTTCTTTGGATACCCACCTTATAGATTTCAAAGGTTTCTTGATGGTTTCTACGTTGCACAACGGTGAAAGAATTCTTTTTCCTTCTAAATCGGAGATGTCAAACAGTCATGTTTTCACGATGTACAATAAGGCTCGTTATAATATCCCATCTTTCAACTTTATAATGACCCTCACCCTGGATCGTCTCCGTAAACGACGTCTAATTGCCGATCTCACTGTGCAGATGGCACGAAAATTTGGGTCACAAGTCCTTCAACCCACCTTTACAGACGTAATTTAAAAACCCGATTGAAGTAGAGATACTGAAATATTTGAGTGCTACGCAACCTTCGAATGCCGGAAATTGGTTGCTGAAGAGCACAAGTCACTCACAAAATCATCTATGTCTGTGATGGAAAGCGCCCCCCTACCCCCAAAACCACACAGCGTACAGCCACCATCTATGGGAGTTGATTTTCTCTGTCTGACCTTTACGTAGGTGGGAGATGGGGAACATGGAATGAAGGAAGGGGAAGGAGGGCAAAGGAAGTGGGGTGGAAAAAAAGGAAGAGAAAATTTACTCTACACTTAACTAAGAAAATTTGTAAATTCAAAAATGGGAATATTAATTCGGCATTGATAGAATTTTTGCCTCGTTTACGATAAGAATATCGATAAGGAAACTGTAATACAATCGATTCGAAATTAGCCAAATAACGTTCATTAGCATAAATGTGCTGAACGTGGACTGCGTCAACCAACGATACAAATGACATACACATTTCAATATTGAATATTTACTCAGCGATAGCATACAATTAATTAAAGGTAACTTCCGGTATAACTTTAAAGGATAATTCAATTGGTATTTAGAAAGTAAATTAATCTTCTATTTGCTTTGTCAATGATCTAAATGATTGCTTATTGTGCAAAGCATTACTTGCGATCCCCTCTTCATGCAATATCCCTCATAATAAAACATTATTGAGGAATATGTTGTTTTAATTCACTTTTAAAGTCCAACTTTAAGTTGGAGTAAGATCATTCCCTTACTGGAAAGAAATTAACTTCGAAACTCTTTTTTGTTCTATTTACTTTTTATAAACATATACTACAAGTAATAAGAAAAAAGGATTTGATTCGTCGAACGACTCGTTTGTTTTCATCTAAAATTTTCACCGTTCTCAGAAACTCCACTCACCATCATGGAAAATTACATATCGATACATTGACATATGACACCATTTCCATTAATGCACTGCGAAGACTATCTTTGCTAAGGAGTTGACAGGTAATGGGTCAGTACGTGGACGAACAATCCATCAACAATGGAAGTCGACTGGCATCGACCCATTCTGAAAATCCCCTAGCGCACCAGTGTGGTCATCGCATCACATTTATACTCACCACTAAAGCAGTTCAATAACAACGGCAAATCAATGAATATAAACATAGTCATCACAAATATATGCTGCTTTTTATGTTTACCGTCCTGCACCAACCCCTCGTATTTACGAATTTCAATTCTCTGAGTAATTATTTTATAATTGAATGATGATGGCTGAACGATAATCGAATAATTCCCATCGAATGGAGCACTTCTATAAAGATGCACTCAATCGAAGGCATATATCACAGTATTACAGTGATCGCGACCCTATATCAATGACATCTTTTTCTCACTATTAAATGGCTTAACTTAATAGTTTTCTTACAGAAACTCCAATAAAAACATCGCAAACCTTCAGTGAAGTTTACATCACTGAGGTAAAAATAAAAGCAAACAAAGCATAAAGCCGTCAATAAAACTATTCACAGCATTCGATAATCCAGGATACACACAACTAACGAGAGCAAACATATGAAAGAAGCAATAGAAGGGCATGATTTCCTCGATTCCGATAAATTTTATGAATCAAGCAAAATGTTGATTCACTTAATATAACTGAGCACAGCGATGTGAAAGTCCTCCTATTTTCAGCTGCGACAATACCCCATAACCCTTCCCTCAATAAAAATTCGTTCTATACCGCTTTATCCTTTACTATCAACGGATGAACAAAATACTGTATAATAGAACAATTAAAAATAACATCCCCTAGAATAATATAAACCAAAGATTAACAAGCACCTATCTGATGATAGCATTCAAAAGAGAAAATTGGCAATGGCAATGACAATGAAAGCCAACGTTTATGCGATTTTTCAATCAAACGACAGTACATTATTGAGTTTAAATCCCACTTGCTATTTTATATTTTCACATGACCCATCATCGGACTTCAATTCAATTAGTCCCTTATTTTTACTTACCTTTTGAATATTCTAAAGCAAACAACTTACAGTGTGTTCGCTCACCAAATCACAGTCCTATTTTTCGAAGCGCTTCAGAAATTGCTCCCGTTGTTTACGTATTTCAGCAGGATCACCTAATAAACTTGGAGAACCCTCAGATGCTATTGGATTTACGTCATTCGAAACCGAATGCCCACTCTCTATGTTACTTGAGGAAGCACCCTGTTCACGCTGTTCCATAGTCGTAATACAATCGACCTGTCGTGCAACAACCGGCTGCTCCCGAACTCGAGCTGCAGCACACAATCCTGACGTACCAACACCAGCATCAGATGCACTATCCTCAAGACTCATCTGAAGTGCACGCTGTAATTGACGGTCCATTTCTTCATCTTCTTCGTTCATTTGAGAAGCAGCTTCTTTCATACTTTCACGAATCGCTTGCTGCAATTGCTACTTTCTATAACATTCGCTCCATTAAATGATAAAAATTTGTCACATTCATTTAAAAAAGTGCAAAGAGTTCTATTAGACCGTAAGTTCCCACTTAAATGCTGACCTTCTATTCGAGAAAGAAGCCTCACAATAAGGCAGAGAAGTTAATTCTGAAATGATGGATAAAAGTGATTACTTGCTTCCGATTCCCATAAAAGGCATTTCCTTTTCTTGCCCGATAAAACAATACAAACTTCCCTTTAAATAGCAGTGATCGAATATGGGAAAAAATTTCTCACCTCGTAACGAGATAACTTTGCACTCATCAATAGTTAAATGATCAAAAACTGTAAACACATCTTAATTTCCACCCAAAACATCTACACATATTACCATCTTCCAATGCAGTTCCGCAGTTCCTCATTGTGGCTAAGCAATGTTACAACAAATTTAGCTTGTAGCTGCCAGAAGGCTTGTAAAAACTCCCAGTAAAAGAAGTGATGTCACTGTGGAAACCCTCAATCTGAATTATGCACCAAGAGGATAAGCGGAATCCAGGAAGTGGGGAAATAAACCAATAAGCTCACATAATTTTAACACTCAATATATTTACGCTGCATAATCTAATAACAATTAATAAAATAATAAATGAAAATGCATTCACATTCTAACTGCTCCAACCTCTCGTACAAAGATTTTCTGCAAAGATCCATACTTGAACGTTCTTAAGCAGTTCCTATCGCCCGAATCACAAATCCACCTGTTTCTCTATCACAAGTATTTTCACAACCTCCTAAGTTGCTATAAAGCAAAACACCAACAAACAAATCTATAGTTGTGAGGTGATATTACGATAATATAACCCAAAACATGGTTTTAAGTGCATAGGTAGCGATGGAGGTTTAACACTTATAATGTCAGCTACAATCCACTGATATGTTTCTAAGTCTATTTAACTCAATTGAGGCAAAATTTGACACCAATAGAGTAAATTCAAGGAAAATCAAGAAAACTTTTTATAAACTTTTAAAGAACCATGGCCATTTACGATTTTTTTCGAAAAAAAGAAACGGAACGAATTGAAAGTTGGTTTTGGAAGTGCCGTTCCACACACTGCAGAATATACTCATCAACTCCATATTCTTGCTTTATTCGTTCATGGGTGTTAACTAGCGCAGAGAGATAGATACATATAGACGGACACAGACATACAAGCAGACACGACTTTGCTGTAATTGCGCTTTGCAAAGGTGCAAAAAAAGAGTGTTTGAAAATTAAGAGTTAAAAAACAACAATTAAGTTACCACTGTTGTCGTCCTAATCAAGAGATTCCACTCTAGCAGATCAAACACCGTTAACACACAATGTTTAAACCACATTAGACAAGTAAAAGCACCGCAATGACGTTCAAGTCAACCTGTAATGAATGGTCGTGTTCATCAAGAAGACGCCTGCTTGTTTCGAGAGCCCTCTTCATCTCCTCGTCCTCATCAACCGGCACGGCTCCATCCTGACAACATAAAATACCCTTCATGAGATGCATCAAAGAACCACAACCATGGTAAACTATCACTGATAACTTCACATTTTTCCTAGACAGAAAGCGCGAATGTGTCCATACTTTCTCTGAAATTTTAATAAAAAAACAGTCTCTCATACTACCGAAAATAAGCACAACAGCAAGCAGTGGTGCCTACAGTATAAACTCCAAGTAACTCTTACATAAACGTCCGATCGTTTTATGACTCGATCAATGTCGGGAGTGAATTCAAATGCGGTCTTGATAGTAATGACTGGATTTCACCCGGATCTCTACCCTCACATTTCTGACTTCATGGAAAGAAAAACGAAAGGTATTTAAGCCAAAACAATGCCTGCATAAGAGGTGAAGCATTAAGTGAAGCACAGATTTCACTAAACAAGAAGCAGTTATGCTCAAGAAAGTGTTCAAACTGTCCAGAAGAAACCTTAGAAAGTGAGAGTGCGATAGCACGTGCTAGATCGGGGTCTTGTTGCTGATCCTCTCTTATCGGTTCACTACGACTTGCCAATGCAGGATCCACCGGACACTTCGATAACACATCCTCAGCCGTACATGGGGGCAGCTCACCATCCACCACAAATATCGAATAACCTGTAACAATGCAATTTTTGAGATTACATATATGTGCCAATGCGCACTGGTGGCGAACTGAACGATTCAACATAAAATATACTCCTAACGACTCCACCTTAGAACGTAAACTCCGATCCTATTATGTTAAATTAAATTATCGGTAAAGCCAGATAGGTGACCGAATTTATGGAGCTGGACTACATAATCGACTGCATTAAAGAATTTGGCTGATCGGATTACACTCCATCATAAAACAATGCGCAATTTTCAGGCAACGCTTTTTCAAAGTAGAGCAGTTAGAAAACCTCAACGAGCATATCCCAAAGACGTTTTCAACTTGAATCGCAACAAGCATGCAGAAATTCCCCTCTATCAATTCAAAGAAACTCAAAAAAAATGCTTGAAAGAATGACAAGACTTTTGCAGAGAAGGTGAAAAGAGAATATTGTAAAAGAAAAGAAACCCAGGTTGGCTGCTGTAAAAAAAAACATCTTAATTTGTGACCATTTTGTTGAAAAAAGGCAGAGCTGGCTGTTCCGCCCTTTTCGTAGATGAAATGGTCACATCTTAATCTCTAATCGCTTCATACCAGGAGCAGAGACCGTGATATTCTATGCTAACATCAAAAAACGGCACAAATGCAAATAACATGGTATGAAGTTTTATGCTCACTTCTGCATGGCATCTCCCAAAACTTGTTCAGATATCGGTTCATGCTCATCTCCCTCCCCCTCCCTCTCCCCCTCCACCATGGTCTGCCGCGGCTACAAGGACAGATTATGCTAATCTGCGATGGCGGATCGTGCGGTTAGTGCTGGCTGAAAATGCCTCACTGCTAAACACCATCACAGTATTTCTGCTGTGATGCACGGATCTTTTCCTCATATAATGCACACTACTACCACAATCTTTCGTTCAACCAAAACATCTCCGCAACAACCAACCCCAATTTTTTGGCACAAAAAAAGCTAAGAAAGTTCGAATCAAACCGTCGCTTGTGTGAAATTACGCATTTAAACGTCTCAATAATTCCACTTACCATCCAAGGTCAATTTGGTTATTTCATTTCTATTATTACTTCTGAACAGCAACAAGAAACGCACACTACAGACTGCAACTATTCACCGCACAGCGGCATCGCAAACAAATCCGTACTAAATCACGCCATATCGTAGAACAGCATTTCGAAAAAAATTAACTGCAGCTCATTATACAACGCTTTAGGCACATCCTGTCAGACCGATCCAGGATCGAACCAAAAACCTTAAGCTCAATATTAGACTCTTTTTTGTCCTTATTCTATGAAGATGGTAGCAAAGATAAAAACAATTAATGAACTTATTCAATAGACATGAAAACAACTGCATCATTATAAAACAATCTCGATCATCCGCTGATTTTATAGCAGCGTTTAATGCTCATTTCCACAACACATCTTCAGATCTCCTCCTGTACGAGCTATCTGTCTCTCAATGCCCATTCTCACTGATATAGCCATCCTTCCCATCAGCCTCACTCTTAACATCCTCATCAAACCATCAAAACAATTCGTCTCAAAATGATAATAGCAATCAAAGAAAATATTGTTGAAAAGAACCCTGAATGGATCAAAAAGAAACCGTCATTGGCGAGTTGTGCGAAGAATAGACTCAAATAGGTATCGGAGATGAGTCGTGGAGTCGATAAAAGTGAATTCAACGTAAACCATTGGAATCCGAAACGACGTACAGCGAACCAATGCTCGTTTAGATTGCAAATATACGCACGACCCAATCTGCATAGCAAACACTACATATAAATTAAATGCATCCACAACTACCTGAAGCATTTCTCACCAAAAAGTGGGGGGGGGGGGGGGGGGGGGGGGGGAGGAAGGGTGGACGATAGAGGTGGAAGGGTGCGCTTCAACGAAAGAGGGGACAAGGGAAGGTGATAGGTAAGTCAACAAACTTCACATAGAATGATTCTCCACTTCCAGTTCAATCAGTCTGTAAGACGACTGTTAGTTGAGCAAATAAGTAAAGGATGGACTGCTTTGTAAAACTTTTATTTAACTCGTTTTCATTCCTCACTCAATAACATAAAACTTCATAAACACATCTATTAATCTGTTCAAATATGCAGTTTTGCTGGCATTAAAAATTAAACATCTTTCAAGCAATGCAGCTAAACATAATCGGAGAATAGCTATCCTTTATGAAGTTAGTGCCTTTTCCTAACAGCACATTGAAAACACCCCACACAATGGTGTCCATTCTACTGAATATTGTCATAAAAAAAGAGATCGATCCAAAAGCAAAAACTGTATTCAACTTCAACTTTCCTTTACTAAATCATAGAGTGGTGAAAATGTGACATAAATTAAGGTCTGTAAATCCTACACATAGAAAAAAGACGACCCAAAGTTTGCATTTGATGTACCTAAGAGTGCATAAATTGCACACGCCGTGCATATGAAATATCACAGATTACACATATATAAATGCCAAATTGTGCACATGGAACCACATTGTACACTTGGAATGATCTATGAATAGCACAGGTGGTGCTTCAAAACAACAGCAATCAGCTAAAATAGTCAAGCAACGTACGTTGGATCGCGACGATATCGTGCGGCATTCGGGCAATTCAATGGAATTAACTCCAAATTGAAAACTTTCAACGCTTCCGATATCACCTTAACATATTCTTTCAATACACGCCATAAATTCTCAATTGCACTCCACTACATAATGTTTAAGAGATTGGATATAATACCCCAACAAACGTAATACATAACACAATCTTTACAGCATAGGTTTGCGCAATCGCAATCACTGCTAAGAAGTACCGAACAAAACTTTTTAATAATTTCAGTGCTCGAAGAATACATTCTAGCACCACATGGTCCAAAACATCTATCAAATAGAACAGAGGCTTTATAAAGTTCGGGTAGCTACAAGTTTATCTTTCCGCTTTTATGATCGCGCTCTTTGCGGGTAATAATGAATCTGTTCACCTTCATCAATGGAAGGATAACCCATCATTATCAAAAACTGTCCCACAAAAACTATGAACCCTTCAACAGCCTTTCAGATCGATGTAAAAGGAAGTTAAATATAATGAAAACCAATAACTTAGGAAACGCCCTAAGTGCAAGAAACTGCTCTTTTTGGGGTAGTTCATTCTAGACCACAACTAGACCAAAAGACATGAATTCCATGAAGTCGGTGTAAACGTAACATGCCGCACAAAAAATATTGAAGTCAGAAAACATGGATTAAAAAATTTGAGTGAGTTGTCCCACCTGAACCGAGAAAAATCCAGAATCATCCATATTATGACTGCGAACACCATCCTCCTCCATAACACTACTTTCCCTTGCATCCATTTCATGCGCTATTTCAGCGAGATCAACAGCGCTAAAGTAAGACCCTTGCAGTAGCATATTTAGGGCATGCTGTGCACATAATGACGCTTCTTGCTGCAATAAATTTTTATTTTATTTTTAGCAATTTTTATACAATCGGAGGGAGATCATCAAATTACAAAATTAAGGAAGAATAAAATTTTAAATGAAAAAAAAAACATTTGGCCTACAATATTTTAGCTGAGAACCCCACCTGAACGGATCATTAACGAAATTGCCAATTGGTAAATAAATTAGAATGTCTCTTTATGCAACAGAGTTTAACGAGGCTGTTGAAAAACGATTTATGGCACTTCTAACGTTTCTTTAAGGTTTAATAAATACTTAATATCACTAATAATTGCATAAATGGGAATCGCAATGTCCGCTTAAAGAATCTCACTGCATCAACGACACTCGATTCCATTACAATCTACCAACAATATCGATTGAGTGAGACAACAAGATCGGCGATTTAGAAAGAAACTGCCTACAAGAAGGTGATACAGCCCTTTCCGGCACTATTCTTCACTTGTTGAAGCCGAAAAGAGGCATGCAAACGCCATCCCTTATGATATGCTTATATACTTTTTGAAATATAGGTCTTTCATCTGGAGTGATTTTTTTGGTTTTCGGATTCCGTCTTGTACCACAGTTTCATATTCATCACATTCATCTTCTGTAAGCCACTTGTACCAATTTACAAAGGAGAAATGACATCATCAAAAATCTATTGCAATAAACTCCAAAGACCACTTTCCTTGGCAGACTCCATAACGGCGGTTAGGGCTTGCTCATCTTATGCATGAGTTCAAATTCAACCGCTAATCATTCTACAAAAAGAGATCTGTTAGGGTTGCCTAAAAGGATTGCAGTGTCTCTGAAAAACTTTGTCTTAACGTGATGACTAACCCCTAGACAACCTCAGATCAAGGGCTGAGCCCTGAGGTACCTAAATAATGCATAGCAATTAATAAAACCACCAGCTGAAGCTATTATTACATACGTAACTTTGGTCACATCATCCTTAAGAAAGGATCGAAAATCTTGAAAGACAAATTATTTGGCATTTCTGAAGAATAGGCATTTAATTTATCATCAAACGTTCTTTGCTATTACTTCCACTTCCGCTTATGTAAAGCCGTAACTCGCCTGAAGGTTAGGGATTAGGCTCGTCAGCTGCTCATCGGATGCTGACGAGTCGATTTATCGTTGAACCGCTTACGTGAAGAGTCCGGAGTTGAGAACTTATAAAGGGAATGAGGGCCAAAACCCAACCTCAGATTCGACTACGACTTGAATCACACTTGACCCACACTCCATATAAAACATCCGGTAGCACAAAAATAACGCAATTGCTATGCATTATACAGATGTGCTTGAAGGTAAGCAAACAACGAATTCAAGAAGCACCTACCTTCTCAAATAATATTGAGTCCATCACAGACGTCGTCGATGGATCGATTATCGACTCGACGTAATCGTGGATGAAATATTCACCTACAGTATTAATACTCACCCGTTATTTCGAAACGAAATTAGCAAAGAAAAACACAAAATTTTAATTAAAGCAGTCAATTTCGCGTTGTCTTAGGAAACAGACGATAGAGAGCGTGAAAGGGTGGCAGAGACGCAGGATGTATGATTCATCACACGAACATTGCAACAATCGCATAGAAAAAAAAGGCCTAAAGCAATTTACAGGTAATACAGTATGAGTCATAATTAGGTAAATAAAGGTTAGATGTAGGTGGTCGAACAGCTGTTGTATGCCGATACACAATTGTTAGAAAGAAATTAGCGAGTCATGCTTAAATCTGCAAAGTTTTCACAATATCTTTGTTGTGCAGCTATGACAAATTTTTTAAATCCAACCTTTGCACACCTTTACTTCACTACTTATCATTAGCCGAATGAAATGTATTATAACCACATCATCCCATCTGGCAGGAAGTTTAAAATAAATCCCATCCAATGCCGTATCTCAGCTATCACCAACTCAAGACCTCCCTGCAGCTTACATCATTCACTGTTTTTTGTCTCGCCTCTTGTCTTAACCATTGCCGATGATAATTCGAAAACATTGCCGTGCCATTCAATCGCTTCCAAGAAATCGTGTCGAGAACCATATCGACTATTACAGCGCAATAATATTTCAAAAACCACTGAGAATTTCTTCGTGATAACAAAATTGGCCGATCAATGCAACGCAAAACATCGCATTATCATCACTGAAATTTCGGCTTCAATTGGTGGAAGTGGAATTTATTCATCAGTGAACTAACAGAATAGTACGTATTATGACATCACTGGCACATGTATCGATTACACAAATATAGTATAACATACACTAAATGACCTATGTCGACACAAGTAATTGGAACTATTCTTTGCTATGATTTCGCATCTGCGAAAAAAAAAATTGGGGATATTTAAGAGGAAATATTGTTTTCATATAAATGAAGCATACTCTAAGTTTATGACATGAGTCTTATACGTATATGTCTCGAGAAAGCGAAATGCCGAACATATCGTACACGGGAACGATGGAATTTCTTAACGTTTGCGTCAAATATAACACAGTGCGTTAAACATAACACAGTGCGTTAAATATAACACAGTGCGTTAAATATAACACATTGCGCTAAATATAACACGTTGGCAACAATATTTTTTTGCTGTTTTTGCAAAAAAAAAAAAAAAAATGAAGGCACCTGATTTGTAGAGAAATGGAGCTCAGCGCATGCACTTACATAGTTGGATCAAAGGTTAAAGAACTGGTTTGTGCGATGAGATGTTCACTGTAGGAAGTGCGTTCGTTTCTCAACGATGCAGAAGTGAGAAGGTGGGAACGTTACATAGAAAAAGATTAGTTGCTGTCTAAAACCGAACAAGCAACTGTCAATTAACCAATAGAATAGAGATTAATGTTTACGGAACGAAAGCCGCTCAATCAAGGCACTAAGATAAATGAGTACTTAACCAATAATTTCGATTCCAATTTTGCAGAGTGAATTAAATTAAATGAACAACTCGGCAGAAATGATTTCTTTGAAAACTCTTTTGCAGAGCAAAAAAAAATCGTAAAAGTACTCACTAATTGCTAATTGATTATAACTTCCGGAAGGTAGATTCGATGTAAATAAGTTGTTTCGTTGGCAAACCTCAATCGTAAAAATTTTCATTTCGATGTGTTACGATGCGCGATAGACTTTCTTCTCAATAACCGGATTTTTTTGTTTGCACAAAACGATCCGATGTATAACGACATTGTTTGCTATCATCGACAACGTGAATTCCATCGTATCGCTATCAACTTTAATATTTTCTTCTTTTAATTCATTATTGTCCAGACGGATTTAAAGACGACAGCGATGTGATGGAATTCACCTTGTCAATGATAGCAAATTATGTCATTAAATATCGGATCGTTTCGTGTAAAAAAAGAAAATCCAGTTATTGGGAATAAAATCTAAATCCGTCTAGTTTGCACTTTCCAACCTTCTCAACGCTAACGCAACAGGCTAGTCCAGCGGGCTGCGTTGCATTAAATAAGTATCTGCTTGAATCCACACAGCAATCTTTCTTTACTTATGTGTATCTTAAATAAACTACTTAGTCAACAACGTGTAAATGCTTTCATAGACTTACATTTGTAGGTATGTTGTTGTGATGTCTACTTATGGGCATGGATGTGTATGTGCGTGTCTGTCTGTTTGTCCGTTCGACAATCTGTATTCGATAATCACTTAAACTTTAACGTCGCAAGATTTGATGAGTAAGCACGATGACCATCTATGCCGTCTTTTATGTTAACCTGTTAACTTTGAGAATGTACATATTTTAGGCCAACCGCATCCGTTATTTATACCAATCGGATCATATAGCAATAAAATAATGATTTTTAGAAGATCTTCGACCATTGAAATATCGTTTGTGTGTGTGTGTGGTTAATTTCTAAAACTGGTTGATCAGGTAAACGAAATGCAAAGTGCCGATCGTGTGAGCTGCTTCATTACGTTTCTTATTCGCATTTATGAAACGCTCAAATATCGTGTTTAGTGCAATTCGCTTGGTGGAATTTCCTCTTATTTCAGCTAGCTCTAGAGTTTTCTGTATTTTATTTTTGATCAGCGATCCTTCGATTGCAAAATACAGTCGAACAATTAATTTTTTTTTCCACCCTCTTCTATTTTGGGCTATTGAGGTATATGGTTTACGGTAACTAACCATTACAACCCACGCTATTTTCTAGAGGTAAAGTCTTGCCGGAGCCATTTAAAGCTAGATGGAAGAGGGGAAGGGGTTTATTTCTGTGAATGGGACCAACCCATCATCCCCTCTTATAAGTTTTTCGTCTTCAGCATAACCTATACACCTTCCCGAGAATTAGAAATTCCACTGTGCCCTTTAATTTCAAATAAGTTTCAAATAAGGCTCCTTAGCCATGAGTATTTCACCAAGAATTATGCGACTTTTTCTGGCTAAGTAATTTGCATCGAAAAATTTTTCATGCCTTCAAAATAAACCTTTGAGAAACAATGTTTTACGAGAATAAGGTTACTTCAGCTGTAGCAACAGCCATATGCAATTTGCCTTCGAAATTGAATAGGCAGTCTTTCAAATTTCAATAACAACTATTCAACGGTCGGAAAATTCTCGTTCTCATTCCTCTAAATTCACTAAAATAAGAGAAATAGCATCCAAATTACCGACATCTCCACCTCAATCAGACAGTCGTTTCAAAAAAATCGATTGCGTCTGAACGTTGCAGTAGCGTTGACCATATGAGTCGATTAAATTATTACGTTTCATCGGAGATTTTTTTTTTGCACAAAATTTCCAAAGTTCTCTATAAATTTAAAAAATTAGCCACATTTTTTGGTCTAATCTTTATTTCAATTAGTGCAAAACTTTGCATTTTAATTTGCATTTTATTCGAACTAAATAAATTATAATTTTACGGTGATTAAAGTTTCTTTCAGAGGCATTTTTCGGTGATTCGGTATTTCGCATTCATGCAAATTTGAAGATTTCTAAAAATATTTTCTTTTTTGTTTCCAACTGGTCAGGTTGTTCTTACACTTGTTAGGCCGCAGACAAGTGCAGAAACCTGTTGAAAAAGGTGACACGATTTATGTCAAGATATTCCTTTCATCAAACCAATTTCCTTTGCGGAATTCTGAAAAATGATAGAACAATGATAAAAAATGATAAAAAATGATAAAGAAAATAAAAAATGATAAAAAATGATTTAAAAATCACGGAATTCTGAAAAAAAAAGATAAAAAAGGAATAATAAGTTCGCAGATTGATTAATAGTGTATATATATATATATATATATATATATATATATATATATATATATATATATATATATANATACCGAGTCTATCTTAAAACGGGTTCAATAATGAAGGCAGTCGAACAGGTTCTAGTGATCGAATTTTAGGAGTTGCGTTTTTAATGTCATCCTTCCTTCCGGTGAACTGGGAATGTCGAAACGAGAGCGTAGACATTGTTGCGTACGAAAATAAAAGAGCACTAATATTGCAGTAATTAATGCGAGTCATTACAATAATTATTCTTGCACTATCTCCAACAATCGCAGAGCATTGTTCATGTCCACCACCCGAAGAATGCCCCCCAACTCCGATATGTTCACGTAAGTTGCTATTGAATAATATTCTAGCAAAGCGGATATTAGGAATGCCGATTTTGCTTGAACTCTTCCAAGTTTATATAAAGATATGTTGACGTTCATCATGTTCGCCATCAAATTGTGAGTGTCAATCCAGCATAAATCATAACAACTGCTGACAAACATCAGTGTTTTAATTGGTTTTTTAACATAGGTCAATGCTTGCAACAGGTCAAGTGACCGACATTGCTAACGCCAACTTAGCACGTAAATTAATTGCGATGCATACTCTCACTTACCAAGTGATTAACTAAATCCGTGCCTCCTAAATGAATTCCTAAATAAATGAATGCAATCGTGATAGTTTTCGTTCCTATCTATCAATAAAATGTGCTTCGCATAGCATATGGCAACGAAATATGTTAAAGCAATGTCTTTTTGCCAAATCTAATACTCTATTATTACTCAAAATTATACCTACTACGCTTCATGCAGAACAATTAAAAGATGTCAATAAAGCAATAATTTATTTATTTATTTATTTATTTATTTATTTATTTATTCTTGAAAGTGTTAAATTAAAAAAATGAAATACCACTAAGCACACAGCGAAACAAACAATCCTTATGCAAATTTCTGCAGCTGCTCAGTGTGAAAACAATACCGAAACGAGTCAAAAACCGCTTCCCCTTTGTCGACCGAATTATATTATCGTGCGACCACTGGACAGTGGGCACGTAGAAGTGAAGAATCCATCGAACAATGCTTATGGACTTCAGTTACCTACTGATAAATCTATCAATCCATCTAAGAGTGCAGCGATGGAATCTCTCGTCGACGGCTCTACATTGCCCAGATATCATGCAAGAGTACCGTTTTCGCCGATTACTCAACAAACGGCTAAATTAAAAGGTAATTTAAGCGATTCTTTCAAATATTTTGCTCAAATTTAATTTTTTTTCCAATGAACTATGAGAAGATTTTCACTTTTATAAATAATTTAATGTTTTAATCGAAACTATAACTAATCCACAAATATTCGACGTTAATTCTTCAAGAAATTGTGAATTAAGACGATCGGATTACGATGCAATCGCACATTTTTCATATCACTACAATCGCACAAGCAATAATACAACAACGAATAAAAAGAAATTTTTAAAACTAACTTAGAGAAGCAGGAATCTGAGCCTTGAAGACCACTAGTTATCTCAGATATGTTTACCTCTTCAAAATAGCAAAATACAAAATCACATTCTAAAGTGAGTTCGATCTCATAATGGGATCGATAAAAATGACAAGTATTTTTAGAAGAAACTCAGACATCATAGTTGATTTCTCGCAGAAAGCTTTGCTTTAAAGTCACATTTCGTTTGTGGCAATCACTTAATATTAGAGCACATGATATTTGCGCTAATGAACATATGAAATAAGTGTGCACAATGGCTTCTTTGAGATTGTAACATCTTTTCGTACGAACTTTTGTCACATATCTTTACACAACTGGCTACTGGGAATAATATGATTATACGGCATTCTTTCAGTTTTAGTTCATTGGAGGGGCGAGGAAGGAAAGGAGAAAGAAGGGGTGAGGGAAGGAAGGAGAAAGCAGAAGGGAAGGAGAAATGGAGGAAAGAAGAAGAGGGGAGAGGTGAAGGGAGAAGCACGGGAAGGAGGCGGAGACGGAAGTGAGAAGAAAAAGGAACAGAGGTAGAAGCTACCCACAGCTGCCCAGTTAGAGAAAATTTTGAAGGCTGCCGAACAGCAACTAATGAAAACTTCAGCACAGTTGCCTACACTTCAAGGAGGATGCAAAGCAATTTTAATTTCATAGATAACATGTTTTTTCCATTATCATCAATGGAAATAATTCTTTTTCAAATACACTCGTAGAATTAATTTTTTTATTATTCTTAAGCAAACTAATTACAAAACAGAATCATTAAACAAGAAAAATCTATAGAGAATCTTATTGGTTCCGAGCATAAATTTCGACGTATCTTTGCACGTTCAACACCGCCCTATGATGACGTTTGCAACAATGGCGATTTGCGTAAAATAATCGACGAGGTATTCTTGATTCTAATTTCCCATTAAAACCCTCCACTCTATTTCAGGACAATTCTTATTTATTCCAATATTTTTTAAAATTTTTTTTGCGAAATACGCATTTAACTGACACTCCCAATGTCTGTGGATGTGTGTATATGTCAGTATATATCTGTGGATGTCTGTGTATGTCTGTGGATGTCTGTGTATGTCTGACTGCGTATATAAGCCTGTTTACCCAATATTCTCACCAAATGAGTAACAAAACTTGCAGCAATGAAGTTTGTCGCATATAATTTGTATCAAAGGATGAGCTCTTGCGTTCAATTACGCTATAAGTGACTATTATTGACTACTGACGGTGCTATAAAATGCATAAATTAATTTTGCTTGCTAATCAAAGAATAGGGCAAGGGATGCAAAAAGAAGTAAATCGTTACTGACTACTATGCAGTAATGGCTATCGTAATTCGGTATTCTTTGTTATGAACTGACTGCAATTAATAAATCACTCAATACAGATGACCAAACCATAAGAAACCTTTGCATGAAAAAGTCTTTTTTTCCGATATAAAAGTACCTTCGCATATTCATATTCATGTTTGCATTCTCACAGGTCTGTATCCCTCATGATGTCTACTATTCGTTTCCGCTTTTCTCGAGTATTAAACGCATAGCTGCGGATCTAATTTGTGGCTTTCAGATGTGTTTTTTGTTTTTTTTTTTAAATGTTTATTTCGTTGGATAGGTGTTGCATCCTTTCCTTATTGCAAAATAAACATGTTTTTATTGTGCACTCAAAGTAACGTTATATGTCGTTGCTTTAGACTAGAAATTTTGTTGAGGTAAAGCAATCCTTTTGCTGCTTTTCGGCAAAAACTTTTAGGAATTTGCTACTAGCGATTCCACTGTAGGCGAAACTGGCAATTCACTAGGTTGTATAAACTGATTTCTGTTCATGTTCATCCCTCTTCTGCTCCACCCCCTCCTCCTCCCTTCCATCCAATGATGCGAGTATATCTTGCAGAATATCGTTGAAGGGAATGCGAGTGTATCACGAAGCAGAATCTACAAGGCGTTCTTCGAACATGCAGGTGCCCGTGATCAAATAAACGTGATCTGCTCGAATGCTGCACTCAGCTATAGTGTTGTATCGTCGAATTATTGTGAGTCGACAGTCAAAGGAGTTACATGCATCATATTCCACACCTAATTTGTTGTTATACCAATAAATATACTAATAAACTTTAAAATTATTCCATTGCAACTGTCTTCAATGAAATGGAGATTCAGCAATGAAGAAAACTTAAGCAGCCAGACTGTTATTGTATAGACTGCAAAGTCAATTTGTGTAGGACCAACGGGAAAGAACGAAAAGACAGCGACGCTGAGATTGATCGAGGGGATGGGGAAAGGAGATGATGTTGCGGAAAGAGCTGGTGGAATTGGAAGCAGTTTGACAATAATATACGGTATGACGATTGTATTACGGTCAGTGGTATATGATACGATAATACAGTGCAATAATAAACCTCACTGCGATGGAGAGGGAGGCTTGCTAATAGTGATTTTTTTCTTCAAAAAAAAAACAGTTTTGCTAACTCACAAAAGGAAGTGTGGAAAGTGGGATGAGATATCCTTCACAGTCTTCAAAATCAGGTATAACGTAAGTGTCACCGAGATGCATCCTTAACGTGTGCTGTATCGTACGATATTACGCTTTCCATACTCAGCGTCTATTTTTTCTCACGCAAACTATACTTGTATTAAATAAAAAATATGCTTCTTTTAAATCAAAGAACCATCTATACTATAATGTATTATATCATATTACTGTATATTACAGTTAAAAAGGTACAAAAAAATCACTGCCTACAGTAGTTACTCATGTTAATGCAACATATGACACAAATTTAAACTTAACAACTACAGTAGCTATAACGGCAGCAAACAGCATCAACCGCGTTAAAGCCCCCATCGAACACAAATGACACAAAGGAATTGATTTTATTAGCAAATACGAAAGATTATTAGACTTTAATTTATGTTCATTCGCATATCGAAGCAGTATTATTTACTGATCACAGTGAAATGTTTTGATCGCATATTGCTGCAATGTGCTATCATCGCAATCGTGCAACTATCAACAAGTTCTCTTTGTTTGATCAGTGGCCTGCATCTCTATCTCATACGATGTTACCAAATTGTACACCTGTACAGGTATTATTGCAAAACAGAGAAATTTTGAAGAAAGAAAATTTTAATAATACAGCATTTCAATGCAGAATGCAAAAATACAAAACAAGCTTTCTGTTGTGAAGAGAATTTGCATAGCTTTAGGGTATAAATAGAGTCGTAGAGCGCAAAAGCCATTTATCCGTGAACATTTTCTAGTTTTACTGGCATCGCATGTCCTCGGTCTACCTCGGCGGGCCTGGTGGTGGACCGGTTGGAGGTTCTAAGGAAGCACAAAAAGTGCTAACTAAGTCAACATATGCGAGCGTCCCAGGTTGGTTTCATTTTCGACGAGGAATACCTTATTATTGCAATAGAAGAGACGCATAATATCACGTAAAATGTCGGCTATCCTGGTGGCAAACGCAAAAGAGAGAATAGGAGGCGGTCGGCGATGTTTCACGTTGAACTTGAAATTGAGTTTCGCCCCCTGGAAACTTTGGTTAAGAGTTTTTTATTGATTGATGCGATGTCTTGACGTGTGTCAAAATCATTCATTTTCCTCTCCTCTGCACCTGTCACTATCAAAGCTTGTCCTGACTTCTATCCAAAGTAATGTAACTGAGATGGACTAAACAATCGACCAAGCCGTAGTCATTACTTGCTAACTTTTTGAAGAAATTTGGGTGGATTTCGTAACTGAAGAAATAGTTGAATAAGACATTTAGTGAGATCCACAGGGATATAATGCAGGCGTATTTTGTTTGATGGCGTGTCTAATGCTGATCCGTAAATATCCGCAATCTTCCGGTATCACGAGATCGTTATTTGGCGTCTTCTATGCAAACCTATAAGACAAGAGCAGATCTCAATTGTTATCCACTCGATTTTTCCTTTCATTTATTATGTGGATCTAGCACTTTCTTTTCCTTTTCATAAATCATTAAAATAGTGCGGTCGAAGATCATAACTCATAAAACTTACACATGTTAATGACATCTCTGTATTTAATGTCGTCTATGAATAGCACCTTTTTTGTGAAACGGCGCAACTTTACGGTGAGTTAGACTTGCAAGTGCTAATGGTGATGATATGTCAATTTAGTTGGGTTCAGGCGATGGTGCAGCAGTCACCGTTCCTGATACACCCACTTCGCGTCACCTGGAGGCTGGTGATTCCATGTGTCTCAGGAAATAGATCATCACATAAATATATTCTTGTCCAGCGAAGTAACAGCGCTGCTCGATCATTTTAGCGGAAACTAGTTAAAGTGGATTGCACCACGACAAAAGCGCCACCTAATGATAAAAGCGCCACCTAATGACAAAAGCGCCACCTAATGATATCGATAACTAGTACGCTGCTGACTTTTTGTGCAAGAGTGCTAGATGGCTTCATCGTCAGGAGTTTCACGAATTATGCACCTATGAATACAACAGCAAAAAAGAAAATGCAGTTTCCATCGAAGCAACACTTGATTTAATGTGTGCGCTCGTTGGCGAATTCTTCAGATCAAATCAAAATGCATCACAGAGTCCCTCTAATGTTGCAGCAGTTGCAATCACAAAGTCAAGAACTTTTGTATATTTGCGATCGTTATGCAGTGTATTCTTACAAGTTTAGTTTTCGAGGCCCGCCTTTACATATTTCATTCATTGCGCTTTCAATATTGTTACTATTTCACATATATGGGGTGCATTTCGATAAGCAATGCATACTGAGGAAACGCTTCATTCTCTTCACAATCATTAAATTTGAAATCCCCTGGATATGGATGAACGAGCCACCCTTGGAATATATGCTTTCTTTTACAATGAAATTTACAACCGCAACAAAAGCAGTATGAAATAAATGAATGACACTAAGATCAGTGCCGCATTGTTAAAGCCCGGAAAATATAGGCAAATGAGGGAATTTCACAGATAAAAGCAAATCAGTTCTTTCAGCGGCGCCGTCGGGCAAGCCTACTACAATCGCGGTGGGAACCTCGATAGGTGCATCGATAAAACCAAAAGAAGGAGCCCCAGTCGGTGCTTCCGCTATGACCGCGGTTGGAGGAGCTCCCGGAAAATCAACCACGACGGCAATTGGGTCACCAGTAGGTGCGTCTATTAAGACAGCAGTCGAAGCATCTCCCAGCAGATCGACCGTGACAGCGATTGGGGCGCCAGTGGGAGCGTCTACTATGACCGCAATCGGAGGGATTCCTGGCAAATCGACAATGACAGCGATCGGGACACCTGTGGGTGCGTCTACTATGACAGCAGTCGGAGCAGCCCCCGGCAAATCGACCATGACAGCAATTGGGGCGCCAGTGGGAGCATCTACTATGACCGCAATCGGAGGGATTCCTGGCAAATCGACAATGACAGCGATCGGGACACCTGTGGGTGCGTCTACTATGACAGCAGTCGGAGCAGCCCCCGGCAAATCGACCATGACAGCAATTGGGGCGCCAGTGGGAGCATCTACTATGACCGCAATCGGAGGGATTCCTGGCAAATCGACAATGACAGCGATCGGGACACCTGTGGGTGCGTCTACTATGACAGCAGTCGGAGCAGCCCCCGGCAAATCGACCATGACAGCAATTGGGGCGCCAGTGGGAGCATCTACTATGACCGCAATCGGAGGGATTCCTGGCAAATCGACAATGACAGCGATCGGGACACCTGTTGGTGCGTCTACGATGACAGCAGTCGGAGTTCCAGTTGGTGCTTCCACCATGACCGCAGTTGCAGGAGTTCCTGGCAAATCGACGATGACGGCAATTGGGACACCAGTGGGTGCATCTACAATGACAGCAATCGGAGGAGTTCCTGGCAAATCGACAATGACAGCGATTGGGATACCTGTGGGTGCGTCTACAATGACAGCAATCGGAGGAGCTCCGGTTGGTGCTTCCACCATGACCGCAGTCGGAGGAGTTCCCGGCAAATCGACAATGACAGCGATTGGGATACCTGTGGGTGCGTCTACAATGACAGCAATCGGAGGAGCTCCGGTTGGTGCTTCCACCATGACCGCAGTCGGAGGAGTTCCTGGCAAATCGACTGTAGCAGTAATTGGGGCACCAGTAGGTGCGTCTACAATGACAGCAGTCGGAGGAGCTCCTGGCAAATCGACTGTAGCAGTGATTGGGCCACCAGTGGGCGCGTCTACAATGACAGCGGTCAGAGGGGTTCCAGTTGGTGCTTCCACAATGACTGCAGTTGGAGGAGCTCCTGGCAAATCGACCGCGGCAGCAATTAAAGCACCAGTAGGTGCATCTACGATGACGGCTGCTGGAGGAACTGTGGTGAGTGTTGTGACAGCTATTGCTGTAGTTCCTGGCTGATTTTTCAGCACATCTCTAGTCAACTCATGAACACGGATGGTTACCCCTAAGGATGTATGTCTATTTGGTGCAGCACTTAAAGTGAAGCTTGGTCTATGATATCCGAATCAAGTCGACGCCCTATATTGCAAATAGAAACAACCTTTCAGAACAAAAAATGGCCGTTGTTCGAACATTGTAGGTATATTATTTGACAAGCTTCGAGACTACAATTCAGTTTGCAAATTGGTTCTGAACTTTGTAAAATTTGAGCACTACCTACCTTATCATATTGGAGTATCACATATGGCTGTTAATGTTTTACGATACTTCAGATGTTAGTTGTTTTTTATTCCTACAAGGACTAAAGTGACGATAAAACCCACTGGTTCACTTGAGACTACCAAATAAAGGAAAGGAGAAGAAGCTTGAATAGGCAATATGAAAAATATAAATCTGAAGTGGACTTTAATGAAGGACGGAAGGCAACGCCATTTTATATATCCTCATAGGAATGAGCGGAAATAATTTGCTGGGGAGGAAACTGATATCTTAAAAAACTATCTCATTCAGGCTCGCCAATAAGGTAGCGATGGCTCGCTAATCGCGTTTTGCTTTAATTTTTTATAAAGTGTGACCATGAAACATTCACGCACCTGTTACTACAGACCGCCAATAGTGTTTACGTGAATAGATGAAACAATGCTTGTTTGCTGTAATGCTTTTCTCTGCGATATTCGCAACTCGTTTAACAAGCATTTAACGTTGACAGTGTTTAAGATTCTTTACAAATACATATCGGTATCCCCACCTATTCAAGTCAATTGAAATATCGGCTACCCGGAAATTCCGTGCTTTCTTTAAAAAAAGACAACTGGGGATGCAGTTGTCTTAGATACATGCAGTTGTCTACTGAATTGAAGCACAATACAAACTAGTGACCAACGAATAGTGACATGTGAAAGTTCCTCATCCTGAGGGAAGAACTGATATAAAAACTTGAGAGATCTTCATGTGCGCTGGAAGTTGATGTAATGGACTAACGGATTCTGATTCCAGGTGCCTCAACGATGAAGACGCTTCTGATACGTCTGTAATATGAAAGGATACTGTATTCATATATTTTACCAGATGCAGTTAATTCAACAATTTAATGAGAAATAAATATTGACTTTCTACATGTCGCAAACGACGACCTTTTTTTGCTCCCCGTTCGACAAATTTCTGCATAAATGTGTTTATATTTGTTTGTGCCTTCAGTTGTTTGACTGCTTCAACCTAAAAGCCAACAATCTGTAGCTGCAGGTGTTGGGTAGTAGAACCTCACACCAGCAGTAAGATCTAACTAAGTCGAGGAAATGCTATACGCGAAATACAAGAAGACCGAGGTCAAGCAACCCGAAATGACGCATCGGACAGTACCCGATCACAGCAGTCCTCACAGCAACTCAGTTTACAACAAAGTTACGCAGATTAACGCCCAGTAAGAGAAGGTCAAGATGACCAAGTGGGAGGTGAACATAATTGTTAATAAATAGCTATATCGACAAACGAATGGGGGATTGCAATGATCGTCAAAAAATCTCCGCTTGCATCTTTCACTATTTTCTATTAAGAAAATTCTAGTTGCAGCATTTTTCACGGCAAATGAATTCAATTTGGAATATTATCATGATGCATTGCTCGATGAAGATGCAAGTAAATTACTCGAAAAAAGATAGTGATTTTATGATTCAATCGAAAAAAGAACCGAATTATGCACGTAATAAACTTGTGTTTGCCATTAAAAAGGACGGTGAGCCAAGACTTATCGATATACAACATCTCGAAAATGGATTCCACATCGTGATAGGTCGTTTGCCACCTTCTGAGGCGAAATTACCATTCATATTCAACGCACAAAAGTCGACTTTAATACGTTCATCATTGCAACCGTATCGTTTAAGCACTAGTGAATATAAAAGAAAACTCATTGCATCGCTTAAAACATTTATGAATACTGGCAAGGATATTATCTATCGTCTAAGCCGTTTAAAATGATTCAAAGAGTCGTTATTGTTTTATCGTAATATAATAGAGTAAAAGATTCAACTTCATAGAAACTATGCGTAATATTTAACCATATTGCCACCAATAACCTCTAAGAATTTCGCCAGAAATGCTAAAAATAATCAATTGGATGATACGATAAAAACTTAAAAATTAAAAATTCCCCACTTAAATTTATTATGAATTTCATCAGAACTCACTATATCGTTTAAACCTTTAAAGGAAATTTCACCAATCACCACGTTAGTGTCACTCCTCAGATGATAGCATATTGTTGCAGTAAACAAGGTGATGACGTCATCTTATATGTTAAAGATGTGGAGACACATAGATACAGAAGTGTCGGTAAAATAACCAAAAAAGCGATTCGTCGGGAACCGCGAACGGAGCTGAGCTCCTGCCCCGCATTGCGTATGCACCACTACCGTACTCTGCACTCTCTGCAAGTGAACAGTAATGCCCATCACGGAAACTCGAATACTTGTAATAGGAGCATGCATTTTATTCATTATGCAACTTAGAATGTCAAAGAATACCCCCATGCAAAATTTCAGCTCAATCAGAGAAAGGGAAATGCATTTGCTAGATGGGTCATCGTTCTCTACTATTGTGCTGTAGCCCACAAGAGAAAGTTGAAAAGTTGTAGTAGAAACATGCAATATTTTCCATCATTCAACTGACAGTGTCAAATAATATCCCCATGCAAAATTTCAGCTCGAAAGCGAAATGCACTTGCTGCATGGGCCATCGTTCTCTGCAATCTTTGATCAGCACAGCAAAGACCCCTTCAGCAAGTACACTTCCCCTCCTTCAATTGAGCTGAAATTCTGCATGGGCATGATTTGACATTCTGAGTTGAATGATGGAAACAACTGCCTGTTTATTTTACAAGTTTTCGAATTTCTGTGATGGGAGTTAGCATCCATTTGTGGAATGCAGAGTACGTAGTGGTGCGTACACTGTGTTGGGCACGAGCTCAGCTCCGTTCGCGGTTCGCAGTCAGGGTCCTATAGTCCTCTGCAATTGTGTGTTTTATGCATCGAATTCGTTATTCGCGGTATAGTTATTGAACGTTACTGCATCACAACCTTAAACAACCCTATCCCGCTCTCGTTCATCTCATGCCAACATTCCGAACAAATGGCGTCCATTTTTTCCAATGCCGACCAATGTCGATATCCCTGCCAAACAACTCTCCCTTCCTCTCTTCATTTCGGAGGAATGAGCTCATGTTTATCTCGACTACTAATCCTCATCTACGATATATTTCTTCTTTTATCATTTTAGACTTTCATTAGCATTGCTCCAATTCAGTTTGCTTCCGATGAGCAACATGGATTTAATGAGCCGCTTGTCTTTGAAAGAAAACAATGACATTAATGAACTTAAAATCCGTACTTCTGTTAGAGATTCTCACAGGAAAGTCTACCTGAAAGGCAGAAACACTCCAGTTAGGAAGCGTTTTATTCTCCAAAGCGATATACTTGAGTGGTTTTTAAGATATGTCCCGTTGTGTATTTTATTCAAAAAAAAAAACAACAAACAATTGCTTAATGATTTATACATTCGGCAAATTTGTACACGTACGAAAGCACAGCAGTCAACTTTAAAAAAAGTGAATTATCACCTTCAAAGAAAAACATTAAAAACGAATATTGTATATTTGAAACCGTACATGTATATACAGTTTAAACTGATGTCATGACCGACATCTGCTATGCGCAACGAAGGTTCTCTCAGGGGCGATTTACCTTGGCATTAAGACACCTTATATGAGCATTTCAAATTTCACAAGCGTCCCC